>CM019149.1:43575683-43720494 GCA_009733165.1 Naja naja
TTTATCATTACAAATAATCCCCTTCTTCATCTCATCTTTATCTGTAATAATCCATATATTAGGATAAATTGAATAGTTTACTTCTTCTGTCCTTAAAAGTATCTTTATTTAATCCCTGGCAATCAGGCACTCGCTGCTATCAGACTGTCTAAAGGCACGATGGCTATAGCACATTGGAATGGGACAATCACCTGAGTACAATTATCCCTCTGCAAATCACCCATGACTGGGAGGGGGGGGCTGGCAGGGTTGGAAGTGGGGGCTGGGGTTCATTGGCAGCAGAGGAGTGCCAGCCAACTGAGTCTGAACGCCTGCTGTGAATTGGCTGTGGTGAAGGAGGCGGGAGCATGCGGTGGAAGCTGTAGAGATGAAGAAGGGGTTCAGGTTTCAGATTCCCAAAACAGTATATTTCCATCTCTCTAATATCTCTCTTGAATGGCTTTTTAACCTACTCTGCTGTGAAATACTTTTAAGGAGTAGAGAAGAATGTACAAAGAATGCTGGGATCTTGTTATCAAAGATCTTTATGTAAATGTTGAGATAGTTAAACTGTGCTGTGAAATAACTATGTTAATTGATCTTTTACTTGAAAAACTTTTTTGTTTTATAGCTATTATTACTGGGGAAAGGCTAAAAAAACAAAAACCGGAAACCCAAGGGGTTTCTGAAAAGCATGAAAACTAGGAGGCAATTATGGAGGCATAAATGAATCCATATTTATATTATTGAAAGCTGCTACATGAAAAATTAGACTTTTTTAAACAGAATATGAAATGCTAGTAATCGCTCATATTGTGATTACCAAATGAAATCTCAATATTCATATATTTAGCCCCAGTGCTAATATTTAGAAGTGTAACAACTGCCCCTCATATTCATGGATATTCATGCTGCATTTTTAACATTTATTTCTATTATTTTGGTCTGTTACAAGCAATGTCTTTCCCACTAGGCAAAGGTTGTACAGTATTCAAATATTTCAAAAATACATAGTTGGTTAATTGTAGGAATACTTCGCAACCAGGCAGACATCATAAGTGCTTGAGCCTTCCATTGTGCTCCAGGAAAGAAATTAAAAATGGTCATTTGTTGGGGGGGTTGTTTGTTTTTTAAAGACTAACCAGAGAAGTAACTAAACTGATCCTACACAATTATTGCACTGATTTTAACAGGATTTTCAGTTAATCCTTAATATTACTATCACTGCATCTGGTAATTATAAGAAGAATTCCATAAAAATTCTCCCCCACAGAACAACTTAACAATTTTGATTGATAGTTTTTGCCTAAAACTAATACTGTAAGTTTAGAAAGAGAAACATATTTCTTGCATAGGAAGCAGACAGAAAGGCGATTAGTACTCTAATAACTAATGAAGTAAATAATAATTTGTGCCTAGCTGAACACTTAAGTACCGCTGAGGATAATGAAATGATTTTACTCCTTCAGAAAAAAAGAAAAGGAAACACACCGTTCAAAAATAATGTATCACATGTCATCCTTCCCATCCATGTTCTCTATTTCTGCATAATTGACAGGAATTGTTTGTGGAAATGAGGAAGGTTGAAGGGCAAATAGGTTGTGAATTGTACATAGAGTACTTAGCATTAAATAAATTGACAGGTACTCTGAATGATCAAGAGCAATGTTTTTCTCTGCACTTAAACTTTCTTTCTCTTGGATATATGCATAGAAAATGTATCCTCTTATTTTCTTGGTTCCTTTTCAGTTGCTTGGCTTGGATGTGTCCCCTTTTGATTTAAATGCTCTTCTTTACAATTAAATTCTGCCCAGATATCCTAAAATGATCACTGAATAATTTTCTGACCCTGATATCATTTGTTCAAGCTATTTCTGCTACTTGATTGAATGAACTTGATCCATTAAGCATCTACTTAGTGTAAAAAGGAATCCAGAAGACTAATTCCCATAACTTGGTTTTCTAGTACTAGTAGTAATAGTAGTAGTGTTCAGAACCTTACACCCTGCATTTCCATTGAATCAAGACAATCAAGTTGTCAAAGCACAAACTAAATATATACAAATAATATAAAGACAGTGACCACTTAATAAAAAGCCATACATATTTTCTGAAAACTGAACTTGGCCTTATGAGAAGGAATGTAGTTGTTTACAAACTAGCCAAAAGTTTATTCTGTTCAGATTATGATAGCCAAGGAGATGGCTTGGAAGAAAGCATACATATATATACATATATATATATAAGTGATGTAGAGCAGGGTGTCTCTATATGCTGTGGGGTGCTTAGATCTGACCCACAGGGCCAACCTGGAAACAGTGAAGGACCAGCCCATGGTTCCTCTGCCAGCAAAAACAGAGTTTGGGAGGGCCACCTGCAACCCTCCCGAGTTCCATTGTTGCTGGCAGAGGGTTGCAGGAAGCCATCACAGCCAAAAACAGAGCTCAAGAGCCCGTTTTCACTGGCAGAGCACTCGGGCCACCACAGACACCCTGACACAATTGATGTTGAGCTGGCCATGCCCACCCTGGCCACACCCATTCCGGGCCCCCAAGGTCAAACACAACCCTGATGCGGCCCTCAATGAAATCTAGTTTGACACCCCTGATGTAGAGCATCCACATGGCATGCTATGCATCTCCGAGTGGCATATAGTACCAAAAAAATACAATTTGTAGTGCACTGAAACATGAACCAATAAAGAGCCTTGGTGGTGCAGGCTATTAAACGCCTAGCACTTAAGTTCCAGCTGCCTGCAATTACTGCAGGCTCGAATCCCACCAGGCTCAAGGTTGACTCAGCCTTCCATCCTTCCGGGGTAGGTAAATTGAGGACCCAAGATTGTTGGGGGCAATAAGCTGACTTTGTAAAAATGCCGCTTAGTAATAAGCAGGCATATACAATGGAATGAAGGCTATTGCTGAGCGCATTGGGTTGTGCTCCAAACATTGTAAGCCGCCCTGAGTCTCCAGAGAAGGGCGGCATATAAATATGAATAATAATAAAAAACACAAAATGCACGGAAGTTAATAGTTGCAGTGTCCAAAACCAAGGTGAGCGAGAACAATGTTTCTTATACTTAAATAGAAATGAAGTTGGCAGATGGTTTGTCTTCATGAAGAAGGTATTCCCTAGGACTAGGTCTTCATGAAGAAGGTATTCCCTAGGCACCAGAACTAATGTGAAAAATCTACCGGGATGATGGAGGGGGAATATCAGCAGGATAAAGAACAGCTAGGAACATCTTCATTGACAAGTAACCTGGGAGAGAATAACAGATAAATGGTGAAGGTTTCTTTCTGAAATGTTGGCCCTTTGTTTAAGGCATTGCAGATTAATTAATAAAGCCTTGTATCTGATCCAGTATCAAATTAACATCCATGTTCTATAGCAGAATACATCATGTAGCATTTGGACCTTGGTTGTTTGCTTGCAGACATTTCATCACCTATAATGTCATCAGTACTACCAGTAGTGAATGTGTAGTTTGCTTCTATTTATATGCATTAACTTGCTTTGTTTGAGTTGGTGTGGGAGTGATTTTCTCCTTGGTCATTCCTTGATTAGAGTATTGCTTTCTATTAGATTGTTTGGTGTTAAATCCCAGCTTTTCTAGTTGTTGGTTGCTGGTGAGGGTGTCTTCTAGAATTTTTGTTTACTTCTTAGCGTTTTTATAGTCTCTTTTTGTTTTGAATGATGTGTAAATGTGGTTTATCTCTGTGTGTCTATTGATGGCTGATTAGTCTGATTGTCAAGCTTCCAGGAATTTCCTAGAATTTTTTCGCTTTGGCTCAGTTTGGGTTAGGATGCTTGCTTTTCCAATTGAAACTATGGTTTAGTCTATCCCTGTGTTGTGAGATTAAGGGAGGAAACACCATACTCACTAGTACTGATAATGTTACCTAGTTGGATAATGAGATTTCTACAAGCAAACAACCAAGCTCAGAGAGCACCAAGGATTCCAGAGTTCGATTCAGAGCTACAAATATTCTCTTCTGTTAGATAGATTGTTGAAAATATTTTTAATCAATCCTATGATTGACTAATGTTTAGAGGATCTTGTTAATCTGTCTATATATTTAAACTGTACAAAGATGCTGAGCCCAGTCTGTTTTCAAACCAAACCTTTTATTGTATAAGCAGCTTAAATTAAATAAACATACAGAAAAACTATTACCAGTATCTTTTGCCTTCTTTAGTTTCTCTTCCTTCAGGTCTCACTTGGTTTCTGTGTCTGTAGTTAGGTTTTCTCAGTCCTTTAGTTTAGGTTGCCAGAGATTCTGAGGTAAATATTTGAGAGAATTGATCGCCTATGCTGATCAATCTCTATTAAGGACTGTTGAGAACAACTCCTAAAGAAATTTAGACCTCTTTAAGAAACTTAAAACCCTTTCAAGGCTTTTCCCTCTCTGTCTCTCCTTTCTCTTATGACAAGAGGTTCCTCCACCTCATGCATCTGAGATACCCAAGCAGAGCAGAAGCAATAGCAGCAAGAGCAGGCAAGGAGAGCGCTTCTCCTCAGAGAGAGATGCCCCTTATATACCAAGGGGCGTGGCTTGTGATGCCATTCCAGGGTATGTGGTGTTACCCTGTCATTGGTGGATTTGGTCTGCCTCCAAATCCTCACAAGTTTGTAAACTGCATAGCAACACCAGAAAGTTCCATTTTCTGACATAGATATACCGTTTAGCAATACAGTAGTGAACAATATTGATGTGAAAATATGTTTGTTAAGTTCGCATGGAGAGACAAGACGCGGAGTGCTTCAGCTCTTATTTATTGTGACTTTCAGCTCAGAACGGACCCGAATGGCTCAGTCGCGGCAGCTATTTATAGCTGGCTGCCGCGGCTGCCAACCAATCAGAGTGCAGGGTTTTCCCGCACTTTTACAACCAATGATTTCAAACACTTAACAACAACAACCAATCATTTCAAACTCTGCATACATAACAATGTTATTTCCTAAAGAGTCTGCTGATGGAAGCCAATTGTCAGAAGTAGCTGATTTTGGTCTAAATGTTCAAGTATATCACAATTTATCCATGTAGTGTTGTGATTTGAATTCCCAGAATTCTCCAACCATTGTCCTAACATCCCTGGATAATACTGAATTCTTTTTGTTGGTAATAGAAGCAAACAGTGTTGGAAAGGATGATAGATGTCTGGGAATATAAACCTCATGTCCTCCTAAGCAGAATTTTTTTTGCTGATTGTTTGCCAGTCAAATACAGCATTTTACAACCTGTTGCTATAGAAAGCTGAACCCCAGTATTGCGTTATTTCTCAATTCAGTGTTTGCTGTGCTGGGTTTTTTCAGTGAAAAGTACACCTCTTACTCTAAAATAGGTTTTTATGCTTGGTATAACTCTTGAGAGTTCCTCAAGCTTGCAAACCCTATTGCCTTGTTGTGGCCTCATTGTGTTTCCTTATTCACCGTCTGAATTTGCTATTAGAGGGAGCAATGTTAGTTAATTCATATCTTACAGAACAGGTAAGGTTTAAATTAAAGGAATATGCCTCTGCATATTTTTATCTTTTGCAACTCAAGCAGTGCTTGGATTAGGCCTGCATTCATGGATATTTCAAGAAACAATGCTACTCACGCTATAAATAATTAGCTCCAAACAATATCGGTTGCATATGGGGAAAAACCAGAGGGAAATGGCTTTCAAACAGTGAGTAATGAATAAACTCAGAAAAACAGAATGGTGATGTATGAAAGTATAGCTGTGCATGTAAGAGCCTAACTTATTTCTTAGTAGTAAGTTGTGCCAAACAGAATTCTAACATCCTCAAACTTCAATGCTACTTTGATAATAAATAAGTTAGGAAGCTTATGTGTCTATGATAATCTTCCTGGAATGCCATGACAAGCTCATTGCCAACAAGTTTTCATTTTCATTCATTGGTCAGTGATTCAATGTGTGTTAAGGTATGATGAATGTCCATCTATAATAGTACAACAATGGTAGCTATCTTCAATTCAGTTTATTGCAGTCACAGACCAGGTACAGATGATAAATAAAATAAAGCTTAAGACTTGTGTGTATACTAACTATCCTAGCCACTAAAATAGTTTTTCTCAGGCTCATGGTGGTTACAATCTTGACCATTTGTCATGCTGGTTGGGAATGTTGAGAGATGAGATCATCAGGAGCATCAGGCAGGGAAAGACTGTCAGATGATGTGGGCTTTTCTTTACTTTGTGGTGTTTTATTCTCTGAAGAAAATTGAAATGACAGATAACAATATAATTGCCTAGGTACATAGTCATGTAGAAGCTAGCAATAATAACTCAGATATGGAAATTTTGTTCCTGAGTAGTTTGAATCTTGCATTTAGAATCATGCTATGGTCTTCTAGGCCTGCATATAATTCAGGGGTGTCAAACTCAATTTCATTGAGGGCTGCATCAGGGTTGTGTTTGATCTTGGGGGCCAGGGTGGGCATGACCACGGTGGGCATGACCACAGTGAGTGTGGCCAGCTTGACGTCACTCATGTCAGTGCACCTGTAGTGGCCTGAGTGCTCTGCCAGTGAAAACGGACTCCCGAGCTCTGGTTTCCACTGCGACAGCCTCCTGCAGCCCTCTGCCAGCAAAATGGAGCTTGGATGGGCCACATGTGTTTAGCCATGATGGCGTCCTGCAACCCTCTGCCAGTGAAAATGGAGCTCCATTTTCACTGGCAGCGGGCTGTAGGAGGCCATTGCGAGCCGGTTCCTTTGCTATTTCCAGGGCAGCCTCCTGGGCCAGATCTAAGCATCCTGTGGGCCAGATCCAGCCCCCAAGCCTTGAGTTTGACACCCATGATATAATTATACGAATTCCATCTTTGAGCCCTGATGGCGCAGTGGTTAAAGTGCACTATTTACCTGCAGTATTGCAGGCAAAACTTTGCCCACAGTCTCGAGTTCGATTCTGACAGGGCTCAAGGTTGACTCAACCTTCTATCCTTCCGAGGTCAATAACACGAGGACCCAGATTGTTGGGGGCTATATACAAATAATGCTTCTACATTGTAAACCATCCACAGCAGGCTGTAAAGTGCTGTGGGGAAGTATGTAAGACTAAACGCTATTGCTATTTTTTGCAGAGAACTTAGGTTGCTGTATTCTGGCAGCTAGTCTTGTATAAGTCTAAATGCTATTGCTATTCATCTTCTCAAACTTCCCAAACTTTGTGCAAGTATGCATAAAAGCTGGAGGTCACCGAAATGATCATGATCACAAAAGCTTCAAAGAGAAATGAAGCATTAGATTTATACATACTCTGTTACTGTCTCCCCCCCCCATTCCAGCTGATACTTGGTAAATTGTGGGTAATTCTACTGAAATCTAAGAAAACATGCAAAATATTGCCCTTGGAGAAATGAAGTTTGAAATTGGATGGCAGGAGTGGGTGTTTGTTCCATTTGGCATGTCAAAATCCTGCCTCTGAATCTCTCACACAAATGTGTGAGTCCTGGCAACATTGCAAACCTCAGCAGGGAACCCTGAATTGATGCACAAGTTCCAGGGTACCTTCGCTTAGACATAAATGGGTATCTGTTCATTAAGCTATTTTCAGAAGGAGAGAAAAATGCTTCCAGATGTGTTTTGGTTTTAATTAATTTTGGAGCTCTGAAAAAAATTAAAACAGAACGAAATATTTATCAGTGAGGCCATAGGGAGTATTTAAGCAAAGGCATTCTGATGTTTTGTAACTGAAGGTAAGCATACCGAAAATGGTTTTTAAAAAAATATTTACAAGTTTGAATATAAAGCAGGAAAATTGCAATACAGGTAGACCTCAAATTTATGGCCACAGTTGAGACTACAATTCCCATTACTAGGCAAGTGGTTGATAAGTGAGTCATGCCCGATTTTGCAACCTTTTTGCCACTGTTGAGTGAATCACTGCAGTTGTTAAGTGAATCATGCAATCATCAACTGAATGTCAAGATTGAATTTGCTTATGCGTCCTGTGAATATTACCCCTTCTCAACTTGCCAAAAAACTGGGGGAGATGGAAGGGGAAGATGGAATGCGGAAGCTCCAGACTTCAAGCACCCATCAAGGACACTTCTGCAGCCATAAGACATAAACAATGTGACCTGTCTAGTGAAAGGAGGGGAGAAATCTATTCTTTAACTATGCAGGATTGCACGGGAAAAGTTAGAGCTGGTTTTGCATTCTTCAGTGCCGAAATGATGTGCTCAATAAAGTTTTGCTTTTGGGATTACCAAGTTCCTGAAAGTGTCTACATTTGTTGGGTTCATTAATCGGACCGTTGATACCGAATCTGGCTTTTTTCATTGATTTTGCTTGTCAGAAACCAGCAGGGAAGATGGTGATCATATGATCCAGGCAAACAGCAACCATCGTAAATTGGTTGTCAAATGCCTGGATTTTGATCACATGACGGTCAGGATGCTGTGATGGTCATTCAGTGCAAAGAACAGTGGCAAATAATTTTTTTTCAATATTGTTGTTACTTTAAATGATCGCTAAATGAATGGCTATGAGTCAGAGGCTATTCTAGTGAGCCACGGTGGTGCAGTGGTTAAAGTGCAGTACAGCAAGCTACTTCTGCTGCCTGCCGGCTGCCTGCAATCTGGCAGTTCAAATCTCACCAAGCTCAAGGTTGACTCGGCCTTCCATCCTTCCAAGGTGAGTAAAATGTGGACCCAGATTGTTGGGGGCAAGATGCTGACTCTGTAAACTGCTTAGAGAGGGCTATAAAGCACCATGAAGTGGTATATAAGTCTAAGTGCTATTGCTATTTCTAGTGCCTGGGAATTAAATAGGATAGGATTCCAACAAAAACAACAATCCTAAAGGTACCTATGTGTGAAAAAGTCAATGTTACCACCTTCATTATATTTTAAGTAGCAAAGTGTAAGAGAGTGGGCCTTGCTATATAGTTCAAATATAGATTATGGATTGAGCCAAATATTAGACTTCCACCAAAAGTTTGATAAAGGACAAGGCAGATTTAGAAATCTCAGAATGCTCAGAATGTGGTAGATCCAGAAGCATGGTATGAACATGAGAAACTGAGACTATCGGAAATGTTTCAGAAGGGAGATTAGTGAGCATTTAAAGTAAATAAAATTATTTTAAGCAGCTTCCCTATTATGGTAGTTAACCACAGTTGAAGCTTGTTTACTGAGTGGGTTTTTGTTTTTCCTCCTTTTTTTTAAAGACAAGATGAGTGGGTACCATGATAAAGATACAAACATTATGTATAATGTGGGTAGAAAAAAAATTTTCTCCCTTCTGGGCTAGGAGAAATCTAACTGAACAGTGGAAGATTTAAGACTGTTCAATGAAATGCTTCACACAATATATAAACAATAGAGCTTGCTTTTTAAATGATTTAGCAATGCATACAAGTCCTTTATTGTAAATCAGTCCTTAGTCTTTGATCTCAGTTGCAGTCCATAATCTGCATCAAGGTTCAAGAGGTCCAAGCTAGAGCAATCACAAAGCCAGATACAAGATATGCAGCTTCAAAGTAAGGCAGCTTTTTTTTTCCAGCTAAGCAGCTTTGATTTGCTACAGTCAATTCTGAAAAGCTTCAGCTGTTGAAAAGCTTTTCGCTGCCAGTGACCACTTCTTTAGATGGCTAATTTCTGGCTTTTCTCCACTGCTACTGTTAAGTTTGCATGAAGAGTCAGACGCGGAGTGCTTCAGTGAAGAGTTTATTAGTGACTACAGCTCATAACAGACCTGATTTGGCTGGGCTGCGGCTGCTACTTATAGCCAGCAGCCGCAGTTGCCAGCCAATCAGAGTGCAGGATTTTCCCGCACTATTTAAACCAATCATTTCTGACATTTTACAAGAACAGTTCAAACTAAACCAATGGCATTCAAACCTGCATACGTAACAGCTATCAATGTTGCTGAGAACAGGGGAACATCTTCTTGATCTGAGACTTCTCCTCCATGAGAATTAAGAATAGAGGAGTCTGCAATCAGTCTTTTCCTGCTGGAACTGGAACTTGTAATTTCTGAATTGCCAGTTCTTTGGCTTGGCTGGGCTCTCATCTATAGAAGATGAAGTGGTCCAGCTGGTACCTTGACAGCTTCTGAGGAAAACATCTCATTTATGCTTTCCATGGTCATGGTTGATCCCTGTGAGAGATAGGATGCAGGTCTGTCTGATGATATCCAACAGGAAGTTTTGTTTTTACATAACATTTGAAGCTAATGTACAAGGAGAAGACAGCACTCTCTCTCAAAATTGCCTTTTTCCAATTCAGAGTATTGCCTGCCTCATTAAGGTTTAAACCAGGGATGTCCAATCTTGGCAACCTTAAGACTTGTGAACTTCAACTCCCGGAGTTCACCAGTCTCCAAGGCTGGTTGGGGAACTCTGGGAGTTGAAGTCCACAAGTCTTAAAGTTGCCTAGATTGGACACCTCTGGTCTAAACTATTCCCTTTCCAAGCCCAACTTAAAAATAATCATGATTAAATTTTGAGCACCAGATGCTTTATTTTCTATGACTGAGGTGTGGCTGTCAGCCTCAGAAAAGCCCTCAGCCTTTTATGATGCCTCTTCATGTACCTGTTGTATCCCTATCCTATGTAACAGTCTTCCAACTGTGTCCAGAATTGAAGTTTCTGTGAGGTGTTCAAAGACAGTCCAACTGCAGCACCCTGCAGCCATTCAGCTGGTGGGGGGGGGAGGTGGGAGTATAACTGAAACTGGAACAAGATCACTACTTTGTTCTTACAAATGTGATGAATAAATCAAAGGTTCGCAGTGCTGCTTTATTCATGGTTATTTTAAAATCCCATTATGTTCAGAGAGATGTATTGTGTGGATTCATAGCAGCTTCAACCAGGTAGTAATTGGAGATCTTTTCTGTTTGAGGAAGATCATACATTTACCCAAGCAGATATCAGTTAAATAATTAGGTTTTGCATTGGTACTTCATTGTATGATCACAGCAATCATTGAAAGTGGCTGAAAATTATAACTAGAGCTTTCTGATTCCTGTTTTAAAATGTTAGTAGAATAATCCGTAGATTAATCTGGATTGGAGAAATAAAACTGCTCTTCTTCCTACATTCTATAGTTTAAATCAATGCGTGCAACATTTCCAGAAAGTAGCCACACTTTCTAGGAATATTTGCAAACATATGTGATTTTTCTATTTCTTTGGTTTTGAACTATTGACTAATAATGCTTTGGGATTTTATAATATAAAACACTACAAAAGATGTATGATCCTGGAAAGATTTTCTGCCTCTTCACTGCATTTATGAGTGAATTGCACTTGAAACTAAGGAAATACATTTTGGAATGTATGTTATGGCTTTAATATCAATTCTTTACATGATGGTAGATTTGAAACCTTAAATTCAAGAAAAGTTGGAGAAAGCAAAATTAGTTTGTTGGAAAGCAGTCTAGATTCTAGACCAGTGGTGGGATTCTTTTTTTTTTACTACCAGTTCTGTGGGCGTGGCTTGGTGGGTGTGGCAGGGGAAGGATACTGTAAAATCTCCAGTCAGTGGTGGTATTTGCCGGTTCTCTGAACTACTCAAAATTTCTGCTACCGGTTCAGCAGAACTGGTCAGAACCTGCAGAATACCACCTCTGTTCTAGACCATAAAGCTATATTTTCTGTGTGTTTTGAGCCAAATACATTATTGCTCTATTGTTACAAAGTCAGAGGAAACTCTTGTAGGGAATTTGAAGTCACATTTCTGGAAGGATAAAACTGGAAATAACAATAGAAACAGAGTTGCCTGATCTGTGAGATGGACAGCAAATGCATTTGATAAAGAAATTAACAATAAATAAATTAAAAATAGGGGAGTCACTCCTTAAACTGTTGCAGTGGGGGGGGGTTGTATTTATTTCTTCCATATTTCTCCATCTTCTTGTTCAACATGTAGGTTGCTTAGACTTGCATGTTAAAGTTTTGTTGTTCTAACCGAGAGACAATTTACTGTAGTGGTTAAGGCATTAGTCTAGAAACTGGGAGACTGGGAGTCCTAGACCTGCTTTAGGCACAAAGTTAGCTGGGTGACCTTGGCCACTCCTAGGAAGGAGGCAAAAGCAAACCCTTCTGAAAAACCTGCAGGGACTTCTCCATGCTGTTGCCAGGAATCATAAAGTGACTTGAAAGCACACAAACACAAACACACAAATAAACACTTGCATGGGAGCATAGCCGTTTTGAGATCTGCATGGAATGTTGACTGAAATTCTACCCCTGCTTCTATATTTCACTTGGTCAAACAGACTGTTAGCTCCCTTAGAATGAAAATTAGTTTTCTTTCTCTCTAGTACAATCCATATAACCTGTTATTTCTATTTTACAGTGGATGAGAGACACCTTCCCTACCCCACAAAAAGTTGAAATTTATTCCAAAAGTAATTAGGAAGAGATATATTCCTTGGCTCTTCTACCTCTGAAGAGCTAAGTAATTTTCCGAATATAATTGTTCTTATTGTAACCATGATCTTATTAATCAAATGTAGGCTGCACCTGCAAATCATTGCAGTGTATATATGGAAATTAGATTAAGGGACTCTAAGAGAGCTGACACAAATACAAGCCAAATGGATTGATGCTTTTTAGCACCAGTTCCTACTTACAGTCCCCTGACAGTGTTAGAGATGAGGAAACAATTTGGTGAGGCCCCAGCATTACCTATAGGGGAAATACATGGGAACCAAGATCATTCTGCATCAGTGTTGGGATTCAAATTTTTTACTACTGGTTCTGTGGGCGTGGCTTGGTGGGTGTGGCAAGGGAAGGATACTGTAAAATCTCCAGTCAGAGGTGGTATTTGCCAGTTCTCTGAACTACTCAAAATTTCCACTACCGGTTCTCCAGAACTGTTCAGAACCTGCTGAATACCACCTCTGCTCTGCATACAAGAAACCCAACTGGACAATTCACAAACATGCTTAAACATGGCTTTCCTGTCTCTCCTTGAACTACATTATAGGGCTGAGAATGTGACAAGTCATATTTTCAGGTCTCCCGAATAGCTTCAAAATATTGGTCCCTCTTCCAGTGAAATCAGATTTATATGAAAGAAAGATCTAACCTTATTTTGTGAAGCTTCTTCTCCGGCAACATTGAATTGTTAACTAGGGCATACAAAACTTTTGCCAGACCAATTCTTGAATACAGCTCACCCATCTGGAACCCACACTGTATACCAGACATTAACACAATTGAACGGGTTCAGAGGTATTTCTTGAGAAAAGTACTCCACTCACAATAGAATTCCCTATGCCTCCAGACTTGAAATTTTGGGCCTGGACAATTTAGAACTGTGCCACCTGTGTTCTGATCTAAGCATAGTACACAAAATTGTCTGTTACAACATCTTACCTGTCAATGACTTCTTCCGCCTCAATCACAATAATACACGGGCAAACAACCGATACAAACCCAAGGTAAACCGCCCAAACTCAATTGCAGAAAATACGACTTCAGCAACAGAGTGGTCAATGCCTGGAACGCCCTACTCAGCTCTGTTGTTATAGCCTCAACCCCTCACAGCTTTATCCTCAAACTGTCCACCGTGGACTTCACCCCATTCCTAAGAGGTCCTTAAAAGGGGCGTGCATAAGTGCACCAGCGCGCCTACTGTCACTGTCTTACTGTCCCCATTTATCTGTATTTACTCCCTTTGTTCTTGTTTATGTTCATACTTATACTTGTTATCTTGTACATGTTTGACAAACAAACAAACAAATAAATAAATAAATTTGTATCCAATCTTGTTCAATGTTATGTCTTCCATTGGGGAAAGGACTCATCCACATGTTTTGTTTGATAAGTTAGGACTTGTTTTGCAAATTCTGAATACAGCTTACTTCTTTTTACCCACCAGACAAAGTGCAGTGACAGTGCAGTGTAACTGCAGGAACAGTAGAAATCTTTCTTTTTCCAGCATTTGGATGTCATTCTCTTTGGTCACCAAGATATGATGCAACTGATTGTGATTTGGGGGTTGCCTTCCCTCTACTTCAGACTTTTCATTCTCTTGTTGAAGCCTAGATGTGGCAAGCCAACTATTGGTTTCTTAGTGTCATTGTGCAACAATATTAAATATAGCCTCCCTGGGGCTTGAGTCATCTGATTCATTTTTTAAAAAGCATGGCATTTATTAAGTTTATGTTGAGATTGTGCTCAGATTCCTTTGGCTTTTATATAAAATAAGACTGGAAAATACCTGCTTTCATTAAAAATCATCTGTTTCTCTGCATTCAAATCCTCTAGATTTACTTAGTGGGATGAAGAGGGAAAAGAGTGCACTGAACTGTTTTTGATTCAGTAAAGTCATACAGATTTTCAAAATACATATTAGATTTTTAGATGCCATAATCTTAAGGCACGTGGGGGTTAACAGAAATAAAATATCTATAATACAACAATATAAGTTAAAATAGAAAAGCCATTTAAAAATTCATTAACATCACCATAGTATTCCAGAAACAATTAGCAATTCCATTTTTTTTATTACTTAATTAAAAGTCTTCCAGAACAGCTCCATTTTTGCCAAATTCTGGAAAGCAGGCAAGTATGGACAAGCCAAACTTTCAGTAGAAATCTATTCAATAAAAGGGAGCCACCATGGAGAAGGATCTTTTCCTATCCTTGTTCATCCCCATTTTGCTAGAGTGGAGAACCATCAACATTTTTTCACATGTACAGGTAGTCCTCAACTTACAACAGTTCATTTAGTGACCGTTCAAAGTTACAACGGCCATTTTTCACACCTATGACCATTGAAGCAGCCCCATGACCGTGTGATCAAAATTCAGGTGCTTGGCAACTGACGACCATTGCCGTGTCCCAAGGTCATGTGATCACCTTTTGAGATGCAAAATCAATGGGGAAGCCAGATTCACTTAATAACCCTGGTACTAACTTTATGAACTGCCGTGATTTGCTTAAGAACTGTGGCAATAAATATCATAAAATGGGGCAAAATGCACTTCATAAATGTTTCAACAACAGAAATGTTGGGCTCCATTGTGGTCATAAGTTGAGGACTCCCTGTGGCTTGTTTCAGATGAGTTGAGTGTAGATTTATTTATTTATTTTACCATATGGCACATTTTTATTTTATTTATTTTTTATTTATTTTAATTACATTTATATGCTGCCCTTCTCTGGAGACTCAGGGCGGCTTACAATTTTTGGGATACAACCCAGTGTGCTCAGCAATAGCCTTCATTCCATTGTATATGCCTGCTTATTACTAAGCGGCATTTTTACAAGGTCAGCTAATTGCCCCCAACAATCTTGGGTCCTCAATTTACCTACCCCGGAAGGATGGAAGGCTGAGTCAACCTTGAGCCTGGTGAGATTCAAGCCTACAGCAGTTGTAGGCAGCTGGAACTTAAGTGCAGGCAATTAACAGCCTGAGCCACCAAGGCCCACATTCAGATCATGCGGTCGTATCTTGGCACTCGACTGCTTCAAAACTCGTCGAATTTAGTATTCAACATGTTTCGAAGCACAAATCTTGTCCCGAAATCTTGACTTGTCTTTCTCCCAGTAGCTGATGCACAAAGAAGCTTCATGTCTCACTATTGATTTCAGCCAAAATAGCAGGTCACATGGTAAGTCATCTGGTTTTCTCAGTACTTATTGGTTTTAGTATTCGTTGCGTCTTCCAGAACAAATTACTGGTAGGTGCTGAGGTACCACTATATTTCAGTAAAAAGGATAAAATACAAAACATAGAATATAAAATCTAAAATATTTTAACAGGAAGATGACAAACATATATCTAAGTTGCAAATATAATTTTTTACTTCATTTGTCACAGCCAGGAAATCAGTGAAATCTCCATTATAAGCTCTGTTTTTGACACTCTGTCAATATGGGTTGGGTAGTTTTTCGGTCCTACAGTCACAATTCGGTGACAGTATTTTTACCCATTTATAAGCCATACAGGACTATTACAAGTTCAAAACCAGCAGTTTAAATTGTGCCCAGAAATTTCCTAGTTCTTAGGAAACTAGACCACCTTCATGAAATAATACATTTTTCTGGATGGACATGAAATCATGATAAGCATGTAAACATTGCTTTTCAAGGGACTGAAACTTTGAAAGGGACTGACATAATTACTTAATATATCACTTAAAACTCACACTAACTTCCTTCATTGGTCCACATTGCGGTCTAGGTAATCATAGGAATGGTATAAATAGGTAGGGCCACATAAGCAAAACATAATTAAAATTATGAATTTTTCCTGATGCATCTATATCCATGCCCAGACATAAACAATTTTTTTTTAAAAAGATGCTTCTTCAGAACTACAACACACTAGCCATTCTATATTTTGTGGTTGAAAGTCACAATTTTACAGGCGTTCTTCCTAAATTGGTTCATGCCCATCTCAGTCTTTTGTCTATTCCAATCTTCCCTCTCTTCAAAACATACATTTGTGGGTGGGTGTCTAATTAGAATTTTACACAGTACAAAATTAAGTGTCCAAACTGTGCCTATTTCATGAAGAAAGAGGTGGATTGATGTGGGAGAATACAACCGCTAATATAGAAGCCATCATCACCAAAATATAGTGAAATTAAGCTCTATAGAGCATCCAGAAAATAGTGTTCCTTTTTGGAACTTTAGAGAGATTATCCCCGTTCAGCTAAAAGGTGGACAATAGACAAATAAAACATGGCCTATTGATGATGGAAAGAGGGTTTGTAAAAATGATATCATTAATTAGCTGCATTGTACATTAAATTGTCTATCTTAAAATAGGCTAAGTTCTAAACTTCTGGTTCTATACAAAGAAGGGAAAAGGAGGAACATAAGAATAGTCCTGTTTGCTCAAATTCATAATTATAATCCAACATTTTGTTTTGCATACTGGCCAATCAAGTGCATGAGGGACATTTATAACCATATATTATACACTTTCTCATTAGTGTTCTCTGTATCATGTATGTATATGTATGTATGCATGCATGTATGTATGTATATGTATGCATTTGATTTTTTTAAACCCACCTTTATTAGTTTATAATTAATTCAAGGTGGCAAACATACATAATGCTTCTTTCTTCTGTTAACAACCCTGTGAGGTGAGTTGGGCTGAGAAAGAGTGACTGGCCCAGTCGGCTTACAAGCCAAAGGTGTGAATGTCTCCTAGTTTCTAGATCAGCACCTTAACCACTACACCAAACTGGTTCTCTTTAGAGGTATGGCACCCCAAACAGAGGTATACACAAACTCTTTAAAATTAATAGCCTTTCCAATGCTGCTCTCATCCCTAAATTCATCCCAGGCTATCATTGTATCTGCTGGTAATGAATTCCACACAGAATTATTTATTGTGGCAGAAATGCTTTCTTTGTTCCTAAATCTTCTTCTAAGCAGCTTATTGTTTGACTCTACTTTTCCAATAGGAACTGAGTCCTGGTGATCACCATTGTTTTCTAATCCAAAGTTTTATTTTTATTTATTTATTTCATTTATTTATTTTGTCAAGCATGTGTTAGATAACATGTAAGTATAAACATGATTTATACTTGAAATGGATATGAATAAAAGGGAACATTTGGACAGGGATGGTAAGCACGCTGGTGCGTTTATGCACACCTCTTACAGACCTCTTAAGGAGTGGGGTGAGGTCAACAGTAGACAGTCTAAGGTTAAAGTTTTGGGGGTTTGGGGAAGAAACTACAGGTAGTGTATTTCAGGCATTGATCACCAGTGGTGGGATTCCAATTTTTTTACTACCAGTTCTGTGGGCATGGCTTGGTGGGCATGGCAGGGGAAGGAGACTGTAAAATCTCCACTCAGAGGTGATATTTGCCGGTTCTCTGAACTACTCAAAGTTTCCACTATCAGTTCTCCAGAACTGGTCGGAACCTGCTGAAAACCACGTCTGTTGACCACTCTGTTGTTGAAGTCGTATTTCCTGTAATCGAGTTTGGTGCGTTTTACCTTAAGTTTGTATCTATTGTGTGCTCCTGTATTGTTGTGGTTGAAGCTGAAGTAGTCATTGACGGGTAGGACAGTGCAATAGATAATATATGTAGTGAATATATGTAGTGGATATGAACCCTTCCAATCATTTTGCTTGCCGTTGTCTGCGCTTTTACCAATTCCATCTTCCAATGAGATGAGCCAGGAAAGAACAAAATCTATATTATGGATTCTACACAGTGCTAGCATTTTATGTGGTGTATCTTCAGTTTTGGCCACAGAATGGGACCTACCACCAGTTGTCCACCCTGCTATGGCTTCTTGAGGACAAGAGTTTCATGTGAGCTTGTAATCCCATGAAGACAATGCAGGTTTTCTCCTGCCGGCCCTCCACAGTCTCCCCAGGGGTTCAGCAGAAGGATGTGAGTGAATGCTGCTGAGACTTAATAGAAGTGCAGGAGACTTTGTGTGTTCCACAAATCAAAGGCAGACAGTATGAACAGACAGTGTGTTCCACAAATCAAAGTTAGTGCATTCCCAGAGTAATGAGTCCTGCCTTTCTCTTCTGCTACTTTTAATGGCAGCAGCTAAGTACACACGAGAAAAGCAGTCCGTATTTTCTCCCGTGTAGTTATTGTCTAATAATGTGAGACCAATTCTCTCTCCCACCACCCCACCATCACCTCTCCCCAGCAAATAAGACCGTGGCTGTTGCCTGATTGGTATATCACCTCTCTTTCTCAGAGCACTGATGCTTCTTACCCTCCTTCTAGTTGCTTCATAAAATCAGTGACAAGGAGCTACACTGTGTGTTGAGAAGCTTTTGGGGTGCTTTTATTTTTAGCATGAGCCAATCTTTTTCTCCTTTCAGATGAAGGAAGTTGGATTGTAAAACCGTTTGTAAATGTGTATGGTGATATTTGCTCCGGTAAGTTAACATTGTTCCTCCAGCAGCTGTAAATGTAAAATGTATTTTCTAAGGTGTTCTTTGAGAATTGTAAAGTACTTCTGTTGCATGTGTGTGGAATTCTGTTAATTGCCTCCTTTGTTTAGATTCCTTGATGCTTATGACAATATCTACTACTTTCATGTGCATATGTGTGCAGATAAATAATTGAGTGAACTTATCCTGGAGTTAGGAAATTGTGGAAAGAAATAATGTAAAATTGATATAATGTTTATATATTATATATATTTACACATTACATTCTGCTGGTCCCCAAATCTTTGGTTTTGGGTGGTTTTTAAAATGCAGTTCTTTGAAAAATAGGACAAGAAAAATTGGTACTACAGAGGTTGTTTCTTATTTGTTTTATTTAACAAATCCTGTCTCTTTTTAACAAAACTGTTAGTTTGACACGTGATGTGTATGTAACTACAGGCTTTATTTTCTAAAGCAGAGGTTTATTTTGTTCTTAACTTTAAGAATGTTAACCTTGTCCTGTTAAAGGCATTCTTTATTTTATGTAATGTTTAAAAATAAATCTATGCAAAATAACTAAAATAAATTATATAGAACAGCACAGGATGCCCATTTTATTTTAAAATAGGAAAATAATATTGTATACAATTATGAAATAATATAGTAACTCTGAGAAGACTTATGTATTTTGGCAGGAGCAAAGATACCTATTAGAATTTTTGACCTTGTCTTATTCAATTAAGAAATGCACTATATACTTGCTTTTTAGTCTTTTTGAAAGTTGCAAAGTTTGAAAATTACAAAGGGTCCATTAATAGCCTATAGTAATTATGGGCTTTTATCTCTCAGAAATCCATTAAGTTTGAATGTTCAGTGGTCAACCAATATGTAGCAAATAATTCTTTGTCTTGTTCAATGTAATTGGACAATAGAAAATAATAGGCAATATACTGTTGTAATTTCCTGAGGAAACTCTTTCAAAGTAGGTAGGATAATTAAAGCTGTTCAGTTGCATTTTTCAAAATCTTTTTAAAGTTATTTCCCTCCCACCTAAACCTAAATAAATTCAAATATGCTTTGCTGGTCCAAATATATTTGTGTAAAATTAATTTATGGGAAAGCATATAGTAATAAGAAAACCCAAACATGCTTCATTAATTGTCTAATGATAAGCAAATTATTAGTATTTTAGTATTTATTTAATAATCCAAAGTATAAATATGCTGCATATTTTAGAGAATGAATGTTCAAGCTTGACAACTTTGCATTTTTTTAATATTACTTGTAGAGGATTTATGTCAACATCCTAAACAGAATTCAAGTATGTATAAACGAATGGGCTACGAATGCTGATTTTAATTCATGTGAATATGGCTTGCTTGTCAGTCATCAAATGTACAGACAAATCTTCTGGAAATAAGAAAAACTGATGTATGTAGAAGATAGAAAGGCTAAGATATGTAAACACTAGCAGATCTTTAGTGCCCTAATATGACATATAAATTGGGTTTGTACAGTATATCAGAAATAAGGTGCAAAGATAACTTTTTCATGAGGAAAACGGAAAAATAATTTTAAAAACCATATATGCTAATTTGGAAATGAATTTATATTTCCCCTTCCATTATTTTTTATTGGTAAGCTTAAAAAATATTAGATCTGAGCTGGGTGTATACAACAAAGTAAATCCAGAGAAAAGGTTTTGCCACACAATTGTTACAGCAACTGGACTGTACCTCCATCTGTTGCAATTGATACAACTTTCAATGCTCAAAAAAAATGAAAAAAATGTAGATATAATTAATTAATTTTTTACTAATTCACCAACCCCCCTTTCTGTACATGGTACAATTAGAGAATACCACCGGTGCAGAGCTTCTCTGACATTATCACACAGTTGTTTCAAAGGTAACAGCTATTAGCCTGTACCTGCCTAACTGATCAAAGTTTGTGTCAACAGCATTATCAAATCAGCAGGCAGAGCAAGTGATGCCATCTGACCAGTTAACTGATTCCAAAAACAGCTGCACCAGGTGGTCTTCATTAGTATTTGGAAAGGGGACCACAGGAAAATCTGGAAGTTATAAATTGAATGGGAATTTTAAAAATCTAAAAGATAATAATGGTAAACCATTATTGCCAAGAGAAAACAGGGATGTATCCATATAGCTACCTAGAGTTGCCCAATTCAAGGGAGTCTGGATTTACATAAAACCAGAAAAGTCATATATCAAGCCTGAGTAGTACATAGAGGAGCCATGGTGGTGCACTATTGCAGGCTAACTTTGCTCACTGCCAGCAGTCCAATCCTGACCAATTCAAGGTTGACTCAGCCTTTCATCCTTCCACGGTCAGTTAAATGAGGACCCAGATTGTTGGGGGCGATATGCTGACATTTGTAAACCACTCAAGAGAGTGCTGTGTAAAGCACTATGAAGCTGTTTACAGGTCTGCTGTTATTATTGCTATATGACTTATTGTCACTAAATGCAACTAATAGTTGCTTAAAAGAGATTTTCTATATTTCTTCATTCTTGATGGCAACATTTTATAGTTTGTCTAAAGGGCTTGCTAATTCCACCACAGCTAGTGAATACTATAGTGGGGGCAATATTTTAAACAGGAGTGGTGGGGGACAGCATTTCAAATAAGCATTACAGGTAGTCCTTGACTTATGAATGGTTGCTTAGAGATCAGTTGAAGTTAAAACAGAGTCCAAAAAAAAGACTTATGACCCAGATTCCAAGTTCTGACATCCTGCAGTCCTCCCCCCCTGACACCTGCAGTCACATGACTGCATATTAAGCCCTCAGAAACTATCCACCATTTATGGTCATTTGCAATGTCCTACTGTCACATGATCCCAATTTTTGACATTTTTGAAGTTTACTTCTCGTTTCTGGCAAAAAAACAACAATCCACAAACAATAACTTTGCATAATGATCACAGCATTTCCGTAATGACTGCAGCGTTCACGTAACAACTGCTGCAAAAAAACAGGTTGTAAAATTGGGTGTGGTCACACATGGCAACCTACTTTATGACTGTCATGACATCTGACTGAAATTGCAAGCTCAATTACGGTCACAAGTCAAGCACTACCTGTATGTTTGTGGTGGGTTGCAGGATGGGAAGTTAGGGACATAGTAGACCACATTCTGTTTGTACTTCTTATATGCTCTGAATGAAAACTCCTGTGCTTTGGGCTTTACTGAGAACTACAAAGTCTTGATTTTTTAAAAATATTGTATTTTATTGGAACTATGAAAGAATCAGGAACAAATAGGAATACAGAGCCTCATGTCCCAAAGGTGCTTTTTTTGTCAAGAGGCAACTGGACTTTCTGGTTTTTCTTTGAAGACGTTTTGTTTCTCATTCAGGAAGTTTCTTCAGTTCTGACTGGATGGTGGAAATGGAAGGATTTATACACCTTGGAAACAGCTGGTCATTTGCCTTCTTTTAGCAGGTCGTTAAGATCACCTGGAGGTTTGTCTGTGTCTTCAGGGTCACTTGAGTGGTGCAAATGGGTGTGGAGCCTTCTTGGGACTGTTGAAAATACTGTGTTGTAAATTGGAGATAGATGATGTCATATCCCCCCCCTTCAGTTGAGAGAGGGCTGCTCAATTTTGACACGGATGGCCTCTTTAACCCCTCTTTCTAACCAATGATCCTCTCTGTCCAAAATGTGGACTTTGCTGTCTTCAAAAGAGTGGCCTGGGTCTTTTAAATGCAGATGGGCTGCTGAATCTAGTCCTGATGTGTTTGTTCTCCTATGTTGTGCCGTGCATTTACGAAATGGTTGTTTCGTTTCCCCAATGCACATGGCTCACCAAATTGTACTGCATATACCACATTGTTCAGTTTCTGTCTGGGTACTTTATCCTTGGAGTGGACAAGACACAGGGCACTCTTTTGAAGGCAACAAAGTCCACGATCTGGATGACTGAGAATCACCATAGACACAGAACCTCGTGGTTTGTAAAACTGCAGTGCTTCCTGTTTGCTCCTTCACTTGTATGAAGAAAAAACTTGGAAATCCAGGATATCCAGAGGTTAGTGGGCTGCAGGTTTGGGCCAGTTCGCCCTAACCCCTTGTTCTGGTACTGTGTGGTTCAGAGAACCGGCAAATCAGACCACTGGCTGGCCCTGCCCGCCTGTTTTTCAGGCTGTTTTCAACCATTTTTGGATGAAAAACAGGCTGTTTTGGGGCTGTTTTCAGGCCATTTTTCCAGCTGAAAAACATCCTGAAAATGGCCCCAGAACAGGCCAAAAATGGGCTGGGAGGGTCAGCCAATGGTGGGATTAGCCCCAACTGGCTGAATCCTACCTATTCCTTTGAAGCAAGTGGCCGGGAGGTGGGGCTGGGTATGATGAGTGACATCACCACCCAATCACATGACCAATTGGCCACGCCTACCCAGCCAGAGAACTGGTTGTTAAAATGTTTGCAGCCCACTACTGAGGATATCACACCAAAAAAAGGTTCAAACCGAGCATCACTCTGCTTTTACATTTTAAAAATAAGAATAGTAGGAGTTACTCATGATTCAAATGTAGCTAATATATGTGTAATACAGATTTATTTATTTATTTATTTGTTTTGACTTGTATGCCGCCACTCTCCAGAAAGGACTCGGGGCGGCTCACAGATAAAAACACAGAACAATAAATTAGTTAAAAAGAAATTAAACTAAACAAGCCAAAATACAAGTATAAAACCAAATTAAAATCGAATTTAAAACCCACCCTCTCCCTAGGAGATCAGTCCAGCCCAGCCTGTAAAACAACCAGGTTTTAGATCGCCGAAAGAGGAGAGATCGGGAGCCAGCTGGAGCTCAACGGGTAGCTGGTTCCATAAGGCGGGGCCGATGCAGAATAGGCCCTTCCGGGTCACCGCAAGCCGACATTGTCGTGTGGACGGCAACCCGAGGAGTCCCAACCTATGTGCTCGCACAGGGCACCGGTATTTGATATCGGCAGGAGACGTTCCCAAGTACCCGGACCCATGCCATGAAGGACTTTGAATGTTAATGTCAAAACCTTGAATCGCACCGGAGGGCAACCGGTAACCAATGCAGCTCACGCGCGGGCGAACATGGGAGTATCGGGAGACTCCCATCACAACCCGCGGGGCCGCATTCTGCACCAGCTGGAGCCTCCGGATGGTATGCAAGGGCAGTCCTACATAGAGAGCATTGCAGTAGTCGAAGTGGGACGTAACAAGTGCATGAGTGACCGTGTGAAGGGCATCTCGATCCAGGTAAGGGCAGAGCTGGCGAACCAGCCGAACCTGGTCAAAGGCCCCTCTGGCCACAGCTCCCACCTGCTCCTCCAAACTGAGCCGTGAGTCCAGGAGAACCCCAGGTTCCGCCCTATCCACAGGGGTAACACCTCTCCCCTATGGCCAAAGGTGGAATATACTCACTGGAGCCGAGATGCCTGTAGCACAGCCACTCAGTCTTGGCCGGATTGAGCTGTAGTCTGTTCCTGCCCATCCAGATCCATACCGCATCCAAACAACGGGACATCACAGAGAGGGCATCACTGATTTGGTTTGGGGTGGAGATGTATAACTGGGTATCATCAGCATACTGATGATACCTCACCCCAAAACCTCAGATGATCTCGCCCAGTGGCTTCATATAGATGTTGAACAGGAGGGCGAGAGGACCGACCCCTGCAGGACCCCACATGTGAGAGCCCTTGGGGCCGACCTCTACCCCCTGCCAACACTGATTGCAAATGCCCCGAGAGGTAGGAGGAGAACCACTGCAGAACAGTGCCCCCCACTTCCAGCCCCTCAAGGCACTGCAATAAGATACCATGGTCGATGGTATCGAAAGCCGCCGAGAGATCTAATAGGACCAGGACAGAGGAAAAGCCTCTGTCCCACCCTCCAGAGATCATCCACCAGTGCGACCAATGCCGTCTCTGTACTGAACCCGGGCTGGAAGCCCGATTGATAGGGATCTAGATAGTCCACTTCATCCAGGAAAAGCGGAAACTGTTGAGCCACCACACTCTCAACAACCTTCGCTAAAAAACGAAGGTTGGAGACCGGACGAAAGTTGTTTAATACGGCTGGGTCCAGGGCAGGCTTCTTCAGGAGGGTCTCACCACCGCCTCTTTCAAGGGCGGGAAAGAGCCCTCCTTTAACAGCGTTGACAACTGCCGAGCCAGCCGCGTGACCTCCCTGGTGGCATACACCATCCAGGAAGGGCACGGGTCCAATAAACATGTGGTGGAACTCAAGCACATAATCCTGTCCACTTCATCCTCGGAAACAGGATCAAACTCAGCCCAGATGATATCGGCGGACTTCTTGTCCCTCCTCCTCAGACCACTGCAAGTTAGAGTCTAACCCCTCCCGAATCCGGCGATCTTATCCAGCAGATACTGACCAAATTCCTCAGCTCTACCCTGCATAGGATCCAACCCCGTCTCCCGATGTAAGAGGGAGTGGGTGACCCTAAACAGGGCAGCTGGGTGTCTCGGGGCTATGAGGCGAGAGGTATGACCTCGCCACCCCAAAGCTACCAGGTAAGTCCTAATATAGGCTCTTAGCTGGGCTCGGTCGGAGGAGTGGGATCTCCACCTGCTCTCTAACCCCCTCCTCACGCTTCATCTCCCTGAGCTCCTCTGTGAACCAAGGAGCCATCTGGGATCTGCGATGAGTGAGGGGACGCAAGGGGACAACTCGGTCGAGGGCCTCAGTGGCGGCCTGTTGCCAAGTGGCCGCCAGTACCTCGGCCGAGCTGTGGATAAGGGAGGCGGGCAAAACCCCAGTTCCGTCTGGAACCTTTCAGGGTCCATCAGACGTCTGGGGCGGAACCATCTCAGTGGCTCCTCATCCCAACAGTGTGGGGCCACTTGTTGGAAGACCAGCTGCAGGAGATAGTGATCTGACCATGCTATGGGTTGGACATTCACGATGCCCACCCCCAGATCACTAATGTTCGAGACAAAAACAAGGTCGGCGTGTTGCCCCCTCATGTGTGGGGCCTGTATTATTTGGGTCAGGTCCATAGCTGCCATGGAAGCCATGAACTCCTGGGCCAATCCCGACGTCCCCCAGGGAGGGCAGGTTGAAGTCACCCAAAACCAAAAGGCTTGGGAACTCCACCGCCACTCCCGAGAGGGCATCGAGCAGCCCAGGGAGGGCGTTGCCACATAGTTGGGGATAGGTATATAAGCAACAGGCCCAACCACCACCAGGCCCCAACCTCAAGAGGAGGGCTTCACACCCGCCTATCTGCGGAACAGTGACCTCCCTTGGAATCAGGGTCTCCCGAATAACAACAGCGACCCCCACCCCTCCCCTGAGCTCTGGCCAGTGCAAAATCTGAAAACCTGGGGGGCAGAGATCGACCAGAGGCACTCCACCCTCCGGCCCCAACCAGGTCTCAGTGATACAGGCCAGGTCCGCGGCCTCCTCCCTGATCAATTCACCAAGGAGGGGAGCCTTATTAACCACAGACCTGGCATTAAAATACACCAACCTGAGCCCAGGGTCTCCGAGTCCCATATTCCCGGGGGGTGGGCAGAGGCATGTAACTGCCTAGTAACTGCTAGAAACAAACCAAGTTCTTTATGCATAAAAACTAGTATCTAGTGTTATGTATGCAGGTTTGAATGTCATTGGTTTAGTTTGAACTGTTCTTGTAAAATGTCAGAAATGATTGGTTTAAAACGTGCGGGAAAATCCTGCACTCTGATTGGCTGGCAACTGCAGCTGCTGGCTATAAGTAGCAGCCAAAGCCCAGCCAAATCGGGTCTGTTATGAGCTATAGTCACTAATAAACTCTTCACTGAAGCACTCCGCGTCTGACTCTTCATGCAAACTTAACATCTAGTGTGTCATGTGAATGCAGCCAGTATTTGGGGAAGCACCTGAATCTATTCCTCGGTCAGGATAAAGCTTGAAATAGAGGTCTGGGTGTCTGAATAATATGCTGCGAAGAATTCCACAAATGTCATGAGTATCAGCTGTTTATCAGGCACACTAAGTGAAAATGATGGTGGTTGATCACTCAGTTCCAGTTCTTTTCGGAGTGAAATTGCCCAGTTGATCTTTATACCCATTTTTCAGTGAAGGTAATTATAGATTTTGTGTGAAATGGGAATTTATTCTCTGCTTTCAGGAAGACTGCTTATGGGCAGTGCTGATTTTTTTTATATATATAAGCACCGCTACTATTAAAAACTTTCATCCTTTAAACCACAGAAAAGGAGTTTGATATTTCCAGCACTCATTCACTCCAAAGGATTGGGAGGTGAAAGTTAATTCAACATTATACTCATTTACATTACTGATTGGGGAAGAGCATTAGTACTGATTGGGAAGAAGCCATGTAGGAAAACAGACCAAGAAGTGTCTGCAATAATGAGCTATTTAATCAATAATTTATATTACCTGTAGAATAGTGATACAATTATAGCTCACAATGGCATTATTAAACAATCATTTCTGTCAAAAATTGAGGTGGAGAATGTTTTCAGTGAAGTTACATTCTACCTTTCAGAGATTTCTTGTGCAGCATTCAGCAAATATGCTTTGTGTGATGACACATCTTTTGTTCTGCATTAACATCAAATACACAGAATCCTCAAATGTGCTAAAAGGCAGCTAATGTCCTCCTTTAGCTAGGTTAACACATCATGCTAGTCCATATTGTGATGTAATAGTTTTTAGGGGAAATGGATGAATGGAAATAGCTTCTAAACTATGGTTTGTATGCTACTATATATGAGATTATGAGTCAATCTTATCATACATGTCATGACTACATTTAATATATTATAGAAGCACAGATCATACTACTCACTTCTAGTACTTGAAGGAAAATTACATTTTGAAGTAGTATGCTGTGATTTGAATGCATGGTTTATTGTTGGCATTTGGATTGCATCCAATTTCATCCCCACTCTCCTTTTCATGAAACACTGCCAAATTTATAAATTTTAATTTTTGTTCATCAGGGAAACTGTATTTTGTTTGGGGTTTTTTCTTCTCTTAAACATAACTGGGTCCCTTTTCCCTCTGAAAAAAAACATTCAAAAGAACTAACTAATATATTGATGGACAGGAAGAAACTAAGCTACCATGAGAATATTTTCAGCTTGCTACCATAAAATTATGAGTCAGCCTTATCATACATGTCACGACTATATTTAATATGTTATAGAAGCACAGATCATAACAGTCACTTCTAGTAACTGAAGGAAAATTACGTTTTCTCCAACAAATCTAAGATTTCATGTTGATTTGTAATGGAATTTTATGCATCAAAATGTAATGGTATTTTGACTATTGCTTGACAACTTATGTTTTCAAACAAGACACTAAATGAATGAGAAGGGGGAAGGAACTGAAGTGATTCTTCTCACTACCTTTATATAATTCAGTAATCAGGAAGCTCAAAAGTGACATGGGTTTTGTAAATTAATGAAATGGGGATTCTTACTCACATTGCTTTGAGTCAAGGCAAACTCAAAAACAGGTTGGTTTGCTTACTTATTTTAAAGCTGGGGTCACAGTGGGGGACAGAAAGTGGTTTTAGAAGGTGAGGGCTGAGGCCCAAAGTGGCTATGGCCATGTCATGCAAGTAACCAGATTCATATCATCCAGGACTGTAATTTTTCAAATGAAAACATTGAAATAAATCTCTTTTTTTCCCACAAAAACTTTATTAATTTTTTAAAAGTTGAAATGCAAAGAAGAAGGTTAAAAAGGGAGGAGGAAAGGAAACAAGGAAAAAGCCAAAATTATGGCCGCAAAAAGAACAAAGGAAAAATTATAGAAAAGAGTAATTTCCAACTTTCTTAAGCAAATACAAGCATAAAATAGAAGGTCTTTAAACTAGTGCACACCATAGCACACCGTATTTCTATAATCATAAACAGTTCTTGCCATCAAATCCAAATGTTGGAATTTCATTTTTTTTAAGCAAATAGTCCAAAAGTGGTTTCCAAGAAGAAACAAAGTTGAAGTCTTTAATCAGAGTGGTTCAATTTCACCATTCCTGCCAATCCCATTAACTTCACCATCCATTCTTCCATTGTAGGAATCTCTGAGTCCTTCCATCTCTGTACAGTCTTCCTACTGTTATCATCTTCCTACTGAGCCTTGGTGGCTCAGGCTGTTAATTGCCTGCACTTAAGTTCCAGCTGCCTACAACTGCTGTAGGCCGAATCCCACCAGGCTCAAGGTTGACTCAGCCTTCCATCCTCTCGGGGTAGGTAAATTGAGGACCCAAGATTGTTGGGGGAAATAAGCTGACCTTGTAAAAATGCTGCTTAGTAATAAGCAGGCATGTACAATGGAATGAAGGCTATTGCTGAGCACACTGGGTTGTATCCCAAAAATTGTAAGCCGCCCTGAGTCTCCGGAGAAGGGCGGCATAAAATGTAATTAAAAATAAAAAAATAAATAAAATAAATATGTTAAAAACAAAGTTCCTTGCTTTTTTTTTCATCCCATATTCAAAGGTTTTTTTGTCTACTTATTTATATATTCTTTGACATAGCATGTTTTAATGAAGTTTTATGGTTTTAAAACAATTGTAAATGACTTTTAATTTTTTTGTTTGGGAGACACCCAAAGTTGGTTAGGAGATGGGAGACTAATAAAAAATAAAATAAAATAAATATTCATCTTCTGTGCTCATTTTCAGTAATAGTTTGGTTTTAGTTATCCCTGACCTGCAGTTAGGTATCTGTGGATTGATTCCCTGTCACATTTTTATAGTTGTGATTTATTTTTAGTCTGGGCTGATCCATTTGTTTTCTGTTTTTAACTGTTGTAATTGTATATTTGGAAAATGAAATCTCTTTTGGAGTGGATAGCCATAATCAATTTAATAAATAATAATAATTAAACATCTGTAATTTACAAAGCATGACTTAGTGCAGTGTATTAATTTCTTCTTTTTTTCAAATAATTTCATTAGAGATTGCAGTAAAAACAATAAAAGCTGTACAAACTACAAAAATACAAAAATAGTATAAAAAAGAAAGAAAGAAAGAAAGAAAGAAAGAAAGAAAGAAAAAAGTTGTTTCCTGTTTCAGACCAACAAGTATACACAATTTAAGTAAATTTATTGCCATCTCTTAAGCAACAAAATGAACTCTATTCAACCCATATCTCATCTCTTAACTAAAAAAAAATCCAAAATCCTCGTGGTTCATTCCTTATCTACAAAGTCCAGTAAGGATTATGAAATACAACTAATTATTAACATTGATTAAATAAGGCAGGCTTGTGTTCCTTCCTTATTCTTTTAATGATCTTAACTCTTAACCCCTCCAAGCAGAATCTGACAGCTTAGTTTGATTTCTTGCCATCTTTTTTTTAATCCTTCCCCAGAAGATTTCTCAGAACTTTTAGCAAGCCTGTTTTGTAAATCTAGGAAGAGAAACTCATTTTTTTTGTCACTTATCATAAAGTCATTCAAAGCTTTAACAGGCTTCTTTTACATATCCAGTAAAAATATAAAATCAAATCATCTCTCCTTTTTGGCTTATTTATTTATTTAAAACATTTACATAGCTGCCCATCTCTTAACAAACGCTTGAATTAAAAATTAAAGCAACATAAAAACCATATTAAAACTATAAAAACCAAACATATTAAAACCAAAAATTTGGCATGAAGTTTCCAATATTCAGACACCTCATTCCAGCACCTGGGTGGGGGGAAACAGGTCTTCGGTAATTTTTGGAAGGGTAGGCCAGTAGAGGCCTGCCAAACACCAGGGACAAAATGTTCTATAGGGGAGGAGATGCTATAGAAAAGGCACACTTCCTAGCTCCCATAAGTAGGCAGTGTTTAAGGAAAGAGAAATAGGCACATGCCGACCCTATCTGACCTGAGTGGATGGCTAGATGTCCTTAGGAAAAGGTGGTCCTGCAGATAGCCTAGCCCTGTGCCACACAGGGCTTTAAAAGTGATAACCTGCACTTGAATTGCACCTGGAAAAAAATTGGAAGCCAATGCAGGTTGTATAACAGAGGTGTTATATGAACAAACACAGGGGCACTCATCTCTGCATGCACCACAGCATTCTTGAATAGTTGAGGCTTCCAGATGGTTTTCAAGGGCAGTCCCATGGAAAGTGCATTGAAGTAATTCAAATGGGAGGTGGCCAAGGCATTAGTGACTGTGAATTAGGCCCCTCAGTCCAGTAAATATCACAATCTGTGTAAGCCCCCCCTCCCACCACAGCTGTCACCTGCTCCTTGGGCAGGAACTGTGAATCTAAGTGTTATGTATGCAGGTTTAAAGTCATTGGTTTAGTTTGAACTGTTCTTGTAAAATGTAACAAATGATTGGTTTAAAAAGTGCGGGAAAACCCTGCACTCTGATTGGCTGGCAACTGTGGCTGCTGGCTATAAGTAGCAGCCGCAGCCCAGCCAAAGTGGGTCCGTTCTGAGCTGTAGTCACTAATAAACAAAGAGCTTGAAGCAGTCCGCGCCTGTCTCTTCATGCAAACTTAACACTGGCAACGAAGGTGGGATTCCCCTGAAGAAGGCAATGGAACAGAAGAAGAGCGAGATGGCTGCACTGAACACCCCCAGCCCGTTCGATCGATGGCAGAAGACTGGGAGTCGTATGCAGATCGTTTCCAAATGTATCTGGAAGGAAACGATCTCACTGACATTTCTGAGAAGCGGAAGAGGCGGTCTTTCTCACGCACTGCGGTCCGGCAGTTTTCAAGATGGTGAAGGCATTGGCGGGAGCTGCAGACGTGAAGGTAATGGAATGGCCTGACTTAGAAAAGTTGTTAAGAGCCCATTACGCCCCACAAGTATGCCTCATTAAGAGACACGAGTTTTACCGTCGGGATCAAGGGGGAAAACATAAACAACGTGGCAAGTTTAAGAGACATTGGGGTGCATGTGAATTTAACAATTTAGAAGAGGCCATGCGATCGATTTGTTCTGGGCCTTAAAGACAAGGTGCTTCAGAGCAAGTTATTACTAAGACCTAAGATCATGCTGAAGGAAGCAATAGAAGAGGCCTCTTCAGCAGAAGCTACCAAGTCCTCAGCAGCAGCCATGAAGAAAATCAACAAGGCCACAAGCCATCCTGATGTGGAAAAGTCCACAACAACTCATTGTGAGCAAATAGATTCTGAGTCAGACTGTAGTGAGGTGGAGGAAGGAATTTACAGACTCAGAATGGAGAGGAAAAAGAAAGACCTGGGAAGAAAGAGGCAAGATTTCTACTGCAGAGGGTGTGGGGAAGCCACCCCGCACTGAATGCAAGTTTTTAGACACCATTTGCCTCCGTTGTGATAAAAGAGGACACCTAGCAAGAGTCTGCAAATCATCCAGAACTCCACCCATCAGAAGAAAGTTTGCTACAAGCAAAGACAAAGAATTCAAGCCTAACAATTCTGTGAGAAAATGGGGGCAGCACAGAAGCAAATGGGAAGAATGAAACTCATCAAACAGTCACCATTGGTCATTCATCACCCTTAAGAAGTAGAAAAGTGCATGTCAAGGTATTTATTGAAGGAAGGCCTTGCCAAATGGAAGTGGACTCAGGCTCATACCTATCTATGGTGTCATGGGACACTATTCACAGACTTCTTCCCAACATCCAGAAGAAGCACTTCAAGAAGCAAGCATTGACTCTTAAAGACTACCAAGGGAACAAGATTCCAGTAGTTGGAACAAGAGAATTCAACGTGAAGTTCAAGGGCCACACCAAGCGCCTACCACTGACCATCGTGGACAAGGACCGCCCAAGTCTGCTGGGCCTTGAGTGGTTCAACCCGCTGGGCATCGAGGTGACTGGCATCAATCACGTGAGCAACACTGAGTGGGAAGAGGCCTTGAAGTCTGAGTTTCCAGAGGTCTTCAGCAATGGATTAGGCAAGTACTTGGGGACCCCTATCTCCTTTAACCTAGATCCCAAGGTACAACCAATCCATTTAAAACCCAGAAGGGTCCCATTTGCCTTAAAGGAAAAAATTGATGCACAATTAGATAAAGGGGTTTTAGAGCCCACTGATCACTCCAGGTGGGAGGCACCCATAGTCACACCAGTCAAGGCTGATGGGTCAGTGAGAATCTGCGGAGACTACAAGGGGACATTGAACCATGCGCTACAACAGAGCGCATATCCAGTTCCAGTAGTGCATCATTTATTACATCCCCTTGGAGGGGCACAGTTTTGCCAAGTTGGACCTGGCACAGGCATATCAACAATTAACAGTTGATGATGCCACTGCTGAAGCCCAAAACATTGTAACCCATAGAGGTGCTTTCAAATGCAAAAAGTTGCAGTTTGGAGTAAGCGTGGCACCAGGCATCTTCCAAAGCCTTATGGAAAGAATGTTACAATGCCAGGGTGGTGCCCTATGATGTTTTAATTTCTGCTGAAAATGACACTCAGTTACGAGAGACTCAGGAAGTCTTAACCAGATTCAAAAAGCGGGTTAAAAGTCAAAGAAGAAAAATGCACACTTAGAACAGATAAAGTGGAATTCTTGGGTTACATGATTGATAAACATGGCATCCACCCCACAGAAGCAAAGGTTCAGGCAATCAAAGAAGCCCCAGGCCAAAATGCAAAACAGATCTGCAAGCATTTTTGGGACTCATTAACTTCTATCATATGTTTCTACCTCAGAAGGCAACCATTGCAGAACCCCTACATAGGTTGCTGGACAAGAAATCTGTTTGGGTCTGGGGAGGAAGGAACAAGCTGCATTTAACAATATCAAGAGACAAATCATCTGATGCTGTGCTGATACAGTTCTCTGAGAATCTTCCTGTTGTTCTGACTTGTGATGCCTCCCTTTTGGAGTGGGGGGGTATTGAGCCATATGCTTCCCAGCGGGAGGGAAGCTCCTATTGCATTTTACTCTCGCACCTTGACTAAAGCAGAGAGGAACTACAGCCAACTGGATAAGGAAGCCTTGGCAATTGTAGCAGCTGTCAAGAAATTCCATGAGTATTTATATGGGAGAACATTTACTGTTGTCACAGATCACAAACCTCTTTTAGGTATTGTGGCAGGGGACAAACCAACCCGATCCTGTCACCAAGAATGCTGAGATGGACTGAATTTCTTGCTGCTTATTCATACAAACTGATCCACAGACCTGGTAAAGACATTGGGCATGCAGATGCTTTGAGTCGCTGCCCACTTCCTTCACACATTGAGGACCCTGTTCCTGAGACTCACACCTTTTTCCTAGAAACTGTTGCCAAGCTTCCAGTACATGCTGCTCAAATTGCCAGAGAGACTGCCAAAGACACTTTATTGGCTCCTGTTATAGGCTGGATTAAGAAGGGTTGGCCACTTCAAGATCTACCTCAACCCAACCTTTCAAATCCAGGCAAACTGAATTATCTGTATTAAGAGGATGTATTTTGTGGGGTAACAGGGTAGTTATTCCTGCAAAACTACAAAAAGAGGTTTTGGAAATGTTACATGAGGGTCATCCAGGAATTGTCAGAATGAAGGGATTGGCCAGGAGTTATGTATGGTGGCCAGGTATTGACAAAATGGTTGAAAACTGGGTTGCATCTTGTCCCAACTGTCAGGTAGTCAGGCCTGCCCCACCTCTCCCCCACACAGGAATGGGAATGTCCTAGGGGCCCATGGTCCAGGATTCACATTGATTTTGCTGGCCCTACCAGAGGGCACACTTTCCTTATTATAGTTGATGCATATTCCAAATGGCTAGAGGTTATCCCTATGGCATCCACCACAACTGAAGCTGTCATCAAACAGCTTAAAAGCTTTTGTAACTCACGGGTTACCTGATGTGCTTGTTTCTGACAATGGCCCTCAATTTACATCCAACCTTTTGAATCATATCTAGCACAACAGGGTATCAGACATGCCCTGACAGCCCCTGGGCATCCTTCGCTAACGCCGGGCTGAACGTATGGTACGATTTACCAAGGAAAAACTTCAGCAATTGGGTCCAGGGATATCACTGAGAGAGTTGAAAAACTTCTCAGTGTTCAGCATATCACTCCCAACCCCTCAACTAATTTGTCCCCAGCTGAATTGTTGATGGGTAGGAAACTCAGGTCTCCCCTTGATCGCCTTCATCCCACTTACGCACCCAAGCACCACTAGATTCCACTAGCAAAATGACATTCACTGTGGGTGATTCTGTTTATGCTAAGAACCTATGGGTGAACCATTATGGATTCCTGCTGAGATAACCCAAATCACAGGCCCCAGGTCTTACAGGGTACAAACGGAGGATGGTGTCCTCTGGAGCAGGCACATTGATCAGTTAAGATCCAGATTGCCTCAGGAGCATCGCTTTTGCTCCTCTCTGGTTCCCATACCTACTGCCTCTTCTAGGGGAAGGGAGGATCATGAGTGTAATCAGCAAGCAAGAATCAACCCCATGTGTAACGAGCTAACACGACAGGAACCATCCCAAAACCTGTCACAATACCAACAACCATTTTCACAAATGGAAGATTGCACATCACTACCTGATTTAGGTGCTGACATTGGGTTGGAGATGGATTGGGAGGAGAGACCAGGTTGTAGTAACCAAACAGGTTCTACCATTACTGTAAGTCCTAGTAAGGAAATGTCAGCAGACACATTTCCTCCCTCACAAAGGTGAGAACCTTAAAACATCTGAACCACGAGGTCTCAACGACATGTAAGAGCCCCACCTATTTAAAGGAATACATTAGATAGGCTGGGGTTTGAGTATGGACTGAACCTAGTGGGGAGGGTTGTTATGTATGCAGGTTTAAAGTCATTGGTTTAGTTTGAACTGTTCTTGTAAAATGTTAGAAATGATTGGTTTAAAAAGTGCGGGAAAACCCTGCACTCTGATTGGCAACACGGCTGCTGGCTATAAGTAGCAGCCCAGCCAGCCAAAGTGGGTCCTTTCTGAGCTGTAGTCACTAATAAACTAAGAGCTTGAAGCACTCCACGTCTGTCTCTTCATGCAAACTTAACACTAAACTACCCCACAAATTGCACCCCACTTTCAGTCCAGGGAGTCCCATTCCATCCACAGTCAAAGATGACCTTGCATTAGATCCTGGGGACCAAACACCCATAGCAACTCTGTCTTGCCAGGGATGAGTTGATTCAGCCAGGAGGGGCATAGTTTCAGACCACAGGTGGCTGTCCACTTCCTCAAGAGCTACCATCAGAGGTGGTATTCAGCAGGTTCTGACCAGTTCTGGAGAACTGTTAGCGGAAATTTTGAGTAGTTCAGAGACCCAGCAAATACCACCTCTGGCTGACCCCATCTATTCTCTGCCTCCCAAGTACCAGATGATTGGCTGAGTCTTCTTTTGTTGCCCTGCACAGGAGAACAGAGCTGGAAGGCAGGTTAGTGGGGTGGGGAGGGATTGGGATTTTGCTGTAACCTTCCCCTGCCATGCCCACCAGGCCACACCCACCAAGCCATGCCACGCCTACCAAGCCACGCCCACAGAACCGGTAGTAAAAAAATTTGAATCCTACCACTGGCTACCATTTTGAACTCAACCCAGATAACTAGGATGACACATGTCCCCATCACCCCCAAAAGATCTGCCCAGTCAAAGTCCAACTCCCAGCAAAGTTGAACAACTTTATCAAATAGATGCCTCATAGGGACTCTGCAGGTGCTCCCATGCTTCCTCCTAACCCATGTGGAACCTGGGTATTCAAAACATGGCTGCCAATTGGCTACCTGCTGAAATAATAAGAAGTCCACAAATTATCCTTCATTGCCTTATTACCACAGAGTAGGTCCTAACAGAGGCTCTTATCTATGCTCATTCAGCCTCACACTTTGTCTTCCTCCAACTGAATTCTGGGCATCTCTCATATTGTTTCAATTCTCTAAGCTACTCTGTTTAATAGTTGTATATTTCCTTTAGGCATTGAAGCATTATCCTGTCTCATTTGAAAGTCCTGTAAATCCTTTTCTACATCCTTCTCATGGCTTGTCATATTGATATCCATATTCAGGATAATTTCAAATATATGTGTTCTTCTTCCATTACAACCTTTCCAAGAGTCTCAAAGGTCTCTTGCCATAAAGTTTCATACTTTTTTTCCATACTTTTCCATTAAACAGCTCACTGTTAGAATATTTCATTTTGTTGTTTTGTTATTTTCTAGATCCCCCTAGTGCCCAAATTTTATAGCCCCGTTATCTTGTTCTGGCTAGCAAACAATGCCACTTTCTCACAAGAGGAATTTTTTCCCAAAATTAAAATTATAGTTCCAAGTTTGTTTTTTTTAATTACATTTATATGCTGCCCTTCTCCGAAGACTCAGGGCGGCTTACAATTTTTGGGATACAACCCAGTGTGCTCAGCAATAGCCTTCATTCCATTGTATATGCCTGCTTATTACTAAGCAGCATTTTTACAAGGTCAGCTAATTGCCCCCAACAATCTTGGGTCCTCAATTTACCTACCCCGAGAGGATGGAAGGCTGAGTCAACCTTGAACCTGGTGGGATTCGAGCCTACAGTAATTGTAGACAGCTGGATCTTAAGAGCAGGCATTTACAGCCTGAGCCACCAAGGCTCAGTTCCAAGTTATCTAAGACTTTATCCATTGTTAAACTTTCTAAAATCCATATGCCAAGTACCCTATTGCTGATTAATCCAGAAAGTACGATAGTATTTTTCAAAAAGTTTTAAAGTTGCATTTGCAAATTCTTTCTCTAAAGAGAAGGCACTTCACTCAACAAATATTTATAATTGTTGTTCTCAGGGCACCAAGGACTCCACCCTCAGCTATGTATACTCACTTCTATTAACAGTGTACACTACTTGAATGACTACCACCTCTGCATCTATTTCTAACTCTTCTTATTTGTTTCTGGAATTTTGCATTGATCTAGATTATGATACACGATGCCACTGAGGGTTTTCCAAATTATTAATCAAGGTCCTAGGTCCAGAATTGTAATTTGCAAACCACGTGTTAGGAGTGTTTTTCTCTTAACTTTGTTCTTTTCATTGTACCAACAATATAAAAATGACTGTCACACTTATCTTTCCTACCACACCAGGATAATATGGGAAACCTTGGGGCTTAGCACATTCATGTAGCAGCACCAGATCTCCTGAATCTGTATTAGTGCTAATGGAAAGATAAATTTTCTTGAGTTCATTATATTTACTGTAGGGTAGAAAGAAGCAGAAATCTAAAGGCTCTTATATTTTGAAAGTACTATACCAGGGGTGTCAAACTTGCGGGCAACGGGCCGGAAGCATCACGTGTTGGCCCTGCCCCCACCCGGTTTAGCAAAGGGAGAAAAAAGCCCCAATACGTCACATGAAGCCAATGTGACAACATGAGTTTGACATCCCTGCACTATACTATACAGTATTTTCCATGCTATATACATATATTATGTTGTCATTTTCTTCACAAAGCTCCAACTGGCAGACACATTTCCCCATTTTATCCTCTAATAATCCTGTGAGGATTGTTACTCCAAAAATAATCATATTGTGAACAAATTAGAATGAGGAATGAATGAATGAGATGTATAATGCAAAGATACACATTTTGTTTTGAGCCGCTCTAGATCAGATGTGCATTGTGCAATCAGCCCATTTGAGAAATAAATTTCAAAGAGAAATCCCACTGTCTTGCACAAAAAACCATTTAAGGCAGCAGTCCCCAAACTTTCCAACTGCACAGACTGGCAGTGACAGTGATGGGCATTGGTGTTGGCAGGGGGGAGGGGATGGCTTCATGTGTGCAACCTAATCTCACACATTGTGATGACCCAGGGCGTGGCACAAAGATAACACAGTCAAATAAGCAATAAGAGTCCCTTTATTATCTCCAACTTTGCCCCCTAGGTTACCTTCGGCTGGAGAAAAACTCTCCCAGGAACAGCCTTTAACTGTGGAAAATTCAGTCCAAAACAAGGTACACACAAACTGTAACTTAAAATCCAAACAAACCAAACTGAAGTAATTAGCTTGACAGAGCAGGAGAAAGAATTTCAGACTTGAAAGCACAGCAAAACTCACACAGTTGGGAAGACGCCAGGAACACAGATAAGCCTCAGCAATACCAGATAATTCATGATTTGCTCTCAACAGTTTTCTGTGTGCAACTTCCTTTTTTATACATTGTGTTCCCAGCTGCAGCTAATGAAGGGAATCAGGGCCCTTTCCTCCCCCATAAGCCACGCAACCCATGTTGCTCTCTTCTCCATTCCTCCCTATGTGCCCTAGGATGAAGACGGGATGGGCCTGGGTCTTCCTCTGAATTTCCTCTCCCTTGTTCTACCTCTCCCGTGCTCTGCCCAGCCGGACTTTGCCCTTCCCCAGTTTCTTTCACAGCCAACGAAGCCACACTCCCACTCCCTGTCAGCTGTTCGGCTTCCTCTTCTGAGTCAGATTCCTACAGGGGCATGATATGCATGTGCAAATGAATCTTTGTGTGTTCACCCACCACTTGTGCAGCTTGGTTCCCAATGGGCCATGAACCTGTTGGGATTGGGGACCCCTAATTTAAGGTATCCATTTTAAATATTTGTCCATCAAAATCCTACATTATCTACTCTGCTTGGAAACTTTCAGTAGGATCTCCAGGAAAAGAGGCATTTACCTGCTATCTAAATCACTAAGGAATATTGGTTAGAAGTTCTGGAAGAAAGATTCTAGGCCTAGACTGTTGACATTCTTGTGACTTCATCTTCCATCTGTATCAGGGATTCCAAATGTTACTGGGAAAATATTCACAAAATTGGATGCATGTAACTTGTAACCAGTGACTAGAATGCAGCTTGTCACCCTCTTAGCTTCTCTTCCAGCAGAAAGCTCTCTACGGTTACTGTTTATCTTTGTTTTATGTTTTTTCATGGACAGATGAACTGAAAGCATTGGGCTGCAGAAATCTATTATTTGTGGTTTCTAAAAGGCTTTACAGGATATACAGTATTGGGTATTGATGGAAGTAGTTATTCTTTAGGAGGTGTGCTTGTGTGTGTATGGAGGGAGGGAGGGAGGGAGAGAGACAGAGAGACAGAGAGAAACAGACCAAAGTCTGGCAGCCATTAAAGGAATTATTTGCAGGAAGATCCCAAAAGGAGACAGGGAATTGTCAATCTGCCACTATCTAAATATACTAGAATTGTAACTCCCAGAATTCCCAGTAGGAGGTTCAGCATCTTGATTGTGTGACTTCAAGGGAACATAAAAGGATGGATCTGGTTAGATGGGTTTGTAATTGCTATAAATATTAATGCTAAACTCCATGGTAATATCTTACTTGAAGGCGCAAGATGAATATTGTCATATTTATGTCAGTTTTCAAAAGTAGAGAAGGAGTCTGTCCTGAGTAGCAATATGTCAGGATTGAATGCTAAACTGAGCTGCTCTGAGAGAAGCTCTCTCTCTCTCCTTTGGCAAGCAACACCACTAGCTTTGTCTTCTCAGAGTCTTTTCTGGCATAAGAATTTGCTCCACGGGGTGCTTTTCTAGTGATAAGAATAAAAAAATAATGTAGATTCTTCAGGAAAGATCTTGAAGAGCATATTAGAAGCATACCAGGTTCTGGTAGTTTGCTGCTGTACCCTATTTAAGTAGAATTTTTATGGATTTCTTGTAACATAATAGTTCTTTGAACAGTAACCCTAAAAACGTTTTACTGAAAGAAAAATGAAATAGCAGTTCCTCACCTCCTATCCTCTTCCAGCATTTATTACAGGCAATCTGATAGCTATATGAGGCAGGTATAATCTGATAGCTATATGAGGCAGGTTTTTGATGAATTAATTGATGTAGTGGTTTAAATTTCTTCTGCAACTTCTTTCAGTTTGATGGAAAAGAAATTGCTTCCAAAATGTTATTTAAGGGAAGGCAAAAAAATAAATAAAATAGCTAAATGCTCATGGAAGAAATGTGCCATTTTTACATTTATTTTGGACATGAGAGGGCCGAGGGATGTGTGAAATGTCTTGTCTAATTTTTTTACCATCAGTGTGCACTCTACTTAGTTTTTTTATCTTTGAGCTAATAAGTTGATTAAAGGCTTGGAGACTAAAACATATGAAGAACCATTGCAGGAACTGGGAATGGCTAGTCTACACAAAAGAAGAACTAGGAGTGACATATTAGCAGTATTCCAATATTTGAAGGGCTGCCACAAAGAAGAGGCCATTTTCCAAGGCACAAGAAGGCAAGACAAGAACTGATTCAAACATGGATAGAACAAATGGTGGGGGGATGTATTCCATTTAAAATGGATTTTTTTTTCTTCTTGGAATAATATCAGAAAAATTTAAAAAAGAAATAATATATCTAATAGTACATGTATTGACGGTGGCTAGAATATTATATGCACAATGTTGGAAAAATGAAATTATACCTCCAGAAACAGAAATAATAAGAAAAATTATGGCATGTGCAGAATCTGATAGGTTAACTTTAGAAATAAAAGACAAAGGAGAGTCTAAATATTATTATTTATTTATTTATTTATTATTTGCACTTGTATGCGCCCCATCTCAAGACTCGAGCTGCTCACAACTAAAATATAATACAATAAATACTTAAAAAACTATTAAATTTAAATACAAGTCCAAATATAGTAAACTAAAACCATTAAAACAATCCCAACCGGGGTCAAAGCCCGGTTGATCAAACAACCAAGTTTTAACTCACGCTAAAGGTGCGGAGGTCAGGGGCCAGGCGGAGCTCCAAAGGCAGTTGGTTCCAGAGGTCAGGGGTCGCAACAGAAAAGGCTGCGTCGGGGAGTCACTAATCGGCACTGAGTCGCCGATGGAATCCCGAGTCTTGCCTATGAGCTCGCGACAGGGCGGCATTCATTATCGGAAGGAGACGCCCTAAATATTGAGGACCCATGTCATGGAGGACTTTATATGTTAACACTAAAACCCTGAACTCACCCGAGCAACCGCAGCCAATGCAAGCCGCGCGGAGGAGGGGGTAACATGGGAGAACGGTAACTCCCATCACCACCCTGCGGCCGCATTCTGCACCAGCTGCAATGGTGTGCAAGGGAAGTCCTAAATAGAGAGCTGCAGTAGTCAAGTCTAGAGGTAACAAGGGCATGAGTGACCGCGAGGGCATCTCGGTCCAGAAAAGGGCAAGTTGTCGAACAAGGCAGAGTTGGGCAAAGGCCCTGGCACGGCCCCACCTGTTCTTCAAGCCGAGCCGCATACATCCAGGAGGACCCCCAGATTCCGCCCTATCCACAGGGGGCAACACCTCTATGGCCAAAGATGGACAATCCTGACCGGGCCGAGATGCGGTATGCACAGCCACTCAGTCTTGGCGGGTTGAGTCTAAATATTATAAAACATGGAATAAATTTTATAAATGGTTATATAATAGAAGACAAGGTCAAAATACTAGTAGTTATGATTAGATTAATTAGTAATCAATATTTTAATAAGGAGATTATAAATGATGAAGTAAAATGTATTCATGTATAACAAGGATAAGTTGGATGTATTGTGTTGTATTCGCATAATTAAAATTAAAAATAATTTTTTAAAAAAGAAACAATGGATGGAAACTAATCAAGGAGAGAAGCAACCTAGAATTAAGGAGAAACTTCCTAACAGTGAGAACAATTAACCAGTGGAACAGCTTTGCCTTCATAAATTATAGGGGTTTCATCATTGCAGGCTTTTAAGAAAAGACTGGACAGCCACCTATCTGAAATGGTATCTCCTGCTTGAGCAAACTAAAAGACTTCCAATATCCCTTCCAACTCTGTTCTAATTGATTTATTATGAGGAATTGTTTTTCATAGGATTTGTAGAGGTTGGAAAATAGAAGCTATGCTAATCTCCCATTTCTTATTACAAGTATAGAAAAATATCAGAGAGAAAGAGATCGTGGATCAGAAAGATGATACCAAATGTATTTGCACAGAGGAATACAAATAAGAAAAAAGCATAAGGAAATTTGTATCAAACTCACAAAGGCAGTTCCTTCATAAAACTAATGGAAAGTTATTGAAATACACTATAATATTTACTGGCACAGAGTCTAGATAATGGTGATGATAATGATTTTTTTTTTAAATTCAAAATTAATGTGGATTAATTGAAGACTTTCAAGGAGCAGTTTAGATAACATGATGGAAACACTGCAATAATAAGTATGTTATATCATCAGCTGCAATTACGAACTATTTTTCTTCTTTATGTTTGTTTCTGTGCTTCATTTTTTAGTCTCCACTAAAGATAATGGAGCTGTCACATTTTCTTGCTAAAATCCTATATTTTCCAATAATTTTTTTCTCTCTGTATTTTCTGATGTGTAGCATGTGGAAGTAAGTATCAGGCTTATGTTTTCTTTGTTTGGGAACATTGGGGTATTCATAGGTGTAGTTTAAAAAAAAGACCAAGATGGAGGCTGTAATTATACAATTAAAGTTCAAGTGCAGTTTTTGTGTAACACACACACACATGACACACGCACAGGTGGAGCTTTCGTTGGTACCATTGCAGCTGCTTTCTTGACTTCTTTTTTTGAATCATGTCCTGCAGAGCCCATCCTTGGAAGCTAAGCAGGATCAGGGCTTTTTATTACGTGGGCAGAAATCACCAGGAGATTTCAAGTTTGTAGACTTGAGTGAAAAGTTTTTTAAAAGGTGCTCTGCTGAAGTCTGAAGGAAAGGAAGCTTGTCCAATCTATTGAAAGAGTGGGACAGCAAGTATATCCCTTTCCCGAAGTTAGTTAAGCACGGAAGTTGCAAAATCCAGAAACCCAAAATTGATTGTGGAGACTCAAGCAACTTAGTAACAGATTTACAGAGTTGGAAGGAACCTTATAGGTCATCTAGTCCAACCCCCTGCCCAAGCAGGAGACCCTACACCATTCCTGACAAATGGCAGTCCAATCTCTTCCTGAAAGCCTCCAGTGATGAAGCTCCCACAATTTCTGAAGGCAAAGCTGTTCCATTGGTTGATTGTTCTCAGGGTCAGAAAATTTTTCCTTATTTCTAAGTTGAATCTCCCCTTGATCAGTTTCCATCCATCGTTCCTTGTCTGGCATCAGGTGCTTTGGAAAACAGGTTGACCCCTTCCTCTCTCTCTGACAGCCCCTCAAATATTGGAACACTGCTATTATGCCTCCCCTGGTCCTTCTCTTCACTAGACTAGCCATGGCCAGTTCCTGTAACTTCTTCCTATGTTTTAGCCTCCAGTCCCCTAATCATGTTCATTGCTCTTCTCTGCACTTTTTCTAGAATCTCAACATGTTTTTATAGTGTGGTGGCCAAAACTGGATGCAGTATTCTAGGTGTGGTCTTACTAAGGCTTTATAGAGCGGTATTAGTATCTCACTTGATATTGATTGTATCCCTCAGCTTATGATTGCATTGGCTTTTTTGGCTGCCACCGCACGTTGTTAGCTCATATTTAATTGGTTGTCTTCTAGTGTTTTACCTACAAGTTATTCTTCATATTCTTTTTTGGAAGAACTTTTTGTTTATCATTATATACATTACTAGCACTGAATAGTCTTGAATAAAATTAACCTTGAAGACTACATATATTACTTCCGACTCTGAAGGATGTGGAAATTAATATAGTCTGGAGAAGATCAGTCATTTATGGCAGCTAAGTAGCATCAGATCTTTTGTCTTTGATTCTCTATTCATTAAATCTTGATTGGTAGCATATTTGATATAAGAATATCTCCACAATAATGAACTCTTTGTGACATTATTCCAAGCTTCCTTATCTAACAATTTAGATTCATAGAGTATTTTAATAAGAACCCAAGGCTGATATCATATTCATGTGAATGCATTTATTTTTCACATATTGCATTGTAAATATTCAGCATGTCCCTTAAGTCATATTGATTATGGAAGCATCATATTGGCAGTGACACAAATGAAATTATTTTACCACTAGGATATTTCTAAGCATTGAAAATTGAAAATTGCAATGCTTACCCACAGTGATGTGCAACCTGTTGAATGATCTCAAAACAAAATCAGCCATTTTGATTGTCAGTACGCTGTACTGTATATAGTTCTTAGTTGATAGGGTCCAGGCAACAGTATCATCTTCACCTCAATTCATTTATGATGGTTGCAGTGTCCCAGGGTCATGTAATCACCTTGTTCTGACCTGGCTTCCAAACACAACAAACTCTCTGTAGTTAACTAAATGTTTCCTTTATTAGGAGCACCAGCAGCCCTGGCAAAAAGTCCTTCTCTCACACACAGCAAGCCAACAAGTCTGTCTGGCAGGGAGATGAAAGTTGTCTGCCACACCTATTCTTCTCCGTCCCATGCCTTTTATTCCCAGAGCTAGGGTGGGGCTTCGCTAGCAGCGGTGGCTCTTCTATCCCAAGGGTTGGCCCATATTTTTCTACTGCTCTCCTCTCCTCTGCCTTCTGTGCATCTGTGCATCAGGCACTGGACCCAGCTGTTCCTCCTCTTCCTCATCAGCCACCTCCAGGCTGTTGACTGTCCATCTGAGGGTGGATGGGTGGCTCAGGCTCTGCCTCTTTCTCTCTCTCTCTCTCTCTGACAGCTCCATTCCATCTTCCCCCTTGGAGCTCTCAAGTTGCCTTGATGTTGGATCCTGACTCCCACACCACCGCCTCCTCCTCCTCCTCCTCCTCCTCTGATTCAGTTGCTGGAGGGGCTGGGGGCCGAGAGGTCACAACACACCTTTTGCAACCTTCTGACAAAGTCAGATTCACTTAACAATCATGTTACTAACTTAACAACTGCAGTGATTCACATAACAGCTGTGACAAGAAAGATCGTAAAATGGGGGAACAGTTCACTTAAAAACTGTTTTGCTTAGCACTGGAAATTTTGGGTTCAATTGTGATCATACATTGAAGGCTACCTGTAGATCTGGGGTGTCAAACTGGCAGTCTGCAGGCCATTTGCGTCATGCACAGGCCACGCCCACCCCAGTTCCGCGAAGGGGAAAAACATTGTGATACATCATGTGACGGCAGTGTGACACCGTGAGTTTGAAACCCCTGCTGTAGATGAATAGGAAGAGGGGATTATAAGGCGTTACAGAAGTTGTAGGATCTGGGCCCCCATCCTTAATCACAATCTGAGTTGGCTCCAATTGTGAATTTGCCAGAAAAGATATCAGCTTTCCAAGCTTGATAGAGCAGAAAGAAATTTTATCCACTACCCACATGAAGAAGAAAAAAATCAGCAAATATTGCAATTGGTTTCTATTCTATTTCTATTAAAATATAATGAGGGAGAAGATCAGTATTCCATTATGTGGTTAAACTAAATGGTGTGTTGGAGAGCCAGGATAGTTTTCTTTTTTAAACTAATCAATGGTTGTTGAAGTAGATAACAATGTTCTTCAAAAGAAAAGATGGAAAATTGTCTCTCTGGGATTAAACGATTATGCTAGTAAAATTATTAGAACATGATGGTTGCTCTCTTAAAAATACTTACAATGCTCGTGCCATCATCCATCAGTTTAAATTTGATATTAAGTGATTTTCATCTTACAACATGAAGTACTAAATTAGAACCTCTGCTGTTAAAGAGGTTTGCAAGAATACTTTAAGGAAAAAATACACACAGGTTGCCAGGTCTTTTTGTTTACGCCTTATGTAACCTACAAATTGCCTTTTGAAAGCTTAACCTTCACACAGACTAAGTGGCTTTAGATTACCTCTCTGGTATAAGTTCAAGGAATCTTAAGCTCCCAAAATAAACAGATAATTATACATAACAATGTTCTTGGACTGTAGCGTGGCATAATGCATACTGTAACTGAATGTTCCTACTGAGCTATTTTGTTCAGAAAATAACTATGTTAGGAAAAAAGAAAAGCCAGAACTATTATTCTTAAAACTATTAACACAAAGACTCGTTTGTACCTGGACCTGAATAGAAATGTTTCAATCTATTTTAGTGCTATTTACATGGCTTGGCATTATTTCTCCGGGAGTTCAGACAGGAAACCCAACAAGCTTACATACTGAGAAATGTTTATCAACTTGGAGTTTTATATGTATGTAAAAACAGGACAAAAGGATCAGCAGCAGCAGCACCGGTGGAATTCCAATTTTTTTCCCCACCAGTTCTATGAGAGTGTGCAGCAATGAAAAACCGCCCTCTGTCAGCACTGGTGAGGTGAGCTGTTTTTTAGCTCAGCTGAAGTGCGGCAATTCGCTCTGCCGCACGAATCAGCTGACCTAAAAAAACAAAGGAATATAGGACAGGATAGCATGGGGGCAGGTGGGTGGGGCCAACCAGAGATGATATTTGCCAGTTCTCCTGACTAGTCAAAATTTCCACTACTGGTAAGCCAGAACAGGTCCGAATCGGCTGAATACCACCTTTGATCATCATCATCCCTGGGACTGAAACTGGGATCTTTTTAATGCAAAATATGCCCCCGTACCACTAAAATCTTTCTCCTATCTTCAGTGTAAAGTCCTATAACATGTGTGTCAAACTCGTGGCTTGCAAACCAGTTGCGTCACACGCTGGCCACACTCACACCCAGTTTAGCAAGGGGGAAGAAAGTCATGATACGTCATGTGATGCTGCTGTGACAATGCAGGTTTGACACCCCTGTCCTATAGATTGTTAATCTGAGGTTGATGTTTGTTATTTGCTTAATAGTCCCTGTTTTGTTTTGTGGAGGTTGTTATTAGACCATTTTAGTTTGGACTGCCTGTTAATTTAATACCTTTGACCATTTTTGTGTCTTTTTTTAGTTTTGTGCATCACCAAGAGTCCACTGGTGTTGGGCAAAATAAATTTACATAAATGTTAAGGAATAAATCACACATTAATACTGCATATCCCTTAATTTAAACCAATGTTTTCCAAGCTTGGCAACTTTAGGATATATAAGACTTCAGTTCTCAGAAATCCCCAGCCAAAAGCTGTCAAGTTTGAAAAACACTTATCTAAATCAATCTTGTCCAATCTGATGCTCTGCAGATGTGCTGGACCAGTTTCCATAATTCTTCATGGTCATTGTAGATGAGAAGTGAATTCCAATATATATAAAGGGCACCAGACTGGGAAATTTTAAGAACTCTTAATATTAGATGCTGTAATAACAGTTATAGCAGCATCTTCCTGTAAAATATCAGAAGCTGCAGATGATGGGAAGGATTTAGAATACTTTTCATTTCCCTATCACTCTCATTGCAGTTCCTAGAATATATTTTAGGAGGCACAATGACAGTGGACAGCATCACTAACCGGAAACAGGGCATCTAATGGACTTCAGTAAGGAACAGCATTTGTAATATCGTTGGAGCTATGAGGGAACAGCTTATGCTGTAGCAGTTCTCCTTTTACTAAACTCATTTCCTGTAACCATAGCGTAAACCACTCAATTCCTGTCATTGAAGTTGATAATCTCTTAAAATAGTTATTTGTTTCTTTAACATCATCTGTGTGCATGCTGCTGGCAAATAGACCCTCATCCCAATAAATTTGCAAGTGAGACTCTTTCTACTGCTCATTAGCATATTAATTTCAGCAACATTGTTGGGTTTTGTCCCAAGAGGCGAGTTGCCTATGCCCACAGAAATCCTCCCTCCCACTGATCTTGACAGAGATGGTTCTTTCCCACTGCTATTAGCCACAGTGATTTTCATTATTCAGCAGAGGGAGGTGAAGTTAAGTGCATCTAAAATAGCTGGGAGGGAATCTGCTTCCCAGCTGCATCAAACTCACAGGGTGGTAGGCTAAAATGGTTGCTGCTATAGCAATGTCAAGGCTATTGTGGCCTTATTGCTTCCCCTTCTTGGGGCATCTCAAGCATGGGAAGGATACATCGCAACAGCCCAGACCCAGTTGTGGTAAAATGGGGGGAAGAGCTTCTGCCTGATATTTCCAGACTTCTTCATTACAGTAGGTCTCCTGGAGTCTCTACTGCACTGTCAATGGCTTAATCCTCCTTATTGTTCCCTTTTAAGGACCATCACATACACACACAGAGAGAGAGAGAGAGAGGTAGATAGAAGATAGATAGATAGATAGATAGATAGATAGATAGATAGATAGATAGATAGATATTTAGATGTAGATAAATAGAGATGTACATGTATGTAGACATGTACCGGGGGTGGGTCATTTTAATTGCATTGTTTTATTGTTGTAATTTTAAATTGTTTTAATTTAATGTTTTAGTTATTTATAGACTTGTAGTTGTTTAATATTTTTTTATTGTAAATGTATTCTCTTTTTATATGTTCGCCGCCCTGAGTCCTTAGGGAAAAGGGTGGCATACAAGTCTAAATAAATAAATAATAATAATAAGATAGATAGACAGACAGACAGACAGACAGACATTTAGATCTAGATAAATAGAGATGTACATGTAGATAGATAGATAGATAGATAGATAGATAGATAGATAGATAGAGATAGAGATATATAGAGATGTAGATGTAGATGAATGTAGGTAGGTAGATAGGTAGATAGATAGAGCCAATCATAATTGTGCAGTCATTACTGTGGACTGTTCCATGATATTCATGTGTTATGAGATCATCATCTTAGCCATTGTCAACCCACTCCAGAATGAAGGCCTCTTCTGCAGTTTCCAACCAATTATACGTTCCTGAGCTTTCATTTGCCAATTGGGGCCACAATACTTGCTGACGTCATCAATCCGTCTTGTTTTAGATCCCTTTCATGGATGCTTTTTATCAAGTGGGATCCATTCTATGACTGCCTTAGTTCACCTGCCACCAGTTCTTCTGGCTAGGTGTCTAGCCCATTTTCATTTCAACTTTTTTACTCTCTTGATGTTATCATCTAGGTTTTTTTCCCCTCTAAACCATGCGCAGGTTTTTCTATCTTATCTTGTAATGCCAAGCATGTATCTTTCCCTGGCTCTTTGCATTGGTCGTAGCTTTTGTATCAATTGTGAGGTTAGTGTCCATGTTCCACTGACATATATTAGACCAAGTAGCACACACTGATCAAAAACTTTTCCCTTCAGGCACAGGGTGGGGGAGGGTTCACTTATTCTGTTATGGGATATCATGATATTATTAGTTTTCATTTCTTTTTTGACTCACTATAAATCAAGGGTGTCAAACTGGCAGCCTGCGGGCTGGATGCATCACATGCAGGCCACACCCACCCCAGCTCTGTGAATGGGAAAAATGTCACATGATGGCAACATGATGCCATGAATTTGACACCCGTGCTATAGATCAGTGGCCTTCTGGACACCAGGGACCAGTTCTGTGGACAGAGGTTTTTCCACAGACTGGAGGGGGCTGCTTGCATCCCTCAGATGCGGCATCCCTGTTTGTGCAGCCCAGTTTCTGGCATGCCACAGATTGGGGACTGGGGACCCCTACTATAGATTTATGTAGAGACCCCTACTATAGATTTATGATTTATGCTGGGGACCCCTACTATAGATTTATGTTTCTAGAAGGTCCAAAAAAGCTTCACAGTTGGAACCATCAGGCAAATGAACTGGTCCTCATGCAGCCCTTATGATCATTTGAGTTTTGAGACCTCTGGTTTAAAATAAAGAAACAACTTCCATTATACCAAAGGGACAGTGATCCATTTATATTTTTCTCTTCAACCTCCTCTTTTATTTCTTTTTCTGTACTCAGAATAATGCATTAGCAAACATCCTCAATCCAATTATATACTGTAGATGTATTGCTAAGTTAATCAATGACTAAGTTCAATGCATATCATTAGCAATTTAGGAGCCTAATTTGCAATATTAGGCATTTTCTCTGAGAAAGGCAGTGCAAAAGTTTTCTGGATATCTGTAATGCTTAGTGTATATGGAGATTCTCAATCATGCAGCTCATGGTTGTCCCAAAGGTGCTTTTCAAAAGGCAACTAGACTTTCCTGGAAAGTCCAGTTGCCTTTTTAAAAGCACCTTTGGGACTGCAATGCTTAAGATACTGTAACTGAAATATTATGAATAGAAATTCTGGAACTTAATGCTAAAATGTCTTCATTCAGCAGTGTCTAATCTACCTTTAATTACCTTTTTGGTGACTGTTGAAGAACTCTGCTAACTGATGATCTTGCACCTTTTCAAGTTCACTACCAGCAAATTTAACAAGAGATACCAGTTAAATAACATTGCTTACTTTGATCCATTCTAAAATATCTGTGTGCTTGGTATGTTTACATATATATTCCTAGACAGGGTATATTTTTGGTCTATGAAAGCAAAGCAATAAACCATTTATTGAATGAATGTTGATCCTTTTAGCTTGATGTGATTTACACTGATAGGGAAGTTTTTAATGGGATCTCAACAGAATTCTTAAATACTATTCTGCAAAGTACTGAATTTATCTTATGACATCATTCCATTAATAATATTGTAGACAAATATAGGATAATCTCCCATTTCACATTCTCCCATACAACCTCAGGGAGCCAAAATATTAGAAGCTATGGATATTTTCTGCATGACACTGCATGATTTTAACAAGCAAATAAATCTGTAAAGTTTGAACCATGGCACGTTCTCATAAAACACTGATGTGCTTCAATTTTGGCCTACTATGCAAGAATGCCAAATCAGTTCTAGCATCACATTAGTGACTTAATAGAAGATTATTTTGTTTTTCTATTGTTTGTACAAAAATAAAAATTGTAATGCCATCAAAATGCTACATAGTATAAATCAGACTGAATGTTGACCTGTGGTTTATGAGGGATAGCTTCTAAAATTTGATAAACAAGGTAAACATTGGAAGTCTAATAATAGAGCCAATAATTTTATTGAGCTACAAAATAGCCCATTGACTTAGTCCTTTCTGTCTCTTTTGAAGACGGATAGAGAAAATGTTAAATGCAATCTCTGGTCATAAACATACAATATCCCCCCACATCCTATACGATATGTGGGGATGATCTTGGGAGACAAGAGGAAGAGCCACAAACTAGACAATGGTCAGATAAGAGACAGCTGACCTTCTGCAGATGGGGCATGGTAAACATCTCTTTCCTAGTTTCTTGGATTACAAAGGTGAGAGATGTACTTTCAGAGTTGCAAGATTCTGTTAAGGTAAGCTTACAATAAAGTATGTCTGGGAATACTTCTTGTCTTGACTATTTCACAAGACTAATGCATCTCCAGGGAACTTTACTGGGCTCCAGTAAAGGAGAAATCTAGGAGAAATCAAGACTTCAATTTTTTTTGAATGCCTGTCAGGTGAAGTGGCTACTGAGAAGACATGCTGCCTTAGTGCTGGTAGATGGCAACATTGAATAAAAGGAACCTGAAACATGCCTACTCCTTGTGACCTGGTGGCACAGGCAGATACCCTCAGGGACAGGGAGGGGCACAATTAACAAATAAGACGAATCCATGGATGGGTTGCTGGGGGTTCACAGGGGTTTGGGAGAGCCCCTAACTAAGATTCTGTGCAGTTCAGAGAATCTCCAAATCCGACTCCTGGCTGGCTCCGCCCACCCCACCCCACCCCTTCCAGGACTCACCACGTGGCCCATTTTGGATGCAGGTAAGTGCAGGGTGCACACGGAGGCTCAGGGAGGTGAAAAACGGGCCTCCCAGAAATTTGGGAAGGCTGGAAATGGGCCTGTTTCCAGCTTTCAGAGAGCCTCCAGAGTCCAGGGAGGCTGTTTTTGCCCTCCCATAGGCTTGAGGAAAGTCCCCAGAGCCTGGAGGGGGCAAAAATGCCCCTTCCTGCCATGGTGCAGGAGGCTGATTAGGCCTCATCCACCATGGCCATGCCCATCCAGCAACCGGGCAGAGAAGCCTTTGCTAACATTTTTGAAGCCCACCGCTGGCCGAATCCATGCAAAAATTCTCCTTAACCACCCTCTGCTCAAGCCAGAGCTACAAGTGCAGGAAAGCCCTCAAATTGTTCTATCTACCAGTTCTATCCAAGGGAGTGCAACCCTGCAAGAGTCACAGATGATACCTCACCAGAACCAGGGGGGATTCCTGGTTCTGAACCACTCCATCTTGCTAGGGTTGGGTTGAAGCAGATTCCTCCCATCCAAACCTACGCAGCCTAAAAGAATAAAAATGCTTAGACTTGTTAGCACTGAAAAAGTTACCAAATTGGTTAATGAAACATTTGCAAGAAAACAATCGAGCATCAAGGATTCCATAGTTGACCTCTGGGCTACAAATCTTCTCTTCTAAAAAATGCTCACGTTGAACCCTGGAAAGAGCAAATGTGGGATCAAATGTGGGAGGAGGCATCATTGAAAAGACCTACTCTTAGAATAGAACAGAGTAGAGTAGAATAGAATAGAATAGAATAGAATAGAATAGAATAGAATAGAATAGAATAGAATTCTTTATTGACCAAGTGTGGTTATACGCACAAGGAATTTGTCTTGGTGCAAATGCTCTCAGTATACATAAAAGAAAAGATACATTTGTCAGTGTTGGGAAGCTCTTGGGAAGCTACTCACCATACCTCTGAATGATAGAATAGTTTGAGAAGAAGTTTTAAGGATGATCTTTAGATTCATTTAATAATGTGCAAGAAAGGATGTCCTCTCAGATGTTCCAGCTGTATTTTTTTTTAATTCACATTTATATGCTGCCCTTCTCCGGAGACTCAGGGCGGCTTACAATCTTTGGAGCACAACCCAATGTGCTCAGCAATAGCCTTCATTCTATTCTATATGCCTGCTTATTACTAGGGCTTTTTGCCCCTCCCCCAAGCGGCATTTTTACAAAGTCAGCTTATTGCCCCCAACAATCTTGGGTCCTCAATTTATCTACCCCGGGAGGATGGAAGGCTGAGTCAACCTTGAGCCTAGTGGGATTCGAGCCTGCACTAATTGCAGGCAGCTGGAGCTAAGTGCTAGGTGTTTAACAGCCTGCACCACCAAGGCTCTATGGGTGAGCACCTCCAAATTAATTCAATGGTGAATATGAACTACATAGTTTTATGTATTCATTTTTATTTAAACCTATGGGAGTTCTATTCAGCAAACAAAATGTATATGTTTGCTTGCATTCCAAAAAATGCAATGGTTTTGCCTAACCATTTAAACTGAATTATTATTATCCATTGACATTGCTGCTCTCTAATTCAGCTGAATTCATTCCCAAGGAAGAATTTCTTTTTGTGAGAGGAAGTAGCAGTCTCCCTACTTGTCAGAGGTCTTTTATTCATAACACATTATCAGAAACTACAGCTCCAGTTGGAGGTAGAACAACAAAATTCACAGTGAGATTCATTACTATTTGTACAGGCTTTATAGCCTACCAATTAGTGCTACATTATCAGGCCTTACAGCATTTTTTATCAATAACAAAACAACATGAATTTTATTTATTTATTTATTTATTTTATTGGACTTATATGCCGCCCCATCTCCAAAGACTCGGGGCGGCTCACAATTAAAACATACAATACAATAATTATTTAAAAAAGAATTAAACAATTTTAAGCCCAATAAAACCAAATTAAAATACTTAAAATTATCCCATGGCCCTGGTGAGGTAATCACAGCCCGAATTGGTCGAACAACCAGGTCTTTAAATCACGGCGGAAGGTGCGGAGGTCAGGGGCCAGACGGAGGTCCAGAGGCAGTTCATTCCATAAGTCGGGGACCGCTACAGAATAGGCTCGTCGCCGGGGGACCGCCAGCCGACACTGACTTGCCGATGGGACCCCGAGGAGTCCTTGCCTATGTGCCCGCACGGGGCGGGTGGCGCTCGATATCGGCAGGAGCCGCTCCCATTAGTCTGATTACAGTATTGTTCTCAATACATTAGAACTATATACCTACCTAGTTGTGACAACCATCCCTTCTAGAACAAAATGTTAGAGTGCCGATATTTCCTACAAAGGAGTTAATAGTTATTTTTAACTTTGACTGTTTTATGTATTTTTTTAAATTAAGTGTACAGTGCTTACAGTCACTTTCAGCCTCTGCTCATTTGCTAAACTTATGACAGAAGTAAGGACCAATCCATGGGCTTGAACAATGTTCAAGAAACAGAAGTCCAAACTCTGTGACTGAAAGAGAATGAGAAGAAAGACCTTTTTCCTATGCAAGACAGAAATAACTTGAAAAAAGAAAGATGACCACTTCCCAAGTTCCTGTAGAAATAGAGATTGTAAAGATGGGGTTTGGGTAGAATGCAAAGGTTTGATGTGGAATCTGTGTTGCGCTTTTGGTACACGTAATCGTGGGTCTTTTAGCTTTGAAGGACTATAATTGGCAGTGTCTCCTTGAATACAGAACTGAATAGACCTGAAAAGTAGAATTCAGTAGACTGTAATCTTGAGGGACACAATGTGATGCATCTTGCAAGTGTCCAAGAATAGCACAGATATACATAAAAGATAAAACAAAATGAGAATTGCAGCAGCAGCAGGACGTTGTGGTAAATTATATAGAAAATGTAAAGATATGCTATGATGCCAATTTGTTTTCTAGTCCTTTCTCTGAGGTTTTAGGTGAAAGAAAGAAAGGACAAGCAGCAGTAAGATAGATGACTCAGTTAAAATGGTGATGGGTGCACCTTTTGAAGACCTAAAGGATCAAGTTAGGGGCAGATTGTCAAGGAGAATATCTATGTGGTCACTAAGAGCCAACACCAACTTGACAGCACATAATCAATCCAACACAGTGCACGACTTAAAAGGAATGAGCAGTATTCTTGATCTCACGGCAGCGAAAGAAAGTTGTCATAATAAAATGGCTAGTTTTCACTGTGTCGCTTTATGAATGAAATTAATCTGAATGTCTGCCATTCAAATCTGCCAAGTTTTTGTATAGAAAACAGTAGGTAAAGCTGATGTGTTTTCACTAGGTGTTTTTATTGTTGTTGTTGCAATAATGTTTTCATGGAGGCCCATCAAGTTGGTGTTGAATCCTAGCAACCACACAAACTTTCTCCAGGATTCTCTTCCTCCAACTCGTCTTTAAGCCTTTCGATAGGGCATACAGTTGCTGCAATTGAGCCCATCTACCTTCCATGTCATTAGTATATCTAATTAGGGTAGCACTAGCAATAGCACCTAGACTTATATACCGCTCTACTGTCCTTTACAGCCCTCTCTAAGCAGTTTACAGAGTCTGAATATTGCCCCCAACAATCTGGGTCCTCATTTTACCCACCTCAGAAGGATGGAAGGCTGAGTCAACCTGGAGCAGGGTGAGATTCGATCTTCCAAATTGCAGGCTGTCAGCAGAAGTAGCCTGCAATACTGCACTCTAACCACTGCGCCACTGAGGCTCTTATCTATAGTAAAAGTAATCTATAGCAGGGGGTCCCTAACCTTTGGTCCATGGACCAGCCCTGGGCCGTGGCACATCAGAAACCAGGCTGCACAAAACAAGCAAAACCCCATCCACAGGATGCAGGTAGCTTGCGAAACCACATCCCTTCCAGTCCACAAAAGAACCTTTCTCCACAGAACCAGTCATAGGTGTCCAAAAGGTTGGGGGCCACTGATCTATAGTCCCATTGACAGAAAAGAATGTAAAGTGCTGGGGTAGCCATGGTAAAGGCAACACATTATCAGATGTTACATTCTTCCTGCAAAATTCACATCGTATTATTTAATGAATTTCTTCTATCATTCCTATGTAGCAGTTCTGAAGTTAGTGTATATAATCCATGATCTTGCTAACTTTGGTGCCCTTGCATTATTTTGGTTGAAAGTGTAGTGATACCTGTAGTTCTACATGCCAAAGAAGACATCTTGTTGCCTGTCTCCAAATGGGATTATGACATCTCTATTGCCCAGAATTTCAATATATTCCTTCCATCTTAGTTTAAATCAGTTACTACTGTCTGTCCATTGGCATCCATTAATGTACCAATCTGAACTTGGAGCTCTGAGTTTGAATATATATATTTTTTGAAAGGTTTTCCTTGTTTTTCTGTGTCTGCTTCCATCTTCAGTGTCTTTGCAATGAAATATTACTTCTTCGCTCTTGTAAGAGGTCTCTGAAATTCTTTGTTATGTTAGTTTGTTAGTTTTTTCTTGTTTTTGATCTTTGGTGGTTTCTTTCCGCATTCATCTTTAACATTTTGATTTCATCCCATGGTTCCTGTAGTACACTATCCATGTGCTTCAGGATTTCAGAGTGATTCTTGATATTGTCCTTAAAAATGGTATTTGCTCAAGACCATAACATAGAAACTGCTTGGCTTTCTCCATTTTATCTTGATTTGGAATTTGCACATGAGCAGTTCATAATCAGATCCACAGTCAGATCCTGGCCCCATCTTTGCTGGTATAAATGAGTTTTTCCATCTTGTTGCATTAATAATATAGTCAATTTAATTTCTGTATATTCTATCTGGTGATGACTTGTATTGAGGTATCATTTTGGTGGTTTGAAGACTATTTGCAATTAAATTATTGGACTGGCAGAGAGATTGTTCTTCTGCTTCTTTTTCTAGGCTATACAATCCAACTTTGCTCTCCGTTTACATATGTCTAGACAGCATACTAAAAAGCAGACACATCACACTGTCAACAAAAGTGCATATAGTCAAGGCTATGGTTTTCCCAGTTGCAATGTATGGCTGTGAAAGTTGGACCATAAGAAAGGCTGAGCACCAAAGAATTGAAGTCTTTGAACTATGGTGCTGGAGAAGAGTCCTGTGTGTCCCTTGGACTGCAAGGTGATAAAACCAATCCTGAAGATTCAAATATTTTGGCCACCTAATGAGAAGGAGGGACTTGCTGGGAAAGATTGAGGGCAATAGAAGAAGGAGATGACAGAGAATGAGGTGGCTGGATGGAGTTACTGAAGCAGTCGGTGTGAGCTTAAATGGACTCCAGAAGATGGTAGAGGACAGGAAGGCCTGGAGGAACGTTGTCCATGAGGTTGCAATGGGTTGGACATGACTTGGCAACTAACAACAACAACAAACACTCTAGTCTCCAACCACAGGAAGCACATCTTGTTTGCATGTTCTGTCAATCAAAACATGGGTGACTGTGATATTAAAGATGGTATGCAAAGTATAATTGATTGAAACGTATCAAAGTACTGTCTTTGCTATATTGTTCTTGACAATGAAATCAAAGCCTTTTTCTCAAATACCTATGAGTCTCCCCTTTAGACTATGGGAGGAAAACAATAGCAAAAAGGAAGAGCCAGTTTGGTCTTGTGGTTTAAGACACCAGACTTGAAAGCAAGCTATGAGTTCAAGTCCTGCCTTAGCCATGAAAGACAGTCTCTCACTCTCTTTCAGCCCAACCCACTTCACAGCGTTGTTCTTGTGTGGAAAACAGGAGGAGGAGGAAGGTGTGATTGATATGTTCACCACCTTAAGTTAATTCTAAAAATAATAACGGAGGGATACAAATAAATAAATAAGTACTATTTATAGAGAAACAAAGTTATCTGCTTTACTTTTTTTTACTATAGTCAGAGTAAAATGTAGAAATAGTACTAATGGAGATAGTTGCTCTTTGTAGATGGGATGGATGGATGGATGGATGGAAGGAAGGAAGGAAGGAAGGAAGGAAGGAAGGAAGGAAGGAAGGAGTGCATTTGTGAAAACTATAGATTTATATACAATGTGAGTGAGGAGGCTGCTTGCTGAGCATATGAAATTGGTATGGCATTCAGGTATATGGGCAAAACATACAATTAAGGAATGTGTCATCCCACGTCATGCCTTATAAGAGTGACAATATCACAGTAAAAGTAGTACTTGCCTAGTGACCAAATATTGAAAGGAGTTCTACATTTTACATTCAAACACAGGTAGTCCTCAATTTACAAGAGTTCACTTAGTGACCATTCAAAGTTACAACGGTACTGAAAAAGTGACTTGCCACCCTTTTTCACACTTAAGACTATTGCAGCATCCTCGTGGTCCTGTGATCAAATTCAGATGCTTGGTAACAGACTCATGTCCCGGAATTATGTGATCCCCTTTTGTGACCTACTGACAAGTGAAGTCAGTGGGGAACCTGATTCACTTAACAACCATGTTACTAACTTAACAACTGGAGTGATTCACTTAACAATTGTGGCAAGAAAGGTCATAAAATGGGAGAAAAACTCACTTAACTGCTGTCTTGCTTGGCAACAGAAATTTTGGACTCAGTTGTGGTCGTAAGTCAAAGACTACCATTTTACAAAAAAAAAATGAAGAGTTCAGCTACTGTGGCCTGTCCTTGTTTGTTTCATTATATTTATTGCTTTACCTCTTGAGGCCACCCTTTCTGAAATTAGGATCCTCCAGTCATGTTGGATTTAATTCCCATATTTGATAACCATTTGGCTTTAACTGTAGTTAAGATGATTAGGAAATTGAAAATTTGATATCTAACATATCTAGAAGGGCTCGAGGAAATTTGAGGAAGGCTCAGTGACCTCCATTTCATAAATGAAAATTGAGTTTCTGCTGCTGGCAGAATGAATCTGTAATGCAAGGGAATGTTTTCAGAAAGGAAAATACATTAGGATTCCTTGTAAAACAAAACAATGTAACAATATGTCCATGAATAAATCTAATTACGATTCTGCTTCTGCTGTTCTTTCATGGTTGCGTTCCTCTTTTAGACACGAAACAGAACTTCCAAACAGCTGCATATAGAATGTGCTATAAACTTATGAAAAATTGCTTTTAAAAAGATGATCATAGATAATGCTTATATGATATGCAGGGGAAAAAAAGTCTGGTAAAATCCAGTCATCAACAGAATTTGTTTTAAAACGTGGTTTGTGTGAAAGGCAATTTTACTTGATTTGAAATAACATTCTGCATTCCTTTTTTTTAATGTAATGATACTAATAGTGTAAAACAAAATTACTTCTCTTATTTTGCTGCAATACCAAATGACTCACTCTGAGGTAGCTTGTAAAAACATGTCTCCTATCTCCTGATTAAAAGCAAACACCAGTGGTGTCTGATTTCCCAAATAAGGCATATGATTTTTTTTAAATGCATGCAATATTACAGAAGTTAGCATGTCTAAAAGAGAATTTAATGAGATTTAACCCATGAACACCAGCAGGTACAGTAAGCAAAGGGTGAAACCAGCAAAGAAAATAATTTGACAAAATCAGCTTAACTTCCTGGACTTTTTTTTTTGTTTCGGCTTTTGTTAAACCTTCAGGAAAGATTACATAACTAAAGAACTGCAGAAGTAAGTATCTTTCTGCTAATAAATCTGCTTTAGCATTATTATTACCTGCAAGCTCTTGTTCACAATTACTGATAACCTAAAACAGTAATTGACTTTCATCCAATTTGACACCTCCAGATGGGATTTGGAAATCTCAAACTGATCTGCAAGACCAAATCATAGTCTCCTAATATAAAATTGACATAAGCCAAAAGTTGGCAAGTCTAAACTACAATAAGAACACTAGCTGTAAACAACAATAAGGTTCTTTAGCCTGGTGTCCCCTTTGACAAAATGGGTTTGGAATCTGTTCTTCAATTGGCTGGAATAATTTAAGTCAATAAGTATCTAGAGAGCATGCCAGCAACTATATATGGATTGTGTTCACAGCATTCCATAATATTCTTAGCTTGTTCTAGTGACCAATTGAATATTCAGGAGGTGTGGGTTTTCTTATATTATAATGAGTTTGCAGTTTATTAAAGTACAACTTTTGGGGCAATTTTTGCCTCTGGCCAGTTTGAGCCAGTTCTTATTAGAATTTCACATTCTTGCTTGCAACTTCAAAGAAACTAGAAATAATAATCACTGTATTACTGAAAACAGTTTTCTCTTACTCCTGTTAAGAACCTGCCCACTTCCTCCTCTGAGAGTCATTGTTGTTTCTGTTGTCATAACTATGTACAAGTGCTGAATTCACTTTGGTGAATCATTATCTTTTCACAGCTTTTTGCAGTCTTTGCATTTGCAACATGTGGTGGCTATTCTGGAGGACTGCGGCTCAGCGTGGACTGCGCAAACAGGACACAGAGCGACCGCAGCATTGACATAGCCTTTGCCTATCCCTTCAGGTAAGACATTATTATTCTCTGACACCAGCATGTCAAGGTTTAAGTTGCAGGAGACAGCAGAAAAGGCTGTCATGGACTACTTACATTGTAGGACTCCTGTATCTAGGCTGAAAAGGCATGGACAACCAATAGATGGCAGCAAAGAGATAAAAAAAAGGTAATTTTGGTGCTATCTGGTGGTTAGTTAGAAGGCTATCAAAATGAACTAAAAACAAAACAAAAGGAGAAATGTTTCCCCTTTTGCATTTGAACATGCAAGAAGGGACAGGAAAGGTGAAAAGGAAAGAGGAAAGACAAAGAAAAAGAAGGAAAGAGAGCAAGGAAGGAAAAATAAGCAAAGAGGGGAAGAAAGAAGAATGAAGAGGGAAGGAAAAGAAGAAAAGGAAGGAAGGAGATTATAATAAGAGTGAAGGAGAATCTCAGGAAAGTCCTGCCTTAGCACTTGGCCACCAACAGGTGCCCCTAACATGAATCCCGTGTCATGCCCATCATGGGCATGGCCACCATGGCCACGCCCACCATGGCCATGCCCCATACACCCCCTCCGGCCCTCCGAGGTCAAACACAACTCTGATGTGGCCCTCCATGAAATTGAGTTGGACACCCCTGCTATAGTGACATTTCAGAAATTTTATTTGGATAAATTGATGTTTTGTGATTGGTCATGTCTATCATGGTAGCCATTTGTAATAACTCCACAGAATATTCTTGTTATGTATGTAGGTTTGAATGTTATTGGTTTATTTGAACTGTTCTTGTAAAATGTTAAATGGTATTGGTTTAAATAGTGCGGGAAGAAACCCTGCACTCCCATTGGCTGGCAACTACGGCTGCAGGCTATAAGAGGCAGCCGTAGCCCAGCCAACTGGGGTCCATTCGAGCTGTAGTCACTGAATAAACTCTTTACTGAAGTTCCCCGCGTTTGACTCTTCATGCAAACTTAACCATTCTCATAATCCAGTTTGTGCCAAAAAAATTATCTATTAGTGGTTTAGCATTTCATGCAAAAGCAATTAAATCTACTTTCCTGCTCAATCCTTTTGAAAGCACTAATTTAAAAAAAAAAGATTCAGAGGATTAGCTTTATAAAGACTGAAATAAATGGAATTCTATAACATTTTTTTTACTCTAATGTGACTACTAATATATATTATATATCATAGACCTAGTTCACAGGATAATCCCAAGTGAAGCAGAATTGTGCCAAAGCAATAAATATTTTAAACCCACTGGTTGTAACACATAATACCTCAATTGGCAGTTTCAACATAAAATGGGGCAGGATGGATATTTTAAGGATAATCATAAGCTGTCTTCCATGTTTCAAACTATAATGAAATATCTAAAGAAAAGAGACTCAATACCTTGCAATAGAATTAATACCATAGAATTAATTCATAGAATTGCTTGTTTAAAAGAGTACTACCAAGTCTCTGTAAAAAAAAAAACCTCTTTCCATAACTTATCATTTGCCATTTTGCTTTTAAATTCCACTTGTGTTTTTATTGGATAGTAATGATATTCACTAATTGTATCTGAGCAGTTAGCAAACTCATGAATTTTTGGTAGGGATATTTATGGTAGACTTAAGCTCTGCAAATTCGTAGCGGGCCTTTATTACAGATTTTCTTTTCCTGCTGGCTTTGCTATTTCTCTGCAGACTTTTATATCTCACTTTTTTGAAATTCATGAAGAAGGCTCAGAAAATTATGCAAATGTATAATTTGATGCCCTTCCAAGCAGGTCCTTTTCAGGCATGTGTTTTACCAAAGAAATACTTTGGAGGGATAAAAGCTCTTGTACTATTTTTAAAAAATGCTTTTTTGGGAGGAGATTTAAAAAAAAGCTTGAAAGTTAGCCACATATTTTCTGATTCAGATGTACACAGCACAGTTTAGTAAGCCAAGAAAAGTAGAGAATCCCAACATGCTGCAAAGCATTTTTCTTTTGAATATAAAGCTTTGCACAATCTTAATTCTATGTGTTCCTTCCCTTTCCATACTGCAACTGAAGATTGTCCTGAGTTTTCTTTATATCCAAACCAGGAAGCCATGATTTGGTCACGCTAACGTGTTTCTTGTATCCTTACGATTTATATTGACTGTTTCCTAGTACGATTTGATTGCTTATTGTACCTTATGACTATTATTAAGTGTTGTACCTTATGATTCTTGTCTCTTGATGAATGTATCTTTTCTTTTATGTACACTGAGAGCATTTGCACCAAGACAAATTCATGTGTCCAATCACACTTGGCCAATAATGAATTCTACTCTAATCTATTCTTAAACTGGTTTCACAACATTATAAAGTATTTCAGATTTTGTGTTTAGGTGTGTGAGTGTTTCAGGATTTTGTGTGTGTGTTTTGTTATTGTGAGAACAATCATTACCTGCTGCCTGAAAATTATGGTTAAATAACTCAGCAGGAGAAGGGAGATATAAAGGTAACTTTTAAAAGGATGAATATTCAGAGAAAATGCATTCACATTGCATCTATGAGTAAAAGGAATATATAGACATTATGCATACAAAATGTGACTATTGAAACAAAAATAGGTATATGCTGAAAATTATGTATATTTTTAATGAAATCATATTTTAAAAACTCAGATTAACACAGAAGCAGGCTAAACTGAACCTAAATTTGAAAAAAAAAGATAAATTTTTGACGCTGAGTTTTTAAAACTAAAATGTGAATAAATGAATCAGCCCATCTATGGCCATCTATAGTTTAATGTAGTATGCAATTTTGAAGAAAAAAACTTCAGTATAAATTCACTTGAAGACATGCTGCTTGTTTTGAGGTACAATAAATAATTACAGCCACAGCATGTCAATTTCATTAATGAATGTCCCAGCAACAGGCACGTCTTCCTTTCTGAACAGGGATATGTTTATTAGGAAAGACAAAGCCAGTCCAATATTTCCATTATTTCCACAAACCTATATTCCATCACTCAAAGAAACAAAGAAATAAACTTTTCTTGCAATAGCTAGTCATGTACTTCAAACATGGAAATAGCTCTCTTGAGGACAAAAATACTTTTTTTAAAAAAATCTGATGAATGTGTGATGTCACAATGCCCATACAAAATGGATAAAACTTGCAGCACAGGGATATGGAGGCTGCCGACAACTCTGTTGAAGGCAGAGCAGATATTTAGGGGGGAAACGAGAATTCTGCAACCACCATCCCAAACCTATTAAACTTCTCAGCCTAGCAAAAGCACAAAGAGTCACCTCTATTAAAAAAGAATAGCACTCCCTCTCTTCTGATACAACAAATGACATGTTCTCATCTGGACACAGATTCACATTATCAATTGTGGTCATAAACTTAGTCTTGTTGTGTTTGGTTGGTTGGTTGCTTCGTTGACATTTGGCTGGAGAGATCAGCCCTCGTAAAATATTAAGATTTTTATGGATCAGTATTAAATTATGACAAGTTTCACCGATGCCTATCACTTTGCTAACCTAACAAGGATGCTTATAGCATTGGTTCTGCTTTCTCATATTAGGTCATATTGAATAGGAAAGGGCAATTGAGCAGTTGAAAATGCCAAAGGAAGAGTAATGTAGATTCAGAAGGATCCTTCTTACAGATTCTGCACAACAGGATGCAACATTCGTCTCTTCCCTCGATTCATTTTCAACCTCAGCTTGACAATTTCAAATAAGACCGAACAGTTTAAGGCAAACACATGCCTTAAAGTGCAAAAGCACTCAAATTAATTTTTTAAAAATGGCATTGTTGGGCCCATGAAGTGACATGGCATTGTGGAAAGACAATCATGAAAGCATTGACCTATTCCTTGCTGGCCATCCTGGTGGGATTTTTTAATATAATTAGTCAGCAATGCTTCAGATCTCCAGGCCTACTGATGCATTATTGAGCAGAGATGCACAGTTATATTGAGCTAAACAGAAAATTGAGGACCATAGGAGAAGGTACAAGTAATAAGAAACAGAAAATGGATTCCGATCTACAATTCTTAAGTAGACCAACAAATTAATGGGATCCGGTGAATCTTCTCTGGACTTCACTCAAGCAAAACATTTTTTTGTTACTGACATCTGTGGAATATTTTTTATTACGAAGTATATAGATGTCCCACTTAAATCCCTCATATTCCTCCAGGGCTTTTGTAACAAGAGATACTTTGAAAAGCTTTTCACATAATTAAAGGATTATCTTCTCTGTTTCTCTTAAATGCAGTTCCTAAATTGGAATGGGGGAAGAGGGATACATTTTTTATTCTTTTTCTTCCTCTGGCATCATTTGCCAATTAGGTAACTGGAGCTACTATTTAATTCTTCACTAGTATAATTTTTTTTTTAAAAAAAAATCAAGTGTTACAGAACACCGTTAATTGTACTGTTTATGGATAGATAGAAAAACAACCAAATGTATAAGATTTCTTTGATATACAACTTTGGCAATTAATTGACTAACTCATAGGACCTATCAATATCAGCATTGCTTGGCCCAACTCCATTTTTCGTTGTTTGAGAAATGAAAGGTAAGAAACATCAATAATTTGGCAAATAGACTGATCTCCGAGGAAACTTTGTTTTGACATTGATAAAACAGTGCATCCAACCATGCATAGCAGAACATTTTTGAAACCTGGTTTGAAATCTCTCTCTTTAGGGATTCAATCAAACCCATGAAACTAGGTAAATGTGAGGCTGTTCCCTGCTCTCTGACTTTCAAGCATTCATCTGGATGGTCGACTCCAGAGCTGAGGACAAATAAAACTCTCTTCATGAACTGACACCCTGGATGTTTTACTCAGAGTGAATAGGAGTAGGGTGCATATGCAAACTTCTCCAGCCATTTCCAAGTCTTTAGGCTTTGAAGAAGGCTAATGTGACATTAATAAATCAGTAAAGACATTATCCAGAAGAAAGCATTCATTTGCATTGTTTTGAAATGTAGGAGGAGATAACTAAAACTAAAGATTTTTTTCATATCTGCACGGGTGAGGAATACTAAGCTCTCCAGATGTAATGGGATGAACTTCCATCAACAAATATTGGTAACCAGCACTTATAACTGAAATAAACATTTAGGTAAGGTCTTAGTGTTGAGTTGGACTCATGAAGTCTATCTGTTCACAGGTAGTATTTTTTCTTGGCAACTGCATGGAAGTGAGTTGCCATTGCCTCCTTTCAGAATGTATTTTTATCTCTAAATTATGCTTACAGTCCTGGTACTTCATAGAACCCTTGTTCAGTTTCTTCAAGGTCAGCCAAAGTCAGTTAGTATCTGCAGGACAACTGGATACATCATTTTTCCATATGGTGGAATGATTTGGTATTAACACCTTTTCTTCCTTGTTGTAATTTGAGCGAACGAGAGTTTGGGATCTTGAAAATGTTCCTGGGAAATCCTTTTCCTCTTCCACAGTGGTTGGTCACATCAAGATATCACAGAGCATATCTGTGCCATTTTGTGAAGTATTTATATTAAGTATTAGTTTTGCATTATTACAGTTTTTGTTATCATAATAGGAGCTGTGGTGGCGTAGTGGTTAAGGTTGACTCAGCCTTCCATCCTTCTGAGGTTGGTAAAATGAGGACACTGTTCGTTGGGGGCAATATGCTGACTCTGTAAACCACTTAGAGAGGGCTGTAAAACACTATGAAGTGATACCTAAGCCTAAGTGCTATTGCTGTAATAGCTAAACAAGTGTTTGCTTGTGATAACTAGTCTTGGACCACTTAATTGGGTACAGCTCATGTCTCCCTGCAGTCTGTGAATAACCTTAGTGCTGAGAACTCACTTTTTTTTAGCTGAGCTCAAGTAGGATAATTATAAAGGGAAAATGGACTTTCTCCTTCTGCACACAGAATAAAATGGTAGCTCAGGCTGTTAAATGCCTGCTCTTAAGATCCAGCTGCCTACAATTATTGTAGGCTCGAATCCCACCAGGCTCAAGGTTGACTCAGCCTTCCATCCTCTCGGGGTAGGTAAATTGAGGACCCAAGATTGTTGGGGGCAATTAGCTGACCTTGTAAAAATGCCGCTTAGTAATAAGCAGGCATATACAATGGAATGAAGGCTACATTGGGTTGTATCCCAGAAATTGTAAGCCGCCCTGAGTCTTCGGAGAAGGGCGGCATATAAATGTAATTAAAAAAAAATCCAAATGTACCTGCAGTTGCAGAGAAATCTATTGATATGAAATACCATTTCCACATATACACCCCAAATATCCATCTATAGCTGGTTCACCCACCAGGGACTTACCAGTTTTACTCAAGAAGAACAAAGGGTCAACCATTGGTACAATATCTACAAGTAGAAGTAGAAACAGGGGAATACCTGAGCTTATACAAAGCACAACCTTGATGAATGCATTCAGACTAACTATAGTCAATTCATGTTTTCTGATATAAAATGAACATTTTTAATTCAGGAAAACATAGGGAATTTTGATAGCTCTCAATCAGAAAGACTGTTAATACAACTTGACTGCCGGTAGGAAAAAATCTTCTGAAGAAAAGAGGGCATATCTGATTCTGTAATACATCCAGAAGTGGGAAATTTTTAAGATTAGTTCATCGCTGCTATGAATGCTGCCAAATTGCTGGCTCTATCTTGTCATTCTGTGGGAAGAATAGGATGGCACAGAGGCTACATGTCACCCTGCAATTTAAAACAGAAAGGTTGCCATTGGATAATACCAGAAGATGCAGTGAAGTGCAATGTAATTTTATGACTATTTGAAGTAAATCACACTTTGTTCAAGTAGATGTATTCCTCCAATAATTATTTTTAAAAATTGACATCTAAGAGACATAGCACACTAACTACATTATTTTTAAATTCTGCTAAAAACCAGAGGGGAAAATGCAATAGAACTATAAATAGCAACTTTAGGTGCAGCTCCCTGGTAGGGCTGTGGAAAAAGGAAAGGATGAGTTGAAATTCATTGATTGCCAGATGGTCTGGCAACATTTTCAGATCAAACAGATGTGACCAAATAGCTTTCCCCAGATGATTATGTCTTCCAGATGAGTTGGGCTTTTCCCCTTATAATTTCTAGCTAATGTGGCATTTGCCATGCTGGCTGGGGATTGTGGAAATTGTCCAATTACCTCTGGAAGGAAAATCTTCAGGTTGAAGAGGAAAGTGGTACAGCATCAACAGCTGCTTGCATTTATCTTCATACATTATTTTCTTGTAAAGCTTTCTATTACCTCATAGACCTCATTGGAGACACGAATTGTTATAAATTATGAACAGTGGGATTAAGCATGGTTCAGTGCTAGGTTTGAGCTAATTAGAAAGGAAGAAGACGAGCACATCCATAAACACCAACTAGCAGTCAGAAGATATGATGAAAACTCCTTAATCTCACAGGACATGGATAGACTCAACCATAGTTTTAACTGGGAAATTGTAAGCATCCTAGGCTCAGCTATATCCAAAAATGCTAGGGAATTCTTGGAAGCTTGTCATTCAGACAAACCAGCCATCAACCGACATATAAAGATAAACCAGATTTACACACCATTCAAAAGAGACAATAAATAGCTAAGAAGGAAGCAAAAAGATCAGAATACATTCTCTCTCACAACCAGCACCCAGATAACCAGGGACTGACATCAGATAAACAATCAAACAGAAAACAATATTCAAATCAAGGAAGTACCAAGGAAAAAACCATCACTAACACTTGCAAGTTACTGTATATAAACAAGGAGCAAATGCCATCCTCCAGAGTCAGCTGATTTGACTATGACCATGTAGATTGCTCTTTGTGGATGACCTGTGGTAAGACATGGAAAGTACAACTGCCCTGGTTTTGTTGGACCTCTCAGTGGTATTTTATCTATCTCTGTGGTACTTTACTAGATCACCTTTGAGAGCTGAAAATGGGAGGCATTGGTTTACAGTGGTTGTTCTCTTTCCTGAAGAGGTGTTGCAATCAGTGGTAGTAGGAAGAGAGAGGTCATGCCCTTGATTTCATTGTTATGAAATCTACAGGGTTTAATGCTTCTTATTTAATGACTGTATGAAACTGCTGGGTGAGGTCATCTTGCAGCACAAGGTCAGGTAATTATTAGCATGTTGATGATATTCAGGTATATATTTCAGTCTTATGCTGAACAGGAGATGTTATGGAAGCTTTGACTTGCTGTCTGGAGTTGTTACAGCTTGGGTCGGGATGAACAGGCTCAGCAAGCTAAATTAGCTAAAGGTTGGATGCCTTCCAATACCAAGGATATTCTATATATGGCTCTGAACAGAGTTCCCACATCTCATGCAGAATATGTTTGTAACTTTGGTTCTCCCTCCCTATCTCCCTCTCTCTCTCTTTCCTTCCTTCCCTCCCTCCCTCCCTCTCTCATTCCTACTTGGCAGCTACGGCTAGGAAGGCCTTTCTACATCTTTATTCAGTGTGTCTGTTATTGCCATTCCTCATCCTTGATGAGGTTGTCCTCATGATCATTCTTGTCTTTATGGCTTCTTATTTGGACTACAGCAAAGTGCTCTACAGGAGGTTATCCTTGAAGAGTCACTTTGAAGAGTGAGATGGGTGGCATTTAAATTAAATAAATAAACAAGATCATATGGAAAGTTCAACTGGTCCAGATGCAGCAGTTCATCTAGTGAGGCATCTTGGTGCTCTCTGAGCTTGGTTGTTTTCCTGCAGATGTTTCATTACCCAAACTAGCAATAGCACTTAGACTTATATACCGCTTTACAGTGCTTTACAGTCCTCTCTAAGTGGTTTACAGAGTCAGCATATTTTCCCCAACAATCCAGGTCCTCATTTTACTGACCTCGGGAGGATGGAAGGCTGAGTCAACCTTGAGGTGAGATTTGAACTGCCAAATTGCAGGCAGCTGGCAGTCAGCAGACCTAGCCTGCAGTACTGCATTCTAACCACTGCGCCACCATGGCTCATACTAGGTAACAACATCAGTGCTAGCTCTTCTAGTGATGGAATCTTCTATGTTTTCCCATGTAACACTATGAGTGATAGTAGAAAGGCAGGCGATGACACATTTAGTTACCCAAGAAGAGGCAATGAGGTCCAGATACAAAAGGTATGAAAAGAATCTGTTTCAAGGAGACACCAACTTAATTAACCCACTATAGTTGAGGCTGGGACTTCAGTCTTACAGTTTTCAAGGTTATTATTTTTACCCCAGATTAATATGAAGGATACCTTCCTGAAATCTGTATCATTTTTGTTTCTTTGGATTTGCCAACTGCATTGGGATTGACACATACCTATATTGTGAGAGCTGCACTGGTTACCAGTTTCCTTCCTGGAATAGTTCAAGATGCTGGTTGCCACCTTTAAAGTCTGACATGGCTTAACACCTGGATATATATGGGACAGCTTTCTCATTTCAGCTTATGTACCCAAAATAAAATTAGGGAAGGGATTTTATCTAGGTCCTGTCTCCAATGCACTTCTTCTTCACGGACTACAGAGATAATTCCCTATTCTTTGGAACACAATTCCTCCTAGATTAGATGCTGTCCTTTTATATATTTTTATATTTTAGCAAGCTATCAAAACCTGGCTTTTCAGAGAGTCTTGGGACAGATTGGTGGTGAGAGGGCGAATTAGATGTTGTAGCTGTTGCTCTGCTTTGTTAGGGACATTGTTTTCTTTGTAATGGTGCATTGCTTGCTTCTGTTAGATTGAGTAGCACATACATTGTGGTAAAGTAAATTCAGTCACTTCTCTCAAATGTTTTTCAACTTTCTGAATAAAGCTATGTGTCAATTTACACATTTGCCACCCTCAGCCCAGTAGTTGTTGTGGAGAACAAAACAGTGAATTGGATCAACCCAGAATAGCAGCCTAATAACCAACTCAAATTCATAAGGTGGTTGGAGTGACAGCTGTTTGAAATTTCACAGGGCTCTAAATAGTGAGGTGATAGCAAAAAAGCTACACAGGGTTGCATACGGAGGAAGCAGTCCTATTCAACAAGCCTTTATGTCAGCAGAAAATTATATATTCAGAGCAGCAATTTCCTGTGACTTTTAGAATGTCACGGTACTTACTCTTGATGCTAAAAATGTTCCCTAGATGATTCAGGGCTACTATTGCTTCAGCTCCTTTTTGGTAATTTGTGTCACCAAAGTGCTGGATGACTCTCTCTTTTATCCTTCATCTGCTCCTTCATTTCTTAGACTTCAGGGGTTTTTAAAAGCCAAGAATCCTCACGGACATACAATTTGCTTAGGGAAGGAGGAAGACAAGGGACAATACTAATAGCAGCCATCAAAATAATTCCAGCAGTGCTACTTTTTAATTGCAGCTCTGTGTTGTCTGGGTGGTCGCAAAGAGTCAACAATGAGTTGATGATACATCATCCATCCATCCATCATCTCTGCATTTCTTCAATTGCCGTGGCACTCTCAAGATGATTGGCAACAAAGCACAGTAGTGGAAAGCAATAAATGATGTAGCAAATAAAATAATTCCTTAAATCAATCAAAAAGCCATCTGTGCAAGTAATCTGTTTATAATAACATTAGGGAATTAATGGTAGAGATATTTTTGATATGATAAAAAAAAGGTACATAGAGTTCTGACTATACACACAGACACACCTGCATTATACATACATATACAAATATACACACATAAAAGTATCTATCTGTACACAATATTTAGAGATACAGAGGGTCCCGAGAACGAAATGAGTTTAAGCTGAAATATGAGTGGATACAGGAAATAAATACTTTGGGTGAATTGTGTTTGTGGCTGATTTGATGAGTCTTATCCTGCTGAATTCTTTTGTTTCTTGCTTTCATGGAGAAATAATGGTAAGTTAGTGAACTCTGGCTAGATTCATACATTATACAAAGCCATTAAGAGTTTTGTTTAATTCAGCTACAGTGGTTTTGAGAGCAGTGCTACCCATGTCTCATTGGGTCATTGTTTCAGAGATACGTCTTTACCAGATTCCTGGATGACTTCAACAACAGCAGGTCTTTTAATGCACTGTCTTTCATGGAAAAGTTTATTTATTTATTAAATTTATATCCCGCCTCACTTCCCCCAAGTTCTTGAAAATCGGTTCAAATCCCTAGCACTGTGTAATGGAGTGAGCTCCTGTTACTTGTCCCAGCTTCTGCCAACCTAGCAGTTCAAAAGAATGTAAAAATACAAGTAGAAAAATAGGGACCACTTTGGTGGGAAGGTAACAGCGTTCCATGCACCTTCGGCATTTGGTCATGCCAGCGACATGACCACAGAGATGTCTTCAGACAGCGCTGGCTTTTCAGCTTTGTAACGGAGATGAGCACCACCTCCTAGAGCCAGAAATGACTAGCACATATGTGCGAAGGGAACCTTTACCTTTACCTTTTATTACATCATAAAATATTTTAGGATCATTTTTAAGTCATAAAATGTTTAATAAACTTTGTCAGATTTCAAGTCCAGAGGAGTCATAGGTTCTGGATTTTGGATGCATTCTATATCTTAGCCCATTTTGCTTCAAAATTGTTGCCCTACAGTGTACTATTTTGCCTAGTTAGAGGTTACAGACACAAGACTTTTAGTAGTATAATGTTGAGTTTGAATCTAGGTCTTAATAAAACATCATCTGTAGAACTTTTTTGCATGCTTCCACTTAGTGTAGAAAAGAGTGGGATGGTTTTTGGAAGTGTAAACAATCCTAAATTCCCTCAAAAAATTCCAAAAGCCTGCAGCATCTGATCAATGATATCCATAACCAACAGCAATGATGCCATTGCATAATACCTTATAATGTCTAATGCAAGTGCATAAGTCATGGCATTTGGGCCTAGTGAAGTCTTAGTACAAAACAAAGCACAAATGCAACAGAGAGAAAAATATGTTTGGCTCAGAAACCTTTGAGATTTTCATACAAATAACAGATGGTATGCTCATCATTTCAGAGTGCAAGTTGTGATATGATGGATTCAAGTTACAGAAAAGCAGTTTCTAATGGAAGGTTTGAAAAAGGAGCCACAGTAGCTTGACAGGGGAACAAGTGACCCAGTGTTTAAGTGTCACCTTGGCACCTATTTGTTTGTATCCATTTTACAAAATTTATAACCCAGCTCAATCTTGACTACTTTGGGGTGGAATACAACAAAAGTCAACACAAAAATTAAAATAAATATAAATAATGTAATATAATAATATCATATCATATCATAAAAATCTAAGCACCAGTTATAATGTTTAGTTGAGGTCTTCTACACCTATCTGGTTTTATCCAAAAGTGATATCTAAATGGATATTGTGGGAAGACATTTCACCCCAAACTCTATTTGGCATGCCTTAGCATGTGGGGGGAAACACTGAGCATTGAGCCATCCCACTATGGAATTCCCAAATGTTTGAGTACTGACCCTTCGTAACCACTGACTGAAACCACCCACCAATCCACTATAAAACCACTGGAGTAGAACTTCCATAATACTGTACCCCAACTCTCAGGCCTTTTAGACTGTCCAGAAGGATCTCATCATGAACTATATTGCTAATAGAGCTAACACACACACACACACACACACACACACACACACACACACATATATATATATATATATATATATATATATATATATATATATATATATATATGTAGGTAGGTCTTGGTGTATTCGGGTCTTGTCCCGTGTAAGATTGATCAATCTTATATACCTTTACCCATGAAAATCTACAAAAACAAATATATATATACATATACACATATGTATATATGTAGGTCTTGGTGTATTCGGGTCTTGTCCCGTGTAAGGTTGAGAATACCTTGGCAACGTTTCGACGAAATCCCAGGAGAACGAAGCTGAAGACACCAGCCTGAAGATGACGGATGAGATTTCGTCGAAACGTTGCCAAGGTATTCTCAACCTTACACGGGACAAGACCCGAATACACCAAGACCTACATACCTTTACCCGTGAAAATCTACGAAAACAAATATGTATATATGTATATACATATACACATATATATACATATATGTAGGTCTTGGTGTATTCGGGTCTAGTCCCGTGTAAGATTGAGAATACCTTGGTGACGTTTCGACGAGATCCCACGCCAAGGTATTCTCAATCTTACACGGACAAGCGAATACACCAAGACCACATACCACCGTGAAAATCTACGAATATTTATATATATATATATATATATGTAGGTCTTGGTGTATTCGGTCTTGTCCGTGTAAGGTTGAGAATACCTTGGCAACGTTTGACGAAATCTCATCCGTCATCTTCAGGCTGGTGTCTTCAGCTTCTCTCCTGGGACAAGACCCGAATACACCAAGACCTACATATATATATATATATATATATATATATATATATATATATATATTCCTCCTTTTTCTTTTTGCATATAATTGGAATCAATTGGATTAAGATACACAGGTGCCTGAAGATTTTTCTTTTTCCCTCCTTTTTTTTTTTTAATATTTTTTATTGCGGTACTAGTTGTTTTTGTTTTTTTTCTCTTCCTTTTTTTCATTGCCAAGTACTACAAAATGAGCAGAAAGATGACAGCTCCAGCTTCTTCGATACCAACTGCATCCTCTTCACCATCAGGAGGACAACGATCAATACAGATGATGTTGCAACAAGAGAAGGAGAAGGAGAAGGAGAAGGAAGTGACATTGCAGATGATTATGCAAGGAATCCAAAAAATTGAAAAGAGAATGGAGAATATTGAGCAAAGAACTGAAAAGACAGATGAAAAAGTGGAGAATATTCAACAGATGATGATGAAATATGAGGATAGATTTTTAAAAATTGAAGAACAAGATGTACAAAGAGATAAGAAAATTGGAGATATTGATACCTGACTAAGTGAAGTTGAAAAGGGCAGGAGCAGTCCATTAGGATGGGAAATCGATAGATCAGAATTCTATTTCAGATTCCAAAATATAGAAGAAGAAAAGGGTGAAAATCTTGCTGAAATAATGATGGAAATATTGGCGGAAGTGTTAGAGATAACCAAAGAGAAGATGATGGATGGGATGGATGAAGTGTTCCGTGTCTATACAAGATATGCAATGAGAAATAAGCTACCAAGAGAAGTTCACATCAGATTTACTAAGAAAACTATTAAAACACAGATACTGCAGGTGGCAAGAGAGAAAACATTAAAGTACAAAGATAAAGAAATTGTGGTACTGAAACAGGTACCAAGAAGAGTAAGAGAGATGAGAAGAGAATACTTATTCTTGACTAAAGAGTTACTTAAAAGAGGAGTAAACTACAGATGGTTGATACCAGAAGGTCTCTTGTTCACCTGGCAGGAACAAAGACACAGAATTGATACAGTTGAAAAAGCAGAGCTATTCTATTTAGAGTACCTTAAAGGAGGAAGATACAAGACAAGAAGAGTCACTAATTGAATTTCAAGAGGAGTGTATAGCAGCAATTGAAAAAGAAAAAGAAGAAGGTGCAGTAGGTGGTGCACCCAGAGAGCAACAAGAAATAAGATCTACTAGAGCAACAAAACCCTCTTACAAAGTCTAATATGGATGAAAGAAAATTGATTATGATTAACATAAATGGATTTAATTTAGCTACTAAAAGAAAAAAAGTATTTCACAAATTAGAGAAACTAAAATTTGATATAATCTGCCTACAAGAATTACATATCAAAAAACAGCATGAATATATATTGAAACAAAAAAATTATGGAAATTATTCATGTCATTGACACAATGTAAAAAAAGAGGTGTGGTTCTATATATTAGAGATACAATTATGGCAGAACCAATTTACACAGATGATGATGGAAGGATTTTGATGGTGGAAATAATGGACAATAATGTAAAAACACTCTTAATTGCAATTTATGCTCCAAGTGACAATCAAGAAGAATTTTACAGGAAATTACATATGAAACTAATTGAACTGGACTATATCAATATGTGTATGATGGGGGATTTTAATGGAATAGTTAACAAGCAATTGGATTATAAAACACAGAAACCAACAAAGAAATTTAGAAAGACATTACCAAATCCTTTTTTCGAATGATAGAGGAAACAAAGTTAAAAGATGCATGGAGAGAGAAATGTGGAAAATAAGCAATATACTTTTTATTCAAATAGACATGCATCATGGTGTAGAATTGATATGATATGGATGTCAGCAGAATTACTTTCTAACATACAAGAAATTGAAATAGAAACAAACACTTGGGCAGACCATAATCCAATGACAGTTACCTGGAAAGGACAAAAGAAGACATCTAGATGGACTTTAAATAATACAATAGTAAAGGAAAAAGATTTTAAACAGAAAATTGAGATAGAATTGGTTTTCTTTTTTAAAGAAAGAGGATATATCTTTACAGAATCTCTGGGACACAATGAAGGCCTACACAAGAGGTTTGATAATAGAATATACAAAGAAAAGAAATGTAACATAGAAAAAGATTTTTAAAATACTGGAAGATGACTATAAGAGACTGGAAAAAGAATTACAGAAATTTCTGCAAAAAAAGACATTAAAATTAAAATGGACATAACTAAACATAAAATGGGATTAATGGAAAAAGAGGAATTAGCACAAAAAATTAAAAATGCTAAACAGAACTACTTTGAAGATGCAAACAAACCAGGCAGATGGTTAGCTTATAAACTGAGAAAGGAAAGAGAATCAAGAAGGATTAATCAATTAATAGATGAAGAAGGACATGTCTGCTATGGAAGTGAGGAGAAGGAAAAAAATTATACAAGATTATTACGGAAAACTGTATTATCAAGAGAATATTCAAGAAGAAAAAATTAAGCAATATTTACAGAAAGCAAAACTGCCACAGATACCTAAAGACATTGAAACAATGTTAGAAGGGAATATAACGATGATGGAACTAACTGAAGCCTTAAAAAAACAAAACGTTGGAAAAGCACCAGGTCCAGATGGATTGCCAGTGGAATTTTATAAGACTTTTCAGGAAATATTGAATCTTCAATTATTAGAAGTTATGAATTAAGTTATGTCAAAGAAGAGAATATCCAAAACATGGTCAGAAGCATATATTACACTTATACCGAAGGAAGACACAGATCGACAGCAAGTCAAAAACTATAGACCTATTTCCCTATTAAATTCAGACTATAAAATTTTGCTTCAATTTAGGCAGAAAGATTGAAAAGATATTTAAATAATTTCATTCACGTTGATCAAAATGGATTTCTGCCAAAAAGACAAATTAAAGATAATATGAGAATAATATCTATGCAGGAGGAAGTTATTAAGAAAATTATGGACTGTGCTGAAATGAGTAAATTGACATTTGAAATTAGAGAACAAGAAGATAAACAATTTTACATGATATGGGATTTGTTTTATCAATGGTTGGATAAAAAGACATGGTAATGTAATACATCAGGAAATCTTATAATAGAAGTTTAATAGATTGATATAAAATACAATACAAATATATATAACCATTGGATGAAAGTGTAATATAAATTTTATAACAAAATTGAGAATATCTCGTATAAATGATGGAATAAATAGTTTAGTCATGAATGATTAATAACTGATAAATATATAAGTATATGTTAGATTGACAATGTGAGAATTTATATAAACTGTGAGTGATGACTAAGAAAGGATAGCACAAAAGATTTGTAACCAACTGACACACTGTATATATATAAAATGGAAGATGGTTTTATGTTTTTTATGTTTTGTCTGTATATGTTTGTCTTAAAAATAAAAATCTTTTTGGAAAAAAAGATTAGAAAGTGTGTAAAAGGTATCAAAATCAGCCATGTGCAATCTATTCAGGAGAAGGCACATCACCACCTGTTTTAAAGCAGGAGGCATTATGTTATCCTTTAAAGAGATGTTGCTAAGTTCACAGAACTACTTCTAACCATTTAAAGAAACCAAGGGGAACATGGAATGAATGGCAGAATTCAAACTACAGAGGACCTTATCCATTTTCTTGGGCTCCACAAATTCAAAATCCTAGATCCTAGAAATGTACATGTTTCAAAATAGTTACAGCAGAAATCCTTGAACTAGGATTCCTACCGTGAGTAGAGGCTTGAATACAGTTGCCTAAACACCTCTCCCAACTTTGGCATTGCATGGTTCTCCTTTTCCTTTTATTGCAGAATGGGATCCTATGTGTATGCAAGCTAGGGTTGCATTCCATCTTATCCAATCCATGATCCAATGAGCCATATAGAGCCAAAAACCACATGTGGAGGCAAACAAGGCAATGTTTGTGTTTTGAAAGATTTTTTTCAGTATTTTATACTCTTTAATAACTGACCTTACCAGTTGGTTAGCTACATTCTGACTTCGCCAGTTGGTTGGCTACATTCAACCTTGGAAAGAAAGGTCTTTGAAGTAGCCTTTAAAATGTTGTGCTGTAGTTGGCTAAAGAGCTGACCCTCTTGTATATGTGCAAGTAGCAGATACCAATTCATAGAATGTTTGAATAACACTTGGAAGTGTTTTCAGGGGTGAAATTCAACCACCTCGCACTACCTCGGGAGAGGTGGTAGGGATGATTTGAATCGGTTTGGAGAGGTGGTAGGGACGATTTGAATCGGTTGGCCAAGGTCCCTTTTAGAGACTGAGTCCCACCTTCACGCCCACCTTCTTCCTTTTAGAAACTGCATCCCACCAAGCCATGCCCACAAAGCCGGTAGGGAGATATTTTGAATTTCACCCCTGGCATCATTATATCAAGGACATTTGAAGTGCACGTGGAATGTACCTCAATGCTCTAGAAAGTATATCCAAACAATGGATGGAAACTAATCAAGGAGAAAAGCAACCTCAAATTAAGGAGGAACTTCCTAATAGTGAGAACAATTAACCAGTGGAACAACTTGCCTTCAGAAGTTGTGGGTGCTCCATCACTGGAGGTTTTTAACAGCCACTTGTCTGAAATAGTATAGGGTTTCCTGCTGAAACAGGGGGTCGGACTAAAAGACCTCTAAGGTACCTTCCAGCTCTGTTCTGATTGATTGATTTCCAGAGGACTAAACTGCTTTCTGATTCCAACTCGCTTTCTTCTTATTCTCGATGTTAGGTTGTACCAGGTGAATTTTGATGCTCCCACCTGTGAAGGCAGACGAGAAAAACTTTCACTAATAGGCGACTTTTCCTCTTCTGCGGAATTCTTTGTGACTATTGCCGTCTTTGCCTTCCTCTATTCCTTGGCAGCCACCGTAGTTTACATTTTCTTCCAGAACAAATACCGTGAAAACAACAGGGGTCCTTTGATTGTAAGTACACATTCAACCAATGCTAACACCTTTGTCCTTGTAATTGATGTGTCTGTCTAAGTTATCTCTCCCAGTGGGTTAGTTTGAATTCTATTGTCATCTGATATTCAGGTTTTTCTATTTCCTACTTAGATTTTACACTCCTTGAATAGTGTTGTTTAGAGGGTTATTTGGTGTTAATTGGTGTTATTTGGAGACTGTTATTGAGAATCATACAGAAATAGTTTGAAGGCAAACAAAGTTTGCCCAATGATGTTGACAATATAAACTGGACATTGTTGACAAAAAAAAATCTGAGAACTGTCCTTTGTGGTTGTTGTGTCTATGCCAACAGCAGTTCATGTAGATACACTGATTTTAAAGACCCTAGTTATGAAGATTTAGGAAGAGTAAATACTACTATTTATCCCCTTCTACAGATACTACAAATACTTTGGGAGACTTTCAGAGGGTGATACAACAACTTATCTCCTTTAAATCTCCATCCATGGCTTTATAGATCCTGAAGAGGAGACATAAGTTTTTCTACTGTCAGAAGAAATATCCTCCTGGGTTCAGTTCCAAGTGGGGAAAAGACACTAGAAACAAGGTGACTGCTTGGAGAGATGGTTTAATGGTGGACAGGATCACATGCCTGGAAGCTCCTGGGTGAGAAAAAGGGAAGAGATGCTGAGAGCCCCTGGGTTTTATGCCCTCTGTTGGAATTTGAATTTGAGCTTGTATTCTGATTGGTTGTCAGACTCCCATGGGGCCATGCAGGGGCAACTTTGTAGGCTGTCCTGAGTCCCAGGCTTGGTTGAGCCTTGCTGGAAGATGATGTAATGAAAAGGCTTTGGATTCCTATTATGGGTCTGCCTGAAAAAGGTAGATCTATGTTATGTAGAATAGACTGGGCCAGGCCTTAATGGCCCATTAGCAAAGGTGGGGGCCTCTCTGAGTTTCTACTTCTCTTTTAGGGGAAATATTCTGCCTTTTTAATATATCCTAAAATATTTCATTTTCCTAGGAGAGGGGTGGGTTTTAACTTCCAACACTACACAATTGGAATGTTGGTTTTTCCCCAAAGATTTACAGATTTTTTTTTAAATGTGCTACTGATTTTCTTAGATTACAATCTGCTTTGTCCCAAATATGAGAATTAGTCCTTATTAAAAATGTATATGTTAAATATATTTGGCTTTTAAAAGGGAAGTAAAAAAATTAGGTTGTTCCATTCAAAAACAAAATCCATAACTGAGTAACACTTTCATAGGGAACAGCCAGAATATGAAATATGAAAACTCTGGAAATTTCTGACTAAGCATTGCCTAAAAGCAAGTCTTAATAACAGACCTCATTACCGAGATCTGAAGGAAAACAGCTGAAGGGATATTGTCAAAACGGACATGATTGTATTTATTGTTATAGAATTGCTTTATCTCAAACACATTTATAAGTGTTATAGAATAGAAAATGGTGCTGACATTTTGGTTTAGTCAAGAATAATTTATATACAGTAACTGTGACCGGCAGCATTACAACCACACACAGACACCTATGAATAAGAGATCTTAAATATCTTCAAATTAATCTGAATTTTTTTTCTGTTTGTCTGGTACCGGTATTAATGGGCGTGCAGATGTACATTGGCTCTCCAATTACTATCTAAAAAGGGGCAATGAGTATCTATAACTATATATGAAAACTTCATTCAAAGAAGCTGTGTAGCTACCATCTCCAGGATCTTTAACTTTACAAGTCATTGTTCGATGTTTATTTGAACCTTCAACAGGCAGCATTAATTACTCATAAAATTATATTCTATTTAATATGTGAAAGGCATTTCTGCATCATGCATGGCAGCTAACCTCAAACCAATGTTCTTCTGCTCTTTGCCATTGCTGTGATTCCATTCTAGTCAGGAAAAAAATAATTCTGTTGTGACAGAATTTTAACATCACTGCATTTTTATCTGTTTGTCATCATTTCTAATCCTCAAGTAGGAAATAAACAGTAGCAGTAAACTAGAAAAGCTCTAATGGTGACATTTTCATTGCCTGCAATCCACAAAAATAATTGGATGAGTTATCCTGCCTTGTGAAAAAAAATCACCTTTATGTTTTTGTAGTCGCTGAGAAAAGCCTGCATTGATAACCACGCTATAAATGGGAGGTTACTTAGGCAGTTCACACAGCTCTAAGAAACTCAAGAGTAATTCATATCATAAATGGCAACATAAACTCCCCCACCCAAAAAATCTAATCTTCAAGCTTCAACTGAGGCTGTCCTTCACCTCTCAAATCTGAGCCACATTTTTCGGCATCCAGACAAAAACCCAAAACAACATTTGCCCTCCACTTTTTCTGGCACACACAGAAAGATAATACTACTGATTGCAACAAGGTGATTTTCATCTGAATGCTTTCTTGGATGAAAGAAAGCCTAAATGCAAATGCACTTAATTGGCCTTAATGATCCACTCCAAAATGCAAAAAGGCCTGTACGCTTTTGATTCCATATCTTCCAGAAACATTAGCATTACACTTCCTGCAGCCCTTGGGGATTTTTCTTAGGAATAATAATAATAACCTGCTAGATTTTTTTGGTGGGGGGAGGCTATTTTTGTCTTTGTCAAAACATGGAAATGTTGAGTAAATTGAATATAGATGAGGGAAGTCACCCCTCCTGGAAGAATGAAATATTTTGAGAAATATTGTTTAAAAAAGGCAAAATATTGTATTTCCCCTAAAAGAGAAATGGAAATCTTAAGGGAGACAGAAACTCCCTAACGCCAACAGATATTTGGGGCCCATTAAGAAAGACTTGGCCAGTCTATCAAAAGACCTTCAGCTCCAGGGTGATGGGATTATCCTTCAGGTAAAAGCCATTCAGCCACAATAGGAACTGCACAACCTTCATTGCATCATCCCAAGCTTCAACCAAGCATGACTCAGATAACCTACAAAATCAGCTATGTCCCCTGCATAGCCCCATGGGAGCTGGCAGCAACCAATAGAATACATGCTCTTGTCACAGGAACAGGAAGCTCAAGGGCAAGGCCTAAGAGAAGGTATAAATAACCCTCATTCTCCACTCCATGTGGTCAGCTGCCCAGGACTTCATGTGGTCCTGTTCATCATCATATTCCAATCGCCCTGTTCGCTCCCATAGGAGGGGCCTCCTTGGGATACCGTCGGTCAGGCATTGTCGGCTGGCGGTCCCCGGGGCTAGGGCCTTCTCCATGGGAGCGCCTGCCCTTTGGAATCAGCTCCCCGTGGATCTCCGTTTGACCCCTGATCTCCGCTCCTTCTGCCGGGACCTGAAGACTTGGTTGTTTCAACAGACCGGCCTGGGGTGGGGTTTTAGGGTTACTTAATTTATTTTAATGTTTTTTAACGTATTTGACTTGTTCTATTTAATTGTTTTTTATTGTAAATTTGTTCTGTTTTAATGTTCACCACCCTGAGTCCTTAGGGAGTAGGGCGGCATACAAGTCGAATAAATTATTATTATTATTATTATTATTATTATTATATATCAATAAACCATCTTTCCAATTAGCCTCCATGTTTCTAGTGTCTCCCCCACTTGGAACTGAACCAGATGGATATTTCTTCCAACATAGGATAAAATTAAAATTTGAATGCAATAAAATACATTTTTTTCATATTCTGAAATACATAACCCTCATCTTGGAGGATTGGTGCAGTGTTTCTGAACCTTGGCAACTTTAAGACATGTGGACCTCAACTCCCAGAATTTCCCAGTCAGACTGGGGAATTCTGGGAGTTGAAGTCCACACACCTTAAAATTTCCAAGGTTGAGAAATCGCAGTGAATAAGTAAGTTGGTGTCTTGGGTAACAACACCTATATGCTTGTTGGATACTTCATCTCAGTCCAACAAATTGCTTCTTTCGTGCTTCAGAATAGAGGGATCATCTGATGTCCCACTATCCAGCTCTGTATGACTGTCATTTATTATGAACATTATATGGTTACAGCAGAAATGGACAAAGGTCATTCCCTTTGGGTGTGTCCATGTTAATTATCCACAGTATTATTTCCTGTCACACTGGAAAGTTCTGTGTCCTTTTGTTTTGTCCACCTTTTATTCTTTATTAGCCAGTTACAATGGAGCCTTGAGTAGCAACCGTAATCTGTTCCCGGACTCCAGTCACGACCCAATTTGGTCGTGTCCAGAAGCACAACTGATTCCTCATGTGTGCAGTCAAAAAAATGGTGTTGAAGGGGAAATCAGTGCGGAAAGGTAATCTTTCCACACCGATTTTTTCGCCACCCGATTTTTGGACCATGACCCGATTCAAAAATCTGGTGGATTTTTTGTTCGCCACCCGATTTGGTTGTGAACAGGAGAATTCATGACCCAAAGTTCCACTGTAGTTATTTTTGATGTGCAATAATTAAAAATCAAGCTACTTTTTTTGCTAATTGAACTGAGTGATGTCTGTGTTTGCTCTAATTTAGATATAGGGGTTAATGGGACTATATGGGATGCAAACTCATTATCCGTGTAATTTTCCAATATATATTTTTTAATTTGCAACTTAATGGCATCTCAGAATGAAATCATCTCAAGAGGCTCAGGACTCTGCCTCTCTGCCATCTGTCCAAGAGCAGGATAATTCCCTGAAAATGGGATGGAACAGGGATAGAAGCAAATTTAATCTGACTTGAGAAGCTGGCCAAAAAAAAAATAAAGGTAAAATTTGAAAGTAGCCTGGATGTGGCTGGACCACGAGAAAAGAAAATCCACTAAAAGTTACCATTAAAAGTGATAAAATATGCTATATTTTGTACAACATTAAAGTAAACAATAGGATCCCACTGGCATCTTTGTCCCTCTAGCTAACTCCATTGAAGGCTAATCTTATAGCTGCTATCCAGCTGTTCCAAACTTATTTTCCATATAGGATTGAGAAGAAAATACCTTCATGAAACTGAGTGGAAAGCAACTTACCAATCAGTGTATCCTATGTTCTTTAGATGGAACCAAAGCTCAGTCTCAGGATAAGGATAAGGGTGGCTTTCATGGCTGCCATAGCAATCAAATAGCACAAGGCTATGCTTCACCCAATCTTAGGTGTCTCTTACCTTGTCCTGTCACCACCTCTTATGACATGGAGATGGGGCTGGACTTTGAGAGGCAGTTGCCAATTGCCTTGGGTTCTATATACCATACAAGGCATATACAGAAAGAGGAGAAGGCCCAGGAACATGAGGGAGATCCAGAAGAAGATGGAGAGACAACATCAATCTCAAAGACACAGACTACTACAGCAGCATTAAATAACAATGGTTGAGGCTGCCAGAAGTGCAAGAATCCAAACTTGTACCTCCCTCAACATCAGAAGTGGTAAAAGAGGAAGTAAAGAAGAAGAAGGCTGCTGCATATGCAATGCAAGGCCTATTTATAGTCATATTGAAATTCAAATTCGTGTATCTCTTTCCCTCATCCCATTGACTAGAAGTCAATCTCTTTTGAGTGTGAGAGGTTGTTTCCACCCATCTTGACTGATCTTCTATGAGACTATGAGATTCTTTATAACCACCTGACAAATAACACCCTTTCCCCCTGAAGATTGTTGAGCTGAGAATTGAACTAGGTTCAAGTTCTGGCTCATTTCATCCAGCATGTATTGAGCTTCCACATCAGGAGCACATGTATAATTTTCATAGGTAGGAAAATACCAATGTGTGTGTACACTTTTAGACATGGGATTTATGCATTCTGAGACTCTTCTATCAAGCAGAACTGTACTTCTGGCCTTTTGCATTCATTCATATTGCACCAATGTCCTTCCATGCTTTTCCCTGCCTGTCAAGCATGAACCTGCAATGTTTGATTTGGGTTTTGTAGGATTTCGTTGTGACAGTGGTGTTCTCCTTCATGTGGCTTGTGGGTTCTTCTGCTTGGGCTAAAGGTCTATCTGATGTGAAGGTGGCCACTGACCCGGATGAAGTACTCTTACTGATGTCAGCTTGCAAACAAAAATCCAACAAGTGCTTGCCTGTGTACAGCCCTGTTATGTCAAGTCTTAATACTTCAGTTGTGAGTATTCCTTTTATTTTGTAAAACAAAACAAAACACCGAGGGTTCTGAAATAAAATGATTGGTGCCCTACAGAATCACTCAGCATTTGTCTTTTCTCACTCTTCAGTTGGAATCTACCATATTTAACCTAATTCATTGATTCTTCAAAGGATAATAAGATAATAACAGCATGAGTATAAGATAATAATGGCATGAGCCTCTGATTCTTTAAATACACATAGTGTAAGCAATTAGAACCATTTTGAAAAGATAATAATTGAGCATTCTGGTTGTATTTAACAATCAAAGTGTATTTATCCTAGTGGTATGAATATAAAATAAATTTCTTCAGATATTATGGAGAATTTGGAGAAAAAAGGCCTTTTATTCATCTGAGTCCATAAATAGCTAATATTTATGGCACTGCAAAAAATTACTTTAGAAAAAATAAATGATTGACTGCCTCTGGTAACAACATCATGAAGCCACAGATCCAACATCAAAGAATAAAACTCTTCTTTCAATTAGTTTTTTGTAGCTCACCTACCAAATGAAAGCTGTAAACTTTTTCAGTTTATTATTGTTCATTTATATTTATACCTTACTACAGGACTGACAGATTAATATTTGTTTTAACCACATTTTTGGAAGGTTCTCTGGGCAAAAATACCTTGAATTAATAAGTTGTCTTTGGAATTTTTTTTTAAAGAAGAATCTCAATCATGTGAATAATCAAAAGAGACAGAGAAAAAAAACCCTAAATGAAATGTAATGTCTTTTTGTTTAGGTCTTTGGATTCTTGAACTTTGTTCTCTGGGCAGGAAATATCTGGTTTGTTTTTAAGGAGACTGGTTGGCATTCTTCGGGTTCAAGGTATCCTCAAGAAACCCTCGAGAAACAGTCCAGCAGCTATAACCAAGGTGGCTACAATCAAGATAGCTATGGGTCAAGTGGTGGGTATAACCAACAGGAAGGCAATTTTGGGCAACAAACTAATTATGGCCAAGTTGATGAGTTTGGCCAGCAACAACAGAGTGGCCCGACTTCATTTACTAATCAAATGTAGCAACCGCAGAGTTCTGAGAGCCCTTAACACTGATCATTTGTAGAAAGCTCAAACATGGTGATGATAGCACATTTCTGAGTGTTTGTAGATTAATGTGATGACAAGTTTCAACTAATCCAAGGTCTGTGAATATGAACTGCTGGAGGTGGGTTGTGGCTCTTGTTTGTTTGTGAATGATGAAGTCCCCCCCAGAATAGGTGGTGATGATGATGATGATGATGATGATGATGACGACAACAGTGGTGATGATGACTATGTGTTCATCACAGTGGTGAAATGAAGTAACTAATTGTTATACGTATGGTATAAATACCCCCACAGTAGTTTTGTACATGTATGATTAGAATGTTTTGTAGCCTTCAGTCTGTAGGTTAAAATAGGCATAATATAATTAAGTTAACATTAGCTTTTCTTCTGCATTTTGATGAGGCAAAATAGGTTTCCTATTATTTCTGAAGATTACTCTATGTAGCACAAAGCATGCGTTGTATCTCCTATATTTTCTCCATTGCTATTTGACTGCTAGTTTATACAATTCGATATTTTTTACGGGTTGAAATATTTATTTGATTTTCTTCTTCATTAGAATGTTAGTTGTGTGTCTAAGTGCATGAAATCACATATTTTTCACAAGAGAATATTATGACTGTGAACATGGAACTTTTCTCCATTCGTATTTAATTGTTTTGCTAATGTAACATTTTAGATAATGTATATATGACTAATTTATTTATTCTGTAAAGTTGGATCAATTACCCAAAATTTGAATTGTGTATCTAACAAAAATATTTTTCCTTGAAAGGAAATTTTGAAACATATCACTGTTCAATTGTTTTCTGCCTATTAAGTTCAGTATTTGTTCCTAGAGCCATATTTATGTTGAAGTTGTGTGATTCAATATGGATATAATATAAGGACCAAGTAACTGTGTTTACATCTTTACAAAGGTATTTATATTTATTTTATTAGGATAACAGAGGTGCAGATAATGACACAACTACACAATACAGCTATTGCAAAACATTACAGAAAAGTGTGTCCTATTTTGTCATCACTGTTGAGGAAAGTTTTTCTTTCTTGACTTCTTTTCAGATCAGACATTCTGCTGACTGTTGAATTTGATGCTACCTCTAAATAAAAAAATCAGTGTCAGAAGTAGGAATTTAACAATGAAAAAGACACAGCCGTGTCTTAGCAGGGAACATGATTAACTTAGAGATCCAGTTGGTCTCAAAATATATATAATAATTACAAGGCAAAACATTTTTTTCAACAATTGAATGAAAGAGATCAGAATCAATGGCAAGAGAACCGAATCATCTCGCTAAGCTTTATCTTCTCTTTATTCTAGCTACAGACAGATCCCAGATACGTAGCATGGAGTTCCCACTGCTAAAAATATACCTGTCATAAGGCAGTCTGAACTTTGCCTTCATTGTTGTGAGATAGGTCCTTGGCTGTTTTTTGCAGGAAGCTACCTTACAAATTGAACAAAACATTTGTTAGCTAACCAGTCTAAATGTCACTTGTATGTAAAGAGAAAGCAAACTCCATTTTCCTTCTAGCACTGGTGATGTTACCTAGCTGGGTAATGAAACATCTACAAGAAAACAACCAAGCTCAGAGAGCATTAAGGGCCCCACAGTCTAAATGTGTATCTCTGTTCAGTGATTGTGGCATCTATTGTAAGGAATAAGAGGAGGGTAAGAAATGGATCTCTACCTTGCCGTACATTTATCAGACTGAGCAGCTCATACCTGGAGTAAGAAACAATTAAAAACTGCCAATTTTGCATACACACTGAAGTCTGTATATAAACAAGGCTCATTTTTTCTTATTCTACTTGCAGCCTACAGGAGAATATACCATAAACCTGGAACATCTGCATTTCTAAACAAAAGTGTTTCTGTCTATAATATAATTGTATCAGCTGTAAATGTTCAAAGCATCTTTTAGCATAAAACAGCGTAGTCAGTTATATGATTGTTGTAACCAATGTATGGCTGCTCCGTGAATAAATTAATATTGTGGTATAATTATTTGATCTCAATAAATAAAGTGTATTGCATACAAAACTTGTTTGAAGGATTATGGTGCTGTTACAAAAGTCTAAACTAAAGCAACCTTCAAGCTCCTACTCAGAGAATGATGGTGAATGTATTCTGATTCAGTCATCAGGGCCTCAAAACTGGCAAGCACATTTAAAAAAAAAATTAGGCCTTGCTAAAAATTAGGGGTAAATTAGGGGTAAATCAGTATCTTCTGTTGGAGTCACTTAGACAAGATGGAAGATTGAAGCATCGTAACATTTCAGGAGAACAAGAAGAGAAAACAATTTATAAACCACAGAACATAGCTTTTTACTGTTGATAACGGGTGTGCTGAAAAATTAGCTGACAAGGGACATTGTTTTATATAAAGTATCTGACATTCATTGTTGGATATCGTTGTTGTTTCAAAAAAAATTTCTTCTTAGCAGGAGTTTATATTTATTTATTTGTATTGTTATTTTTACAAATAACTCAAAGTGGTGAACATAGCCAAACCCCCTCCTCCTCCTATTTTCCCCACAACAACAACCCTGTGAGGTGTCTTGGGCTGAGAGAGAGAGTGAGTCACCCAAGAGTGAGCCTTGGTGGTGCAGGCTGTTAAATGCCTAGCACTTAAGTTCCAGCTGCCTGCAATTACTGCAGGCTCGAATCCCACCAGGCTCAAGGTTGACTCAGCCTTCCATCCTCTTGGGGTAGGTAAATTGAGGACCCAAGATTTATTTATTATTTATTTATTATTTGCACTTGTATGCCGCCCCATCTCCGAAGACTTGGAGTGGCTCACAATTAAAACATGAAACAATAAATACTTAAAAAACTATTAAATTTAAATTACAAGTCCAAATATAATATAAACTAAAAACCATTAAAACTATCCCTCACCCAGGGGGGGTCACAGCCCGGGTTGATCAAACAACCAAGTTTTTAGCTCACGGTGAAAGGTGCGGAGGTCAGGGGCCAGGCAGAGCTCCAAAGGCAGTTGGTTCCAGAGGTCAGGGGCCACAACAGAAAAGGCTCGTCGTCGGGGAATTACCAATCGGCACTGACCCGCCAACAGAATCCCGAGGAGTCCTTGCCTATGAGCTCGCACAGGGCGGCCGGCATTCGATATTGGAAGAAGACGCTCCCTTAAATATTGAGGACCCATGTCATGAAGGACTTTATATGTTAACACTAAAACCTTGAACCTCACCCGGAGCGCAACCGGCAACCAATGCAAGCCGCGCAGGAGGGGGGTAATATGGGAGAACCAGGTAACTCCCATCACCACCCGTGCCGCCGCATTCTGCACCAGCTGCAATCTCCGGATGGTGTGCAAGGGGAGTCCTAAATAGAGAGTGTTGCAGTAGTCGAGTCTAGAGGTAACAAGGGCATGAGTGACTGTGCTCAGGGCATCTCGGTCCAGAAAAGGGCGAAGTTGTCAAACAAGGCAGAGCTGAGCAAAGGCCCCCCTGGCGACGGCCCCAACCTGCTCCTCCAACCGGAGCCGTACATCCAGGAGGACCCCCAGATTCCGCGCCCTATCCACAGGGGGCAACACCTCTCCCCCTATGGCCAAAGATGGACAATCTTGACCGGGCCGAGACGCCAGTATGCACAGCCACTCAGTCTTGGCCGGGTTGAGTCGAAGCATGTTCCCACTCATCCAGATCCGTACCGCATCCAAGCACTGGGTCATCAGTGAGAGGGCATCGCTGATCTGGTTTGGGGTGGAAATGTACAGCTGAGTATCCTCAGATACTCAGATTGTTGGGGGCAATAAGCTGACTTTGTAAAAATGCCACTTGGTAATAAGCAGGCATATGCAATGGAAGGAAGGCTATTGCTGAGCGCATTGGGTTGCGCTCCAAAAATTGTAAGCTACCCTGAGTCTTCGGAGAAGGGTGGCATATAAATGTAATTTTTAAAAAACTGACTTTCATGCCTAAGCGGGACTAGAACTCATGGCCTCCCAGTTTGTAGCCTAGTGTCTTAAACACTAGAGCAAACTGGTTCTCTTATAACTTGTTATCTTCCTGATGCTTTTGATAACAATAGTCATAATCTCTGCTGGTCAGGATTTACGGAGTTATTTTCCAAAACATCTGAATAGCCCAGGTTGCTGTTTGCGGATGGAAAAAATACCCAATTATTGGAGAGGGGAGGAAAACATAATTTTGCATTCAAGGCATTAGAAGGACTTGGGAAAGCCCTTCAGAATCAGACCAATGGAGTCAATGTGATCACTACCCTGGTATACATAGAATCACATTGGTATATGGAGAGTCAGCCTGGACACAATTGATTCTGATATCAGCCAAGACTTGAAAACTTTCAGGTTCAAATCTGCCCTCAGAACCTCACTGAGTGACTTTGAACCAGTCACTATCCCAGGGCGTTTTTTGTGAGGATCACATGAAAGAGTCGCTTTGGAAGAAAAGCAACTTGTATGTCAATGAATAAATAAAGCTAAACTTGTCCAAGCCTTGCAATCAAGGCACAACAGTTGTATGAAAGAGATATAAAATCCCTAATCTCAAATATCCCTTAGCAATAGCAATAGCACTTAGACTTATATACTGCCTTGCAGTGCTTTATAGCCCTCTCTAAGCAGTTTTACAGAGTCAGCCTATTGCCCCCAACAATTTGAGTCCTCATTTTACCTACCTTGGAAGGATGGAAGGCTGAGTCAACCTTGAGCCTGGTGGGATTCGAACTGCCAAATTGTAGGCTGCTGGCAGTCAGCAGAAGTAGCCTGTAGTACTACACTCTAACCACTGCGCCGCCGAGACTCTTCATATGTTCTGGTTCACATTTACCTTGAAATGTGTTTAAAGATTACACAATCTCATCTATGGGATTCTATTATGTTATAAGTCCTAAATTATTGCTCAGCCCAACCTGTTTCATAGGTGTGTAGTGTGGGAGACAAAATAAAAGGCAACTTTTATGTAAGCTGTATTCAGTTGCTGGAGAAAGAGGGTTATAGATCAAACAAACAATTCAGAGAATGAATTTCCCCAAGAGAAATAAAATACTCATTGCCCTCCCATATCTATGCTGTAGTCTGGCCAAGAAAATGAATAACGGAATAAAAATAGTCCAATAAATCCAAAAAAGTATTTTTTTAAAAAAGATCTTCAAAAATATCTTTTGAAAATTTTGATACAGATGTTAAGACAATTTATTATCATTTAAGGAAAAGGGGAGCTCCAATTTTTTGCTCCATACATTCTTTAAAAGTTGCATGTCAAACTGATTTATTTATTGTGAGTATTTATAAAAAGCCATAGGTTTTAGTGAGCACTTGTACTAATTAATGTTTCTAAAGCATCTGTTCCAAATCAATATGTCAGCAGACACTGTAATTGTAAATGCAGCCAGTGGGTGGCAAAAAAGAAATTATTAGGATAAAAACTTATAAAAACTCGTTTTATCATCCCATTAATCTTCCATACAACAGGGGGGGTGTTGTAAAAAAAATCAGTTTTAAGGTCTGGCTTTACTCCATCATGTCAATTTTTGAATCAATATAATTGTAATTGCAGATATGTCTATTATCCTTTAAACTCCAAACACTCCAATTAACTAAAGGTGCAATGCAGGATCATCTTTAGCTATGGCAAAGCTCCAAGCCAGTATTTTTCAACCTTGGCAACTTTTACCTGTGTGGACTTCCAATTCCCAGAATTTCCCAGCCAGCACGCTTAAATGGTGATGGTGATGGTGTTTTAATTTTGGGGTTTTAAATTTTGTATCTGACTTGTATTTTGTTTAACCCGCTTTTAGGTCATTTATTTATTGTTATGTTTTAGTTGTGAGCCGCCCTGAGTCCTTTTGGAGAGGGGGCGGCATACAAGTCAAATTAAATAAATAAATAAATAAAATAAAATAAAATAAAGTTGCCAAGATTGAAAAACACTGCTCTGAGCTATGGGAAGCAGCAAAAGCTCTATTTGGCAAAGGGCTAAGAAAGGAGATTACAGTGTAATAATAGAATTTGGCAAGAACAGACACGCGATGGGTTGGGGAAGGGCCAAAGAGAAGGTGTGAGTCCGTTAGGGTTGGATCAAGCTAAATCAGCTTGAAGACAAAGAGTTTTGGATATAGAAGTTGAAACAGGAAGTACTGCCCTCCTCTAATGACCAGTCGGCAGCGGTGGGCTGCTGGGGGTTTGCAGGGGTTTGGGAGAGCCCCTAGCTAAGATTCTGTGCAGTTCAGAGAACCCCCAAATCCACTCCTAGCTGGCCCTGCCTCACCCTGCCCCGCCCCTCCCAGGAGTCTCCACACGGCCCGTTTTCGATGCAGGTAAGTGCAGGGTGCACGGGGGGTTGCTTGGGGAGGGTGAAAAACGGGCCTCCTGGAAGTTTGGGAAGGCCGGAAATGAGCCCATTTCCGGCTTCCAGAGAGCTTCTGGAGCCAGGAGAGACCATTTTCGCCCTCCCAGAGGCTTGAAGAAAGCCTTCGGAGCCCGAGGATGGCAAAAATGCCCTCCCCCCACCATGGTGCAGGCGGCCACACTGACCATAGCCACACCTACCCAGCAATCGGGCAGAGAACCCTTTGCTAAAATTTTTGAAGCCCACCCCAGTCTGTGGGTGTATTCTGGGAGAAGAAAGAACTGCAGCCAAGGCCATGACCGGATAAGAGACATTTCAGCCCACAGAAGAAGAAGAGACATGAAAAAGCATCTCAGTAGGATCTCTCCCTAGTTCCCCAGAAAGTAAAGGCAAGGTGGTGGTAGGGAGAGATGCACTTTCAAACTTGCCAAATTCTACTATACCCTTACAATGAGGGTAGCGTTAGTACTCATGGTATTAGTTTCCTGTCTGGACTACCTCAAAGAACTGAGACCTCCCATGAAATATATTTATAAATAAATTTTAGCTCTCAACTTTATATCTGCACCAATGCAGATATAATATAATGCAGATGTAATCTGTGTCAGGGTTCCAGAAAAACCCAACCCCAGTTAAAAACTCCGAGACAGGCATTTTCTCAAAGTTTCCTTGTATTAGAGTAGGTATACTGGCACATCTGGGAAAACCCGAATCTAAGATTTCTGGGTTTTCCCTTAGTGATTCAAAATTCAAAACCCAACCCCGGCACCCATCAGTCCATTGCATGGTCCAATCATCAACCATCCCAACTTGAGACATCCCTGCAACCACTCCTCCTCCAGGTGCAGAAATAACATGACCTTGACCGAAAAGAAGAAATGCTATTATGTCTAACTACCAACACTCTACAATTCCCCCCTCCTACTTTCCCAGGAACAGGAATGTGGCAGCTTCTGGTTCTAATATGGCTTCCAGAGCTGACAGTCTGTTTTAATGCTCTTGTTCCAGCTATTTTGGAAATATAAAAGAATGCCTTCTGAAGCACAGTATTGTCCCTGCAGTGTGAGTGTGTGTTGGAAACCACAGCCTTCTTTATGCTGTACTTTTGTAGGGAAATTTGTCACCCGTTGCTTTTAACTACATTCCCAAGGAATCCCAACGGTTTCTATTTTTGCATCATGTGTTAGATAATCTTAATTCCATTAAATGAAGATCATGTTGAACAAGGTTTCTCTATTGATGCCCTGACCTTCTGGAATAAATCTCCCCCCCCCACCCACCAACCCTGGATGTAGCCAGCTCCTGCAAGATCAGTGTTTGAAAAATGATTGAAACCGGACTTTTCAGTAGAAATATTGAAAATAAATAAAACAATTAAGTATTGCTGAAAAGCAACTAAATGTCCCTGTTCATAATTTCTATATAATGTTTGCTCAATACCTTAAACAATTTTTACGCTAACTTAGTTTGCCCTACAGTAAATTATTATTTTCCAGATGATCCTAACATAGCTCCCATAATTCACAACCACTTTTTTTTAAATTACATTTATATGCTGCCCTTCTCCGAAGACTCAGGGTGGCTTACAATTTTTGGGATACAACCCAATGTGCTCAGCAATAGCCTTCATTCCATTGTATATGCCTGCTTATTACTAAGGGCATTTTTACAAAGTCAGCTTTTGCCCCAACAATCTTGGGTCCTCAATTTACCTACCCCGAGAGGATGGAAGGCTGAGTCAACCTTGAGTCTGGTGGGATTCGAGCCTGCACTAATTGCAGGCAGCTGGAACTTAAGTGCTAGGCATTTAACAGCCTGCACCACCAAGGCTCTTTTCAGCAAAGAACTTGGTATTCCTTTTCTTATCACCCTGTGCTTGCTGCACAGTTTCTAAAGTTGGCAAGCGATTATCCCATCTTTCTACATCTATATTTGGCATTTTAAGTAAATACTTCCCCTCATTTGTGATATACTTTTATGTATTAAAATTCCCCTTTCCACCTAATAAACAGGTTTTTCACTACTTCTTTATTGGATATTCTGAATATTTACATGTTCATTTATTTTCCTACAAGATGTCTCTAGGCAAAAAAATAATTTAATAAGCTGCTTGTTTAAATCCAGTCACTTGCTAAAGAAAATCAAAATAAAATACCTCACTAATTTGTTACAGGAGGAAACCATTCTCCTTTTCAAAGCAAGTAATTTCTTTTGAAGCCATTTACACCTCAACTATTTTAACCTTAAAACTGTCACAGAAGAATGGGATGCTATTTATTAGAAAACATTTAAAAGTGTTGATGAACGTTGTGCAGGAAAATAATCTCAAAGAATTATTATTTTTTCATGTGTTGTTAGTAGAAATTGGTTCTTTTATCCAACTTCTCTAGATTGAACTTCCAGTCTCAAACAACAGGGTTTTTTTTTTGTAGAGGTGGGTCAAGAAAATCAATTTACAGCCACAACTATATAAACATATTTTTTAAAATGTAATTTTATATGCTACCAAAGGACAGGGCTTCAATCCCAAGCTGCTATTGTCCTATAAACAAAGCATCTCTGTGATCCTCTTTTTCAAAAAATATGTTTTATCTTTTCCACCTTCCCAAAGTTTGATTTTATTTATCTCTTGTGGGATTGGTCTACCTTTGCAGGTTGGGGTCACCAACCTGTGCACTGCACCCACTAGTAGGCCATGAGGGGTTTGCAGCTGGGCCATGGAAATGGCTGGAGAGCATCCGCGCACACAGATCCTCACATGCACAAGCAGTAGGTGAGCGCATGTGTACGCACTCCATATGCCAGCTGCTTGTGGAAATGGAGCTGTGTGCACTCGCATGCTTGCCAGCTGCTTGCGCAAACCATTCTCACCCCCTCACACTCCTCCACTAGTCCACAAAACCAGAAACTTTGGGGAACTCTGTCATAGAGGAAGGACTGATGTCACAACACTATATAACCAGGAGGTAGCAATTTAAGTATTTTTTTTTCTTTTCCTTTCTGTTTCTACAAAGACAGAGCAAGTTGTTATGCACCTACCTTTCTCACATACCAATATTAGGCGGAAGACCTGGGTGTCATATATGCAGTGGTGGATTTCCTACCGCTTTGGTGTGAACATGTGTTTTGTGCACGTGCAGCGTTTGCAACTCACCTTCTGCTGCAAGCCCTGTGTGTACAACAGCTGACGTGTAGCAATCAGCTATGCCACGTGAAGCAGCTGAGGTTGAAAAGCCGGGGTGGGTGGGAGGGCCCAGCAGCTGATCATGGGAGCGAACCGGATCGATCACAGATTATCCTTGGAGCTACCGGTTCGGCCGAATGAGGCTGAACCGGTAGAATACTACCACTGCATATACGTGATAATATTGGTAAAAAGTCACTTCACCCCAATCAAGAAGTGGGGCCAGGGTGCGAGGACCCACAGGGTTTTGGGGGGAGACATTCAGACTTCCACCCAAAGTTCCCAGCCATTTCACTGTACAAATATGTCTTGAATTAATAATTTCTCCTTTCTACCCTAGCTAAAGAAACCAAAGAGTTTAATCACACAAAGAATCAAGCTGTTTTTTTAATACGTTGTCAAAAAGTTCCAAATATACCTGCTAAGACTCATTCCTAAAAGGCTTTAATGGTTCGATAGAAAGACTGTAAGTGTCATGGCCCAGGCTCAAGACTCAGATTCTGAATCTGATCCTGAAGAACTGCTCCAACTGAACCTGTGGAATGTCAACCTGAGGAGTAGTGGTGGGATGCAAAAAAAAATTACTACTGGTTTTGGGGGCATGGCATGGTGGGTGTGGCAGGGGAAGGATACTGCAAAATCCCCATTCCCTCCCCACCCCACTAACCTGCTTTCCAGCTCCATTCTCCTGTGCAGGGCAACAAAAGAAGACCCAGCCGATCAGCTGGGACTTGGGAGCAGAGAATAGATGGGGCGGGACCAGTCAAAGGTGGTATTTGCAAGTTCTCGAACCACTCAAAATTTCTGCTACCGGTTCTCCAGAACTGGTCAGAATCTGCTGAATACCACCTCTGCTCAGGAGAAACAAATCCAGGAATCACAGGTTTTTTGAACACTGTCACCACCTGAATAATTGAGCCTGTTGATGAGGAGGATGTAAGGCAAGGGTGGACAATTAAGTTCCCTAAGGGGCCACATGAGGAACTGGGACTATTGGGGAGGGTTGGACAAATCGCTCCCAGCTGTGCCAACTCACCTGCAATTTCGTGCTTCGACTGAAGTGGCGGTGAGTGACTGAGCTTGGTCCCCTAACACAATCACTGCTGCTGCCACCTCCTCAGATTGCTCCAGGGAAGGGGTAGAGCAAGCATTTTCTCTCTTCATCCTCCCATGGCTGGCAACTTTACTGAAGGAGCACATGGCAGCTGCACAGAACTGGATCTGACTCAGCTTCTCCTGCCCTCTGCAGTGCACTTATTTACATTTGAGTTCTAATTTCCAATTGACCTCACATAAGTCAGGCAGGGACAGCCAAAGAGCTGAATCTGGCCCACAGAATGTAAAAGGCCCATGTAAGGCCTTTTACTAAATTCCCAAGGAATTCCAATAATTTCAACAAGTAGATAGCAATAACAATAGCACTTATACTTATATACCACTTCCTAGTGCTTCACAGCCCTCTCTAAGTGGTTTACAGAGTCAGCATGTTGACACCAACAATCTGGGTCCTCATTTTACCCACCTCAGAAGGATGGAAGACTAAGCCTGGTGGGATTTGAACTGCCAAATTGCAGGCAGTCAGGGCAGTCAGCAGAAGTAGCCTGCAGTACTGCACTCTAGCCACTGTGCCACCATGGCTCATGAAAGCAAGGTCTATTAGGTTTCTCACCAAACAAGGGAGTAAATCTCCTGATTAATGATAGCCTTAGTTCAGGGATCTTCAAACTATGGCTCTAGAGCCACATGCGGCTCTTTTGGTCCTCTGCTGTGGCTCCCTGTCAGCTGATCCCACCACTGGCTGGCCCCGCCCCTCGCCCTCCCTTCCCTGTCATTCCTCGCCTGGCCTGAGAAGGTAAGGATGATGGCAGTGGATGGAGACGCACTCCATATTCCAGAGGAGGAGGTGACTGGGTGGGAGTGAATGATGTTGAGTTGGCCACACCCACTCAGTCACACCAGTTGTTAAATTATTGGCTCCCGGTGTTTTCTGTTCTGTGAGAAATGGGTCCAAATGGCTCTCTGAGTGTTTAAGGTTGCAGACCCCTGCCTTAGTTAAAAGCAGCTCTGACTGTGCTCTCTTTACTGGAAACAATATGGTTTTGGGATGACGTTCCTGTTTGTGAAAGAAACCTTAAACCTCTGGGCTGGCTGGCAACCCTGATCTGGGAACCCTGGACTGGCTTTGGATGCTATTTCTGCTTAGTCTTAGTTCAAAACTAACTCTGCAGGGAAGCCTCTGTTGTTTACATTCCTTTGCTTCATTACTAACTCTTGAAGTAAAACTGATAATCTCCTAAGAAACCATGTCTGTTTGTGTGACTGAACCTTGAAGCAAGACGGTAATTGGGATTCAAAGAGATATCTCAGATTACTATCCCCACTATTTTAAAATCTTGTTTTAAGTATTTTTCTTCTACTATTTAAGCCTATTTACAACATGATTTCTGTATACAAAGTTGAGCTCAAAAGACATACAATAGATACCACTGAAGGCTTCATTGTTTGTCCATTAAAAGCAATGGACAGGCAGTCTATCCCTTTCCATAAACCTACATTTTCCTGTCAAACACAACCACATGGCCTCCCCGTAACTAATGTGCACAAGGAGTTGTCTTACAGTTCCTGGATACATGAGTGGCAAGACACACCATTAGCAAATAAACCAATGTAATAAGAAGAAAGTATGATCTTGAGGGAAAGGAGGAAGAGCTGCTACCAAGACAATGGTCAGATAAAAGAAACCTGAGTCCAGGGCAGAACTGTAACCTGAGAAAACACTTCAGAGAACCTTCCCTAGTTCTTATGGAGACAAAGGGTGGGGGGAATACAATTTGACCTGCTAGCTTTGGATTTCTAATTTGGTTGGATTCACATAGCTTTGCTACACCTTTTGTAAATATTTAACCAATTTGGTTGGCATATGCCCTGACTATATTATATCACAAATGACAGCTCTTAGTCTCATAAGTTTCAAGAGTGAATTCAAGAGCCAGCAGTGTGCTGCAGCTGCCAAAAAAGTCAACACAGCCCTAGGCTGCCTTAACAGAGGGACAGAATCAAAATCATGTGAAGTACTAATACCACTTTATACAGAAAGTCCTCAAGCCATAATAGAGCCCAATATTTTTTTTGCTAAACGAGACATTTGTTAAGTGAATTTTGCCTCATTTTATGACTTTTCCTGTGACAGTTAAGTGAATCACTTGTTAACTTAGTAACATGGTTGTTAAGTGAATTTGAATTCCTCATTGACTTTGCTCGTCAGAAGGTCACAAAAGGTGATTACCCTGGGACATTGCAACCATCATAAATATGAACAGTTGCCAAGCATATGAACTTTGATCAAATGACCATGGGGATGCTGCAACAGTCGTGTAAAGCATGGTCATAAGCCACCTTTTTCAGTTCCGTTGTAACTTTCAACAGTCACTAAATGAACTGTTGTGAGTTGAGGACTACCTGTAGTGTCTTGGTAAGACCACACTTAGAATATTGGCATCCAGTTTTGGTTGCCACGATATAAAAAAGATGTTGAGACTCTAGAAAGAGTTCAGAGAAGAGCAAAAACATGATTAGGAGACTGTGAAGAACCGTTACAAGAATTTGATATGTCTAGTTTAATGAAAAGGGGTGACAAGACAACAGTGTTTCAATATCTAAGGGGCTGCCACAAAGAAGAGGGGGTCAACCTATTCTCCAAAGCACCAGAAGGCAAGATAAGAAGTGATGGGTGGTGTGCTGATTAGACAGTGTATAGTTAGTTTGGGAATGAGAGCTGTCCCCTTAAGGGAATGCATCATGGGAAATGCGTTAATGCCTCATGGAAGATGTAGTTCATGTCATGTGGTCACATCTGTAATCCTGATTGGTCACTGAATTGACCTCTGGTTGGGCTGGGGGAGTTTTGGGCATTCTTACCTGGACCCCAGTATCGTGCTGGAGTCTTCCCTTGCTATATCGTTATGGGATGAAGATAATCATCTTTTCACACTCTGAAGACGACAATGCAAAGATTGGACATTAGATGAATCTCAGCATAACTGTGAGTTTTACCTTGAGGATTCCTGATATAATCCAACAAAGTAACTTTGTACGGAAGCCTTTGTAGTGTTGAACTGCTTATCCCAGGAATTTGGGGAAGATAAAATATTGCCTGGGACAAGAAAAGTAGAAACTAATCAAAGAGCAAACCAGCCTAGAAATGAGAACATTCATGACAATTAGAACAATTAATCAGTGGAACATCTTGCCTCCAGAAGTTGTGGGTTTTAAAGAAAAGACTGGACAACTGTTCGTTTGAAATTTATTTATTTATTTATTTATTTATTAATGAGACTTGTATGCCGCCCCATCTCCGAAGACTCGGGGCGGCTCACAACTAAAACAACAAGAACAATAAATAATTAAAAAAGAATTAAACTAACAAGCCCCATTGAAATATAATTACATAAATACATAATAAAAACCATAATAAAAACCGCCCCCCCCCCAAAGGGTCACAGCCCGGCTTGGTTAAATAACCAGGTCTTCAATTCACGGCAGAAGGCATGGAGGTCAGGGGCCAGGCGGAGTCCCAAGGGGAGTTGGTTCCAGAGGTCAGGGGCCGCGATAGAATAGGCTCATCGTCGGGGGACTGCCAAACGGCATTGGCCAGCCGACGGGACCCCAAGGAGTCCTTGCCTATGTGATCGCACAGGGCGGTTAGATATAAGGCTTTCTGCCTGAGCAGTGGATTGGACTGGAAGACCTCCAAGATCCCTTCAAACTCTGTTTTTCTGTTATTCTGAATTGCCATGCAACACTGAGGGTCATTTCTCAGCTGAGAGTATAACTTGGATGTTGAGAATGACTCAGCCTTCTCAGTAGCATGTCATTGAACTCAAACTCAGATATAAAGCTCCACATGCTTCGTTACAGGATTCAAATGTGGGGGGGATTCCACCTCTCACCCTTAATGACAAAACTTTCTCTTGTTTTCAAGCTGAGAGCAGCTCCATTTCTATATAATTTCTGGGTATTAATTGAAGGGGTAATGAATATGGACTACAAGCATGTTGACAGTAACATTGCAATTATATGCTGTCTTTACCCCCACCCCAATAGGCTTTCCCTGAAGAAGGCACCAGAAATCTAAGAACAATTACAGCATGGGAGGCGATGTGTAGAAACATCAGCACTAAAATGAAGTAGAGGGAAAGGACTGTATTTTCCTTGAATCTGCAAAAATAAATAGCCAAAAAATTGGGGGGAATGAAGGTTGTCAACGTTTGTATCTGCTCTGACATTTGCAGCAACTTGCAGACACAGTCTTGAGGATGACCCAACTTTCAGCAACATGTGATACAGATGATAGATTGATAGGCATCTTCATATTATTTGTTGGTTTGTTTGTCAAACTTGTATGCTGCCCATCTTGCCAAAGGTGACTCTAATTTTCTAAATATAGCATATATTATATAGAATAGTGTACTATATATATATATATATATATATATATATATATATATATATATATAGTAGGTTGGTGTTTGCATAACTATTTATGGCTCCTGGGAGAAGTCTTCTCCAGGAGAACCTGAAGAACCAGCCTGAAGATGACGGATGAGATTCTCAAACTGCCAAGGTATTCTCAACCTTACACAAGACCCAATACACCAAGACCTACATACCTTACCCGTGAAAATCTACAAACAAATATATATATATATATATATACACTATACTAGAGCCATAGTGGTGCAGTGGTTATAATGCAGTAATGCAGGCTACTTCAGCTGTCTGCCGGCTGCCTGCAGTTTGGCAGATCGAATCTCACCAGGCTCAAGGTTGACTCAGCCTTCCATCCTTCTGAGATGGATAAAATAAGGACCCAGATTGTTGGGGGCAATAGGCTGACTTTGTAAACCGCTTAGAGAGGGCTGTAAAAGCACTGTGAAGTGGTATACAGTTTAAGTGCTATTGCTATATGTACTATATACTATAGTGTATAATTATATTATAAATACATAATATACAGAAATATATACATGTTATCGTATGTTATCATATGTTATATGTTATGTATATATGTATATGTTCTGTCTCCCCTTCCCTTCCCCAGAAGGTAAGGAACTTGGCAGCAACACTAGCACAGAGAGTCACGCTGGCCTGTCTCCAAAATCCAAGTCATCTCTCCCGATAAGAGTGTTGGCAGTCACCCAGGCTCTCACTGCCAAATTCGGAGCTGACAAGAAATGAATTACTCACAGAAGGAATGATTTATTCCCAAAGTCCATAAACCAAATCAGGCACCACAACACAGACGGAATTCTCAGCTTATTCCACACTTTGTCATGTACAGAGTTTGTAACGTAGGCACACCCACTTTTATACCTGGTGGGGTGTGGTCCAGCTCAATCTCTGGCCCTCCCACGCCCCCTACGTTGCTGCTGACGTTTCTCCCTCCGACGTTGCCTGGGATCAAGCCAGGAATCCTCCTCCTCACTCCCCAGCCGTGGCTGTACCGATATGCATCTCTCAGGCTGTTCCTCTTGGCTTTCCGAAGAAACCTGAGGCATTGCCAGGGAGGAAGGTCCTGGGGAGGGAGGCCTTGCCAGGGAGGAAGGTCCTGGGGAGGGAGGCCTTGCCAGGGAGGAAGGTCCTGGGGAGGGAGGCCTTGCCAGGGAGGAAGGTCCTGGGGAGGCAAGTCCTGGTGAGGAAGGCATTGCCCGTTCCTCCTCTTCTTCATCATCCAGGTCCTCTTCCTCTGTCAGCACAGGCTCACGAGGCGGGGCCACAACATGTATATATATATGTTAAATGTTATATGTCATATGTTATATGTCATATGTTATAATATGTTATCATATTATCATATGATATAGTATAGTGTAGAATAAAATTTTTATAAATATTATAATTTTATAAATATAAATCTATATGCCACCTGAATCCCAGCAATTCTGGGAGAAGAGAGAGAGAGAAAGAGAGAAATGGTGAATATAGTTGATATTTATAGCAATAGCAATAGCACTTAGACTTATATACCACTTCACAGTGCTTTACAGCCCTCTCTAAGCAGTTTACAGAGTCAGCCTATTGCCTCCAACAATCTGGGTCCTCATTTTACCCACCTGAGAAGGCTGGAAGGCTGAGTCAACCTGGAGCCTGGTGAGATTTGAACTGCCAGATAGTAGCCTGCAGTACTGCACTCTAACCACTGCGCTGCTGTGGCTCATATAACAATTGAAAGAAGCTCTGCTTTGCAGAGTAGCATGGAAAGCACTCGCCTATAAAGTCGCCAAGAATTGGACACAACTAAATGGTTAATTCAACAAATACTCCCATGTTACGCCCCTCCTGCGCGAGCTGCATTGGTTGCCGGTTGCCCTCCGGGTGCGATTCAAGGTCCTGACGTTAACATTCAAAATCCTTCATGGTCCAGGGTACTTGCGAGAGCATCTCCTGCCGATATCAAATACCGATCGCCCTGTGCGAGCACACAGGCTGGGACTCCTCGGGGTGCCGTCCACACGACAATGCCAGCTGGCGGTGCCCCGGGGAAGGGCCTATTCTGTATCGGCTCCCGCCTTATGGAACCAACTACCCATTGAGCTCTGGCTGGCTCCCGATCTCTCCTCCTTCCGGCACGATCTAAAAACCTGGTTGTTTTTACAGGCTGGGCTGGACTGACCTCCTGGGGGAGAAGGTGGAATTTAATTTGGTTTTTATAGTTGTATTTGGCTTGTCAGGTTTAATCTCTTTTTAAATTATTTATTGTTCTATGTTTTTATCTGTGAGCTGCCCCGAGTCCTTTCGGAGAGTGGCGGCATACAAGTCAAATAAAATAATAAATAAATAATAAATAAATATAAATAAAACAAGAGAGATATGCTAAATGTCTACAAAGTTTAATACAACTCTGTTAAAAGATTCCCTTCTTAGAACCCTGTCATTCCTTAATTCAGGGTAGAGTTTGAAGGCGACTGGATGGAGATGAGTGTTGACTGGCCTTACCAGACAAAATTATCATATGGTTTCAAATGTCATGCCCAGTATAGCACTCCAAAAACTAAGCAGATGCAGGATAAAGAAGTGAGCTGAGCAACATTAAACTTAATTAAATGCAAATAATTGTCCATATCTTTAATAACCTCTTCTGTTGCATGAAAGATGGCAATTCAATGAGGCTTTTTTTTGCAGTGCTCTGGTCAAGTTTTGTCCAAGATACTGAGATCTCTGACTCTGATGTTTCAGTGAACTATTCAGTTAAAGCTGAATTGTTGCAGTTAACATATTTTTTTAACAAAAAAATGAAGTTGCAAACTAAACTGACAAATAAAACCTGATAGATACCCAGGTCTCATAATATCAACCCCAAAGTTTCTACAGAAACAAGCAAAACCATCCATATTCTGCTAAAATATGCAATGATTGACCTAGCTGGCAATTGAACACAATTGGGAATCCATTCAGTTCACTAACTCCTTTTAATAAAATTGCTAAAAAAACTATTATAAAGAAAAATATAGAAGAATTATTGACATTGTAAAAGGACCAATGTGAGGTTTATATCAACAAGCATAAAGATAGTGGCAACACACACAGTTTTTTAAAAAACCACAAAAACAATGTCCCTCACGAAAGTTATTTAAAAAACTCCTCTGCAGGAAGAAAGGGGAGATGAAGACGGTCTATAGGCAAATATTCTATACCAGTTACCGTCTGTTTTGTGATTCTTGTCCAGGTGCTATCTTTTTATTTTGGTATTTATGTGTATGTCTTATATTTCTGTCTGCTTTTCTGTCTGTCTCTGTCTGTTTGTCTGCTGTCTGTCTGTCTATTTGAGATGAGCAGCCATATAAATCTGTTATAAATACATACTGTACATACAACCATGACATACTACTGATGTGGAGAATGAAACCAGAGGCCTTTTTAATTTGTGTTTAATGTTCAAATTCAAGGTATGTTCAAATAAAACAAGAGATTCCAATCTATAGTAGTGTAGGAAGTTGGCACCCAACTCTCCTAGAAAAATGAAGTATTCTGGTAGATATTTAAAAGGCAGAATATTTCTTCTAAAAAGAGTAGAACCCCAGAAGCAGAATCTCACCCCCACCTTTGTTAATGGGTGGGCCATTAAGGCCTGAGCCGGAATACTTTACATAAGAAAGGTCTCCAGGTAAAGCTATAGCAATTGCCAAAAGCCCTTTTAAGGGCATAGATCATCCAGCAAGGGTCAACCAAGCTTGGAACTCAGGACAGCCTACAGAGTTGCCCCTCATGGGAGTCTGACAACCAATTAGAAACAAGCTTCAATTCAAATCCCAACAAGGTTATAAAACCCAGATACTCTCAGCACCTCAGCCCCTTGATCTTCTCCTTCAAGCTGTGATGAAGCATGTGATCATTTCTCTGGAGCTCCAGACCATGTGGTCCTGTTCACCATTAAACTTTCCAAGCAGCCTCCATGTTTCCAGTGTCTTTTTCCCCACTTGGAACTGAACCCAGAAGGATATTTCTTTCAACAGTAGAAATTACTTTTTTCAACAATGTGTGATCTAACTGCGATTTGCAGCCATCCAATGAATGGCACTGAACGCCATCAATGTAGGTGGTATTAAAAAAAATTTAAAGGGATTGTGTGACTGGAAACTAGGCATACAACAGTGAAAAGGAAGTTATCACTCATCTGTTTACATGTATGGATTTCCTGGAAATAACTTGTTGGCTATTAAGTTGTATGGGAAGTTGAATTAGACATTCCATTAACCTGATCTTGCAAGCATACATACGTATGTATGTATGTATGTATGTATGTATGTATGTATGTATACAGAGGGAGGGAGGGAGAGAGGGGGAGAGAACTTAAAGTACCAGAGTGGAAAGCAGGAGTCAGTCTAGTCCTGCTTTAGGCACAAAACTAGCTGGGTAACCTTGGGCCAACCACTATCTCAGGAAGAAGGCAAGGGGAAACCACTTCTGAAAATGTTGCTAAGAAAACTGCATCGTGTATCTACATGCCCGAAGTCAAAACTGACTTTAAGCACAAACAAACAACCTTCCTTAAAGTTAATGGACTTCTTCCCAGGCAAGCAAGTTTAGGATATAATGAATTTCCAGATAGGAAATGCAATGCAAATGCATTAGTTGTATTGAGTGTCATGCAGTAGATTCCATTTCTTCCTGTATTTAAAACCCTGAATTAACATTCAGAAATATGCAGGCACCATGCAAAAAAGGCACTTTCTGCATGGTACACAAACATCTTAAGTCTTGGGTGTCACATAGCTCCTCTTGATTTCTGGCATTTCTTCTCTGACTGATTTATTTACCCAATGACCGGGGAACATTTCCATGACTGTGCTGACTTCCCAGCACAAAGGTTTCTGTTTGCTGGTTCGCCAGTCCTTCAGTTGCCTAGAGATCATAAACAGTAGTAGCCAAGCGGCTGGAAAAGATGTGTGGCTGTACCTCTAGCACCTCTGAGGCTACTTCATATTCTCCAGATCATTCAAACGATGTTTCTTCAACCAAAGTTTCCAACAAACCACTCAAACGGTAAGTGAGAATCAAGGCCAATTTTTTGTCTTCCTCTCTGGGACTCTCACATGCTTTCTCCATTTGATTTGTATTTTCATTGTGTCTGTTTTTAAATGAGAGAAAAGGACCACGCTTGCAGAATGCGTGGATGGGTTTTTATGAGTTTCTAGTAGCTTAGCCCAAAAGTACTTATTATCATAAAAGTAGGCATGGGTGACTTTGGGCCAGTCACTCTTTCTCTCTCTCTCAGATGAACCCAACTCACAGGGTTGTTGTGGAGAAAATAAGAGGGGGAAAGAATATTAGGTATGTTCACTGTCTTGAGTGATGTCTAAAGTGCTGGTGCTGACCTCTAAAGCCCTTCATGGCTTAGGACCGGGATATTTACGGGAGACCCTGCTTCCAGCAACTGTTTCCCATCGTCCCGTGTGCTCTCACAGGCAGGGCCTCCTTGGGGCGCCGTCGGCCAGACAGTGTCGGCTGGCGACCCCTAGGGGTAGGGCCTTCTCTGTGGGAGCACCCACCCTATGGAACCAACTGCCCCTGGAGCTTCGGGTGGCCCCTGACCTCTGTTCTTTCTGTCGGGACTTAAAAACATGGTTGTTCCAACTTGCTGACCTGGACTGAGGGTGGGGATGGGAGTTTTAAACGATTGTTTTATCATTTTAGCTTGTAATTGGGTTTCTTATTTAATTTCTTTTTAATTGTATATTTGTACTGTTTTTATGATATGCCTTGAGTCCTTTGGGAGATGGGGCGGCTTAGAAATCCAATTAATAAAATAATAAATAAATCAAATAAAGTAATAAACCTGGAATAAAAATCAAAAGGAAAAGAAGTTGGAAGCTTCCTCCCCCTTAGGGGTTCAACTCCCTCTGCAGGAAAGAAATCCCATATTTAAGTATACTCATCAGACAGACTTCAGCTTCAGTTTGAACACACTCAACAAAGGAGAGCTCACCAACCACTTTAAATAGTTGGTCCTACTGCAAACCTGATCTCATTATTAAGAATTTTCCTCAACTAATTATACATTGTATTAATTTTTAAAGAAGAACCCTTCAGCTTTTTAAAAACTATCTGTTTTTTCATATTTGTAACCCATTCTCGCTTTTGAAATTTGAGCTGACCTAATATGTTTGGTCCTATTGAACTGCATACAAGTGCAGAATAGAATCACACAGCTACTTGGCCATCGACCAGATCATTTTTATTCAATGTTAAAGAAGAGAAGTTGGAGAGAGGGGAATCTCAAGGAGACATGGAAGAGGAAGTATTTTGTTGGCTGCATTCCCTCAAACTGGGTCTTGTCCAAAACACATATCCCTCCTCTCACCTATGTAGCTAATATTTTGATGTCTCCAAGGGATAAACTTCTATCTGGTGATAATCCAATGGCATCAAGTAGAAGTGTTGGACTGAAATTTTCCACCTTCTTTTTAGGGCTTTTAGGGGAGGGAAGAGTTTTGAATACAAAATTGAGATGTTAAACGTAGCAGAGGTTTAAGGCACCTAGTTTATCTTATTTTTTCTTCTTTAAATCAAGAAATTAAAAACTTAATGATTGATAAATTTTAGAATATGAACTTAGGAGATCCAGAGGCTGCAAAAATGGGATTGTGGATGTTCAGTCCTGCCTTCAAACTATATTGCAGCTGTAGACAATATATGATGTGGCAATCAAAGAACAATTTTTCATTTTTTCACAGTAAGGAACAAATATAAATCAGAAAGCAAAAAGATAAGTGTGATGCACTTACAAGACTGAACCTTCACTTGGTCTTTGTCCTCTGGCATGGTTACAAGAAGGAACTAGAAGCCTTCTAATTGGATTTTGACAAATCTCAATTTAGCTTTAAACCTGAATCCAAAACTATGGTTAAACCTAACTATAGTTAGTTTAAAAAACAACTTTCATACTTTAGGAGGCATTTGTTTCATTCAACCAGAAGAAGGTAAGTTTGCTTGCCTCACAGATTGCCATGTTCCTTTGTTATCTGCCCCTCCTTGTATTGAATTTGTGTCATATTTGGCACCAGTTACTATCTCCCATCGTGGTAAATATTACCTGGCTCTGTAAACCTATAGTTTAGTTTAGTTTAGTTTATTTGGACTTATAAGCCACTCTCCCTCCCGAAGGACTCAGGGAGGTGTACATAAAAGACAGAAAGTACAAAAGTTAAAAGAAATTTAAAAGATATTAAATTATACCAAATAAACAATCAGATTAAAAACCCCGATCCCCCATCAGTCCAGTCCGGATTGCAAAAATAGCCATGTTTTGAGGTCACAGTGGAAGGAGCGGAGATCAGGGGCCAAGCGCAACTCAAGGGGTAGTTGGTTCCAGAGGGTGGGCACCCCCACAGAGAAGGCCCTACCCCTAGGGGCCACCAGCCTACACTGTTTAGCTGATGGTATCCCCAGGAGGCCCTGTCTATAGGGTCTTCAGGACAAAACTCTGCATCAGATACATGCTCTCAAGAGCCCATCACAGTCTTACTGCAATAGGAATAGCACTTAGGCTTATATACTGCTTTACAGGGCTTTACAGCCCTCTCTGAGTGGTTTACAAAGTCAGCATAATTGCCCCAAGCAACCTAGCTCTTCATTTTAACCACCTTGGAAAAATGGAAGGCTGAGTCAACCTTGAGCTTGGTGAGATTTGAACTGCCAAATTGCAGGCAGCAGGCAGTCAAAAGAAATAGTCTGCAGTACTGCACTCTAACCACTGCGTAATCATGGCTCATAAATGGAAGCCACCATGTAAGCTATCAGAGGGAGCAGCAGGTTGACTTACAGCAAAAAGAAAAAAGAAAAATCAGGTAGCCAAACACCTTTGATGTGCTCTTCAAAAGAGGCACTGTAATGGCAGGTCAATCAGACCTGTGGCTCAGGAGAAAGGTAAGTTGCTCTCTGTTCAGCGGTTAGTTCTGCCTAATTGTAGGATTAGCCCTAATGACAGGTTGCCTGGAACTGGATATCCCACTAAGCCATGACATCTTAAGTAGAGGCAAAGGATTCCAAAATTCTCCCAGCTGTCCTGGAGAAGGAGAGCAGACCCATTTTCATGAAGTGCTATTTATTGCAAAATTCCACAATACTCAGCAAAGCCCTACACAGAGATTTTCTCCACATGCTCAGAAAATTTGTGAAATTGTTGTCAGAACTAGGTTTGGATGAGGGGGAAAAAAACCTCCTCAAGTAAATCATTCAGGCCTTAACTCAGGGGTGTCAAACTCGCGGCGTCACGTTGTCATCACATGAAGAATTGTGACTTTCCCCCACTTTGCTAAACTGGGGGTGGGCGTGGCCACTGCGTGACGCATCCTGCCCACAGGCTGCAAGTTTGACCCCCCCTGCCTTCACTGAAGCTGGAATGCTAGATAAAACTCACAAATTATGAAAACACATGCTTGCATTGTAAAGTAAATGGAAAACTTGCATTTTGCAATGCAATGGAATGAAATGACCTGAACTACTATTTTGTGTTTGTTTATTATAATTTCTCCCCACCAAAGACTCAAGGCACTTTTTTTTTATTTATAAGAAATTTTGAAAACCTACTGTAATTAATGTGATGTTCATGCCTCATGAAAGAAAGTAATTTAAAAAAAACAATTTGTAACATTTAATGGTGAGATATATGAATCAAGCTCTCTCCGTTTAATTTCCAGCATTTCAGTTTCCAAGCAGTTGGCTTCCATAAAGGGTAAGGTGATTTATGCTATTTTTCTCCTCTGCCCATCTCTGGTTAGGTGACACTATTAAACCTAGCAATTACATTGGTCACCCACTATGCAAAGCATACATCGTTGCTCTTCCAGAATGAAATGTTCCATCAATTCTTGTGGGGATTTTATTTCTTCCTGCAAACTTTTTCCTATATAATGCTGAGCAATGCAGTCAGTACTGAAAACAGCTTTTCCTGAAGTCCACGGCAGGAGTGCAAGTAGCTTACTATAACAACTTCATTGCCAAGCCGTATGCTACTGTTACTAGTCTTGTCTTCCCATGGCTCTTCCTCTCTTGGACTTTCTCCCATGTCTGTTGCTTCCTCAGCAGCTCACTTTTGGGTGCCACCATACTGATGTACTCCTGGATGCTTTGGGTTTCATCCCGAAGAATGGCTTCGACACTCGGCAGACCCCAGCTGCTCTCTTTCTATGTGTTGTATATTTTCTGGATATTGGGGTAGAAACCTCTGTATAGTGTGAGGAGCTTTTGGGTCTTCACATCGGTAGTTTCCAAATCCTGCTCTGGTCAGCTCACTATAATGGCAGAGTATCTGACGATTGGCAGGGCATATGTATTGATAGCCTGGATCTTGTTCTTCCCATTGAGCTTGCTTTTATCCTTTGGCGATATTTGGATGTTGCTGTCTTCCTTTCCTCCTCATTGGGGTTCCCATGTGACTCTGGGATGCCAAAGTACATGTAACTGGTCTGTAGATCTGCTATGTGGCCCTCTGGTGCTCCATCATATCAGTTGTAACTACTTTCCCTCTGTTGACTACCATCTGGTCAGACTTCGACAGTCTGAGTGACATCCCAATGTTCTCACTGTAGATCAACAAGTCAATGTCTCATTCACTCTTAACATACAGATTGATGTCATCCATGTAGAGGTGGTGACTATGGTAGTTCATTCTTGAACTTGTATCCATATCCAGTTGTTGCAATTATCTGACTTTGGGGGTTCGAGCATATGAAAAACAACATTAGGGACTGTGCAGTACTTTGGTATATGCTGCACTTGATGGCCACTTGCCTTGAGTTGACTTCCAGTGTTGTCTTCCACAATCCCATTGAGTTCTTGAAGAAGATCCTTAGTGTCCTGTTGATTTTATAAAGTGCCAGGCATTCACTGTTCCATGCCTGCAGTATTCAGTCATAGGCTTATGACTGAATACTGCAATGATTGCAGTTAATTCAGACTGCTCAGATTGGTTTGTCTAGACTTTGAGTCTTGGGTGACTAGACTGTTCTATGTATGTACCATGGGTGTTTTGAGACTCTTGCATTATTTCCAATGCCCTTCAGAGTTGTGCTCAAGTAGTGGCCCATATGATTCTGCAGCTTGACAGCTGTGATGCCTGACGGGACTTTCCATGTTGTGGGGAGGCAGGTTATTGGCCAGTAGTTGGACAGTGCTGTTCCTTGTGGGAATCTTTCATGATCAACACTGTCTTCCCTTATGTTAGCCAGTTTGGGTGGGAGCCTGCTGCTACCAGCTGGTTCAAACATGCTACAAGGCATTCATGCACAGCTGCTGGTTCTTTAGCCAGTAGTGGATTGTGCCTGGATCTGGTGTTGTCCAGTCTTCATATTCTGCTTTTGGATGTCTACTACTATGATGATGATTGGTTCTGGTTTTGAAGACTGCCATGGTCTGCTCTCAGGAGTTGCAATCACTTTGCACCGGTGTTATATATCTTCTCTTTCTCCCATAAGTTCTTCAAGTACTCTTCAGTTTCTGCTCTTAGTGGCTTTGCTGTTACTCTATTGTTGCATTGCAATTGGAAGTACACCTTGGATGGTTGCTTGGAGAACAGGACATTTACCTTCTTGGCCTCTGTATCTTCTTAGCTTGGTATCCAGTGCTATGAGCCTTTATTTAGCCAACTAGGGCTTCAGGTGGAGTCAGACACTTGCATTTTTTTCAGTAGCCAGGTCTTAACTGTAATCTTTACACCCTTCTATAATAGCAACAGCACTTAGACTTATATACCGCTTCAGAGTGCTTTTACAGCCCTCTCTAAGCGGTTTACAGAGTCAGCATATTGCTCCCAACAATCTGGGTCCTCAGTGGAATTAACTCAGATCTGGGTCCTGAGTTAATTCTACTAACTCACTAACTTCTCTCCAAATTGCCCTGATCTTAGCATCTAACCTCATCTTCCAAGTTGGAGAATATCCTACCTATACATGGAATAGGAGGGATACTGTATGTGTAAGATTTACCACTATAATTTGCAAGTGTCAGTGAGTGATATTCATCAATAATGAGACCATTATTATTTCATGTACATGTAGGCCTCAATGTCTTCTCCCAGAGTTTAGAAATGTTCATTAAACTAAACAATTGTTGTATCGTGAAATTACAAGATATCAGATAAGTCAATGTTGATGGTCCCTCAGACCTGGAATCTGTTCTCTCTTAGCTTCTTCCTCCCTGTCAGTGTTGTATTCACTCCTGTAGACTTCTATTGCATCACCTTCCATATATTTTTGTTTCTCCTCCTCCCTTCTCAGGTCTAGGAAAAAGCTCTGATCTAGAAAAAGCTATGGCTACAGCAGCCTTGGTTTATGATAATGCAGCAGATGCTGAGGGCAAACTCATCAAATGTGAAGCTAAGAAGCTTCTCCTAATTCAGTTTATGCATTTTGTACAGGTAAGACTAGATCCCCTATTCCATTACAATAGCTAGCAATGATGCCTGGAAGGGATAATTCTCTGAAATTTTATAGAACCTTCAGACAAATAGAGTTCCTGTATAAAATATCCTTTTAAGCATCACAGAAGACGAGAGAGATTTCATACATACCTGCAAGTCCAATGAGGATGTGGGAATATTCAGGACAGAGAAAGTGAAGTGAGCGCAGCTAAGGAGATGATTATCAGTCTTAACCACAAGCCAACAACCCCTCTTTCTTTTCATTCCTCAAAAAGAGGGGATCTTCTAGAAATTGATGCTGGAGAGCAACTGTCCCAGTCAGGAGAAGGACTCATATTTAGCCGAGCAGCTTTTGGCTCAAACAAATCAGAAAATCTAAAAATAGTTAGGTGTCCTCTTTTCTTCAAATCAGGAATTTTCAATTTGGAAACTAACAATGACTTTATGCCTCAATTTGATTTAAGATTGTTGCTTTTTCTGAACCTGGGGATTCTGATGAAGTAAAGTTTAGAGATTTCATTATGGCATGCAAAGGTTTGCTCTGCATATGCAATTGTTTACTTTCATCTTGTTTAGTGAACTATGAGGAAATATGGCCAATCTGTCCAACCAGAATCTTGATTTTGTAGTCATCCTTGAAACACATTTTGTGGGTGGATTCCTTTCATTAATTAGAACGATGAAAGTCATGTCCATATTTTGCTATTTAAAAAACCTATTCACTTTCCTTCACAGGGTCAAGAAACCAAACCAAAGTACCAGGAAATGATGTCTGCTCTTGATGAGAACAAGAATGACAAAATTGATTTTGAAGATTTTATGATTCATGTGGTTAGCCTCACCTTGATGTCTGATCTGCGGCAAGAGATTCAAAATGTTCAGAAAACTAAATGATTAAGAATGTCAAATAAATAAACTGGGTTGGGAGAGGGGGAGGTTGGATTTTTAAAGTAAGTCCTTTAGGGAACATTACTATTCCAGATGGAATTATTTGGGACATTATTAATATCTATCAATAAATCAATATTATAGACCAAGGAGCTCTTTGGGCAACAAATGTACAAAAATAGATTAGTTGTCCATTTCAGTGATTTTACACAAGGAAGAACACACTTCTGTGGAATATTGCGCTAGGTGAAGTGTGATTATTAAATGAAATAGTAACGAACAAATTTATCAACAAAATTCAGACAGTGGTCTAGGTACATTCATAATGTAATAGTGTACAATAACAGCTATGGGGAGAATAATTTCCTGCCCTGATTCCAGATATCTCATAAAAATAAAAGTTTTTATCCACCATCCATGACTGGTAGAAACATGTATTTCCATTTATACAAGGAATGACTGTGGAGAAAATACCTGATGACGTACATCAGGGGTGTCAAACTCAAGGCCCATGGGGTGCTTAGATCTGGCCTGTGGGGCTGACCTGGAAACAGCAAAGGACTGGCCCACAGTGCCTCTGCCAGGGAAAATGGAGCTTAGGAGGGCCGCATGCAGAGGGTTGCAGGAGGCCATCACAGCCAAAAAAGGAGCCCATTTTCACTGGCAGAGCACAGGTGCCCCCAACATGAGTGACATCGAGCTGGTCACACCTACCCTGGCCACGCCCACCCTGATCTCCTGAGGTCAAACACAACCCTGATGTGGTCCTCAATGAAATCGAGTTTGACACCCCTGATGTACATGATTATTTTGCTTTAAATATCACTTAACTTGTTTACACAGAGATACAATAACTGATCTCCTTCCTCTGTTGTACCGATGAGAATTCAAACCAAGAATTTCAACTCGGTAAGGCCTAAATTCATACTAACAGAGTATAATTGTTCAATACCCCTGATAGCTATTCTGAATGAACCTCACGTTGGCTTGTTAAGGAATTTTACCTACAGTAATTTTACCTAACTTTAGCAAACTTTCAGAACTGGGAGGCTGACATTCAATACTGGTTTATATATGTCTAAATTTAAAGAAGGTTATATGAGTTATTCCTAGTGGCTTTGATTTGATTATTCCAAGCTCCATTAAGTTATTGTAATTAAAACATCAATAAAATAATAAAACCATTTCTTTAAAATAAATCTGGAAAATTCTATCTTAATGAACTTGATTCTTCTTAATTGATTCCTTATTGAGTAAGAAAGCACAGATAAAAGATACCTATTTCAATCCTGCATCAATTTTAATCAAAGGTCAAATGTTTGACTCCAATTGAAGTTTCTGGTCGCTCTGCTTTTAGCCATTATACTCCAAAGTACATTCACTCTGAATTAAATTCTAGCAAACACAGTGAGAACAATGAATAAAACTCTGCAGACTTACACAGTGCAGCTGTTGTCCTATGCATACTCTCTAAGAACTACTGGTAAAAACTACAATACTTTGTAAGTACACTTAGGAGCCCATTCTAGTCTATTCAAATGATGGATAGAATGAAGTTTTTGAAATGAATTTAGGTTTGTGACTTGATGTTTTTCTGCATCATTGACATGATTATACTTTTTCTGTTCTGTTCTTATTGCTTCATTTTGGCTGTCAATGAAAAAGCTAGTCTTAAACATCTAGGATTGCTACAGGTATCTAGCCAAGATGAAGAAATAAAATGTAAGGAAAAGTAAATTAATGGGAAAATGTTTTCAAAGAATTCTTACATTCAGATACTTAGGCTACAAGTTGATATAACAAGGAGACCAGACATTAAAATAGGCAATCTTTATATTATTTCTTTTGGAACCTTAAGAATAATTAAGCAATACAATAATTTACAATACAATGCAAATAAAATACAATAATTTACAATACAAGGATAATAGAATTATACAGAATATAACATAAAGATGTACTACTATTGGATGGATTTAGGATGATGTAATGAATGTTATAATATAAATTAATCTAAAATTTTGCATATCTCATATGAAATGATGGAATAATAGTTGTCAAATAAATGATTAATAATGATAATAATGTATACATATATACTAGATTGATAATGTGAGAATTTATACAAACTGTAAGTGAGGACTATGGAAAGGATGCACAAAAGATTTGTAACCAACTGACACACTGTATGTATGTAACTGGAAGATGGTTTTATGTTTCATGTTTTGTTTGTGTATGTTTGTCTAAAATAAAAAAATTCTTTAAAAAAAAATTAAGCAGATTCAGGTGCAAAAGATAAGCTTACTATTTAGAGATTTGCTGCTTAATCCATATGATTTCCCCTCACCCCCAGCAATTTATTTTGTGGGAAGAAACAGAAGCTAATTTTGTGAGTACAATTAAAGTATTGTAAATAGATCTTTAACTCACGTGTTCTTCGATTAATGAGCCACAGTGGGGCACTGGTTAGAGTGCAGGTCTGCAGGCTACTGCTGCTGACTGCTGGCTGCCTGATATTTGGCAGTTCAAATCTCACCAAGCTCAAGGTTGACTCAGCCTTCCATCCTTCTGAGGTGAGTAAAATGAGGACCCAGATTGTTGGGGGCAATAGGCTGACTCTGTAAACCACTTAGAGAGGGATGTAATAGCACTGCAAAGCGGTGTATAAGTCTAAGTGCTATTCCTATTCCTAATGGATCCCTAGGACTGTGTGAATCTTCAGATGGGAGATTCAGTTTATCAAAGTTTCAGTTGAATCACTCCATCACAGTGCAACATGAATCAAAGTAGTGGATGGATGATAGTGTTGTTAATGCAAACCCACCCTTGTGTAATGACATGTGGAAAAGACCTTGATAGACTGGACAAACAGACGCTGTCAAAGGACTAGTTGGATAGCATAGCCTGCAATTGGATAGTGGATAGAGCAAGGGGTTGGGAAGAAATCCTCCCTAGTTTCTCCAGCTGTAAAGAAGATGTGGGGGTGAGTGCAGTTTCATATTTGTAAGATTGATATCAACCTCATAGGACAAACCAGAAAGGAATCCCAACCAGATGAACTAATTCTACTTCATTGTAAAGCTACATTGACAGAATTTTGCAAATTGGAAAGTACGGTTGCCCTCAACTTACGACCACAATTGAGCCCAAAATTTCTGTTGTTAAGCGAGACATTTGTTAAATGAGTTTTGCCCCATTTTCCTGATGTTTCTTGCCACAGTTGTTAAGTGAAACACTGCAGCTGATAAGTTAGCAACACAGTTTAGTTTAGTTTAGTTTATTGTCATTGCACCTCGTACAATGAAATTAAATACCATCTTCAGTGTACATTATGACTGAAAATAAACACAAACACACATCCTTCACATTCTATACATTGAATAAAAAACCCCTGATATTGCATTAATATTACACTATATAGTAGAATTCAGTAGAGTTACTGCCCTGGGATAGAAGCTGTTTTCAGCCTATTTGTCCTTGTTTTTATTATTCTGTACCATCTGCCAGATGGTAATAGTTCAAAAAAAGGGTGCCCAGGATGAGATGGATCTTTGATAATGTTTTGAACTTTCTTAAGGCAGCAGGAGCTATAAAGCTCTTCCAAAGAGGGGAGAGGGCAACCAATGATCTTCTGGGCAATGACATTAACCCTCTGGAGTGCTGTCCTATCTGCCACTGTGCAATTGGCAAACCATACAGAGGTGCAGTAAGTTAAGATACTCTCTATAGTGCAGCAGTAGAAGGTCACCAGCAGTTTTTCATTCAGTTGTTTTCTGAGAAGTCTCAGATAGTATAATCTCTGCTGGGCCCTTTTGACCAGGGCTGCAATATGAGCACCCCAGATCAGGTTGTTAAGTGAGTCTGGCTTCCCCATTGATTTGCTTGTCAAAAGGTTGCAAAAAGTGATCACATGACCTTGGGACACAGCAACGGTCATAAGTATGAGTCAGTTGCAAGGCTTCTTATTTTGGTTTGTTTCTTTCCATCCTGTCCTGTAAGCCACCAAACCTGGGGCAAGACTTTCATCGTATTTCCCAGTGGCCTTGTGGTGATCTTATATGTCGGCACCATCCACATATTGGTGAGCTCTGAACTGAGGGGGCATAGCAGGTTCACGTAAATCTTAAAGGGCAGGTATGAAGCTAAAAAGTGTTTTGCAATTGCCATATTTTAAAAGAAAAATACTTCTAATACTTAGTTGCACAAAAATGTTCCTAACATTTGTGAAGGTAACAGTGCTTCCAACCCCTTCATTTTCTCTCTCTTGCTTGAGAAGAAGGGGCGGATGGGTGGTCCTTTAGCCTTGGAACACATTTATTTTCTTTGAGAAAGAAGAAAGACGAATGGAAGAAAATTAGCCGGTTCCCCAGTGACCTTTGGTGCTAATGAAGGAGGAAAATAGATACGTTTAAGGAAAAGATTTAGCTCATTGACATGAGAGTCATTGTGCTGCAGCAACCTGTCGTTCTCATTTATGCTTCACATCAGGAGTCTAATAGCCACCTCTTCCTGGAGTGAAAAATGTGTTGATCCAAGGCATTGCCTTTCATATTTACCCAACCCTGTCTGGATAATGGACACCACCACACATACCTTTGCATCTAGCTATTCTTTCCCCCAGACTATCCATTGAAGGCCACTGACTTGCAACCATCAGATTATCCAAGTCCCCGAGCGATCAGGAAAAAAAATGGAAACGATAATCATTATGAAAGAACACTCTCAACATTGCCTTATTGTCATAGGGACAAAATAGACTGTTATGGTACCCAAAAATCCCCCTCCAAAACATCTGTTCCAAACAGAATGGAACTTTCTGAGGTTAGAACATTTCAACATTTTGCCTACCTGTAGTAGAGATGATTGTATGGATGATGGTAGTGTAATGGCAGGTTTTAACCTCAACCTCCTGCCTTCCTTACTATCAGATCCCAATGACTGTCTGGCTTTTCATACAAATTGAGAAATAATTATTTGCATCTCCATGTGCAATTGTTAACTCAGCAGCTATGAAGTTTCTTAATAATCAGGAAAAAGGCAGACCATGATGGCAAAACTATTTTAATTAAAGAGAATAATTTGTCCAATTTTGTTTCTGCTTCTACTTTTAACAGAAAAAAAATGCAAATTTGATTTTAGGTTTTGGTTACTGGATTAACTTTGTTGTTAAAGAAATGGCTTGTATCTATGGTATTAGCAATGTAAAGAAAAGTTGAAGTGCAATTGCAGATTGTATTCTGCATCAAAAAATGTTCAGTCACTGCTTTTTCTTTTACCTTGCATTGCTTTCCCCTTTCCTTCCTGTTCTTTATTTCCATTTGCACTTTATACCACAATAAACTCTAATAAAAATGTAAGGAAAGAAGCAGACTGTATGATAGCTGGAAGCAGCAAAGGGTCCCCAGATTGTTGCCAAGATGCCTATTAGGTTTCCTGTCGACTTCATTTATCTGATAATACAAACTGAAGATTTATTTATTTATTTATTTATTTATTTATTTATTTATTTATTCGCCCCTCTCCAAAAGGACTCGGGGCAGCTCACAGCTAAAATACAACAATAACAATAAATTACCTAAAAACATATTAAACAAATCATAAGCCGAATTGGAATGAAATTATTTAATTTATTTAATGATGCAAATTAAATTTAAAAACCTGGCATGATCCGGCATTATATGAAGTTGTGGGAATGTTTTTGAGCTCTGCAAAGAGTTCCAGTGATTCTACATTTGGCATTGGTTACTAGCCATGGGGAGTCCCAAAGGTGCTTTTTCAGGAGGCTGCTGGTCATTCTTGTTTTTTTCGTTTCGCTTCTCATCCAAGAAACTTCTTCAGCTTTGACAGGATAGTGGGGAACAGAAGGATTTATATTCCTTGCAGACAGCTGGTCATTTGCATCCTTTTAGAGAGTCGTTGAAGCACTTGGAGGTTTAACTGTGTTCTCAGGGTCACCTGAGCAGTGCTCCTGGTTCCTGTAGTCTGCAATTTTTCCCTCTGGAAACCCATTCCTATGCTCACACCATTCAAAGGGTGTTCATCCCAAATTGTATAGCTAAAAGTCTGTAGAAGTTCTCAGTCATCCAGGTCATGGTAGTCCCAAAGGTGCTTTTTCAGGAGGCAACTGGACTTTCTGGACATCTTCAACAGAAAAAATAAAGAAAGTCCAGTTGCCTCCTGAAAAAGCATCTTTGGGACAACCATGACCTGGGATGACTGAGAACCTCTACAGACTTTCAGTCATAGGGAGAATGCAATCATCTCGTGCTCTAAAAAGTCCAGATGTTCTGCTTGTAGATTGCCTACTCTTGGATTATGGGCAGCATCAGAAGATAAAACAACTGGTCAAAGTATGCAGTCTCAAATAAGGTTGGTTCTTTGTGAGAAGAGCATCTCTACCTGCTATCTCATGGCTGAAATGTACAGGATCAGAATAAGTTGGCTTTCTTTGTTCCACCTGTGGATGACAAGGATTTCTACCACAAAACAACTGCAAGTTCAGGCATGTACTTAAAAGTTTGCTTTTTGCTTGAGGTTCCCAGCCCCCTGCACAGACCCTGAAGTTGTCTCAGAAGCAGGTGACATGAAACTAGGAGAAGCTGGCCATCTGCCATCCTCAATCTCAATCCATCATGAACAAGTGTCAGAGTAAACAATTTGCATTGCAAAACCTTGCCTTTAGAGCTACATGTTTGCAGCACAGCTTCTCCAGGCAATTAGCAAAGGATGTCACAGAGCTTGCAAGGAGTCTGGCAAGAAGAGTGAGCAGCAACTGCCCAGAGCCATTTATCCATGCCATTTAATTCACTTTAAAAAAAAATTCCTTAAAACAAGAGAGCAAAGAGAGCAAAGGATGACTGCAGAGTAGTACCTAGAATGGTGCTCAGGCAAGAACAGAGACTTGCGAACTGATCCTTTCATTTTTAGAAGAACATTTTGCTACTTTTGGAAAATCAGGACTGGCAAAGAATATTCTTGCTGCTCCAACGGTCAAAGAATGAGAAGTCTCCGCATCCAGTTTATGTGTCTGCTGGTGCTTTGTACCTCCCCAGAGGTACAAAGGTTGTTTGTGGGATTTATATCCTGCACTAAACAAATCAATATCAGTGCTTTGCATCTAGAAGTTTACAGCATTCAAGCCTGTCACCACCAGTTAAAGGTGTCCGTGAGGGGCATAATATGCTGTGGATCAGGATAGGGCAACGCTGTCTGCAGCTTCTTCCCCTTCATATGCAAGCATCATGGGTTCAGTTACATGATAGCCTTCAACAAAATCTCAGAAGCTCCAGAGCTCATCCAACCAGACCAAAATATGCAAGATCAGCACATAGTTTGAAAGAATATTAATGTCTCTATTTTTCAGCAATTTCAGATGTTTGGACATTAATGGAAATTTCATGGCTATTTATACACTTCTTGACAGCTCAGGAATGTCTGTATACTACTAAAATTCTCTTTAACCTTGAAATGAGAAAAATGATGCATCACGGGTGACAGTTTTTTGAACCAAGGTACCTTAAATGGGCTAATTTGCAGAATGTGTACAAAATCTGCAACCCACGACTTCTGAGGGAATGAAATTTGAGAAAGTTGTGTCCGCTTCAGGGTTACTACATTGCTAGACTGCTGCTGTGGTCGTGTATCTTTGTATTCAATGTTCTGTGACAGTTTCCCAGCCAGTCTCGCAATCCCTTGTTCCATCCTACATCTAGGAAAAGCCCCTTACCTGCAGGAAGGGGAGAGGAGAGAGGAGATTTCTGATGCTCCCTGCAAACTTCCCGTAAGGAAAGGCACTTACCCACCCACTGCTTTTTTGCCCATCCATGGCAATTCTGTTTCTCTGTTTAGGTAAGGAAATATATCTGAAACAATGATCCAATGGGACATAGGTTGTCTCTCATGAATCCCGAGAGAGAAGCTTGATTCATCGTGGAAATAGTGCCCATTTTTCCAACTGTGCAAAATCTGACTAGCAGCATTTGGAATTTTACTGAGCTGTGTGCATAGAAGCACAATGCAGGATTGAATTTGCATACATAATTGTGCAGAGCAAGGAAAAACAAATGAGAAGACATAATAAGTCTACAAAGAGCCATCTACAAAGCATGCAGATTTTCCCCCTAAGGCTAATTAGCTTCATGCATAGCAGTGAGATGATGTGGAGTTTCTAGAACAGGTGGGTTGAAGAAGCTCCCAACAGAATTTTAAAAATAAATGTGTCATAAAGGTAGGTGAAAGACTGCCTAGTGATGCCATTGATAGATGTTTATCCAAAAGGTCTATTCAAAAGATTTTTAGAGTGGACAAGCATATTTTCTTACATACAGATAGGCCTCATTTAGTGAATACCTCATGCAATGACTGTTCGCAGTCACGAGGGTGATGAAAAAAATAACTTCGTGACCAATCCTTGCATTTACACTCTTTACAGGATGTAAGCAAAAGAAAGTTGAAGTAAGGTCATAAGCACAGTCATCCCAAATCACAACTAGTACCAAATGACAAGAAAGAAACACACTGCATATGTGGAAAAAAACTTATAATAGAAATAAGTCGATCAGCATCCAAAATATGCAACAGTGATGAATGCTCTAGTTATAAATCCAAAAAAAGTTCACTATAAGTGGCAAACTGATCTTTCTAATCAAATTAACAGATTGTAGTCCAAATGTTAAAGACAGCAACATAACTATACATAGCAAAGGAATATACAAAATGCAAAACACAAAACAATTTTTACACAACATCCAAGAGAATCACCACACATTTTTACATCAACTGGAAAAAATTTACTAATTTGCAGTCATTCAGAAATATCAGATTAGAGTCTTTCCCAATGATTCTTGGAGGTGCCAGGAATTGGATCTGGAAAAGCTACTGACAACCTCCTGATTGCCTTCGGATTCTTTGAACGAATACTCCTTTCAACCCAACCAAATAGCAAGTGGAAGCTGTACTTCACAAAATATGGGGGACACTAATTTTGCTGATCCCCTGTCTTTGTTTAGCAGAGTGATGGTGTTTGGGAAAAAACTGTTCTTGTGTCTAGTTGTTCTGGTGTGCAATGCTCTATAGCGTCATTTTGAGGGAAGGAGTTGAAACAATTTATGTCCGGGATGTGAGGGGTCTGTAAATATTTTCACAGCCCTCTTTTTGACTCATGTAGTATACAGGTCCTCAATGGAAGGCAGGTTGGTAATAATTGTTTTTTCTGCAGTCCTAATTATCCTCTGAAGCCTGTGTCTGTCCTGTTGAGTTGCAGAACCAAACCAGACAGTTATAGAGGTGCAGATGACAGATTCAATGATTCCTCTATAGAACTGTATCAGCAGCTCCTTGGGCAGTTTGAGCTTTCTGAGTTGGTGCAGAAAGAACATTCTTTGTTGTGCTTTTTTGATGATGTTTTTGATGTTAGGTGTCCATTTTAGGTCATGTGATATAGTAGAACCTAGAAATTTGAAGTTGATACTGTGTTGTCTAGTATTGTAAGAGGTTGATGATGTTTATAAAAACCTGTAGGCAGTTCACATTCCAGAGTATGGAGGTCGCCAATATGCTGTGTGTGATATAAGAAAATAATACAAAAAGATATATATCTAAAAATTGGATCTGCTTTCTAATTATGAAAAAAAACTGGACTCTTCATGACAATAATTAGGTTACTATGCACTACAGCTGGGGTGGAGCTTTCAATTAAAAAAAAGATATAAAAAGCCTTATTGGCTTCTAGTGACACGCTAGGAAGAAGCAGTCATGTTGGAGAAAAAATGGTCTGCATACACAACAGTGTAACTGTGGGAACTGGCAAGTGTCTCTTTGGGAGTGTAACACCGAAATTAAATGGAGGGGGTGGGGATTGAAACAGAGCCAACTTACCAGGGGATGTATTTAAAAAATCAAAACCTGCCAAACTCTGTGTTATCACGTACAAATCTAGCACGTCACCAAAGAGTCCTTTTAAAGCCATTATCCACACAGCATTTGTTAGGGCCATGTAGCATTATGGAGCAGACAGCTTTATTGCACAACAGGGTAGCATCCTTTCCATTGTGTCTGCCAATCTCTGCCTCCAATAGATCATTTCCTCTCTCCCTTGCTTCTATGCATGCATTACCCAGCTCATCAATACCGTATTTCATCTGTCACCATTTCTGCCCTGTGGTTTCTCAATGTGGTTGACAAATGAGAGGAAAGAGGCTGAGGTTGACCTCCAGCTTGGAATATCATAAGGTTCTTCTGAGGCTGAAGACCAGTTCCTGCCTCTGAGGCACAGATAGTTAGCACAAATGCTTCAACACAATGGAAGTCATCCTGCATCGTAGAGAATGTTTCTGAGGGCACAAATTATTTATGAACTCTGTTCATTCATCATTCAAACAACTGCGCTAGGAAAGCTTCTGTGGACAGTCACTTCTATTCATGGTCCAAAGTCAAGGAGTTTCAGAACCGAATTAATGTTACTGAATTGTCTCTTTAAAAAAGAAATAAATTTCACTGTGAGGGGGAAAAAGGAGTCTTACATCAGCCTAAGAGAAAAAAACAAGCTGTAATGCTACTTCAGGTTGATTCTTATGACATCCACTAGCTTCGTCTTCTACAGTGCTGAGTATATGACAACCTAAAAGAGGCATTCAAATTATGTCAGAGAATCTCACACATTGCCTTTAGTGGTTCTTATTTTAATCAACATTGTGATCTAAATTTAAATTCTCAATTGGCCAGAACATTACAAAAGGCTTTATTCTACATTTTCTCCGTAAGAACATCAGGAGGTCCAAATACTTAATTTCTTTCAGTGTTTTCCATGTCAGAATAGCCAACTATGTGCATCCAGAAGTTCACAGCCATTGACAGAGAGCAATTATTTGGATTTTCCTTTTCAGATATATAAGCAGATTACAGGGAAGCAGATATGTAAGTGGTAGCAGACTGCTATTAGGTGTAAAGTGTTATGTATGCAGAGTTTGAATTGATTGGTTGTTCTTGTAAAGTGTTTGAAATCATTGGTTAAAAAGTGCGGGAAAACCCTGCACTCTGATTGGCTGTCAGCCGAGGCAGCCGGCTGTATATAGCTGCTTCGGCTAAGCCAAATCGGGTCCATTCTGAGCTGAAGTCACTAATAAACTTAAGAGATGAAGCACTCCGCATCTGCCTCTTCATGCAAACTTAACACTGGCGACGAAGGTGGGATTCCCCTGAAGAAGAAGGCAACGCGGAACAGAAGAAGAGCGAGATGGCTGCGCTGAACAAACCCCCCCCCCAGCCCTGTTCGATCCGACGGCAGAAGACTGGGAGTCGTATGCAGATCGTTTCCAAATGTATCTGGAGGGAAACAATCTTGCCGCCATTTCTGAGCAGCGGAAGAGGGCAGTCTTTCTTACATACTGCGGTCCAGCAGTTTTCAAGATGGCAAAAGCACTCGCAGGAGCAGCAGACGTGAAGGTAATGGCTTGGCCTGATCTGGAAAGTCTGTTAAGAGCCCATTACGCGCCACAAGTATCGTGCCTCATTAAGAGACATGAGTTTTACCGTCGTGATCAGGGGGGAAACGAAAGCATAAACGATTTCGTGGCAAGTTTAAGAGACATTGGGGGTGCATGCGAATTCAACAGTTTAGAGGAGGCCATGCGTGATCGCTTTGTATTGGGCCTTAAAGACAAGGTGTTACAGAGCAAGTTATTAATGAAACCTAAGATCATGCAATAGAAGAAGCCTCTTCAGCAGAAGCTACCAAGTCCTCAGCAGCAGCCATGAGGAAGATGAACAGGGCCACAAGCCATTCTGATGGGGAAAAGTCCACCACAAATCATTGTGAGGAACTAGGTTCTGAGTCAGATTGCAGTGAGGTGGAGGAAGGAATTTACAGACTCAGAATGGAGCGGAAAAAGAAAGAAATGGGAAGAAAGAGGCAAGATTTCTACTGCAGAGGTTGTAGGGGAAGCCACCCCCGCACTGAATGCAAGTTTCTAGACACCATTTGCCTCCATTGTGAAAAAAGAGGGCACTTAGCAAGAGTCTGCAAATCATCCAGAACTCCACCCAACAGAAGGAAGTTTGCTGCAAACAAAGACAAAGAATTCAAGCCTAACAACCTCAGTGAGAAAATGAGGTGCAGCACAGAAGCAAATGGGAAGAATGAAACTCATCAGACAGTAACTATTGGTCATTCATCTCCTTTAAAAAGCAGAAAAGTGCATGTCAAGGTACTTATTGAAGGAAGGCCTTGCCAAATGGAAGTGGACTCAGGCTCATACCTATCTATGGTGTCATGGGACACTATTCAAAGACTGTTACCAAATATTCAGAAGACTCACTTCAAGAAGCAGGCATTGACTCTTAAAGACTACCAAGGGAACAAGATTCCAGTAGTTGGAACAAAAGAATTCAATGTGAAGTTCAAGGGTCACACCAAGCTTCTACCCCTGACCATCGTAGACAAGGATCGCCCAAGTCTGCTGGGACTTAAATGGTTCAACCCGCTGGGCATCGAAGTGACTGGCATCAATCACGTGAGCAACACTGAGTGGGAAGAGGCCTTGAAGTCTGAGTTTCCAGAGGTCTTCAGGGACGGATTAGGCAAGTACTTGGGGACCCCTATCACCTTTAACTTAGATCCCAATGTACAACCAATCCGTTTAAAACCCAGAAGGGTTCCATTTGCCTTAAAGGAAAAAATTGATGCACAATTAGATAAACTAATAGCTCAAGGGGTTTTAGAGCCCACTGACCACTCCAGGTGGGAGACACCCATAGTCACACCAGTCAAGGCTGATGGGTCTGTGAGAATCTGCGGAGACTACAAGGGGACATTGAACCATGCGCTACAACAGAGCATATCCAGTTCCAGTACTGCATCATTTATTACATTCTCTTGGAGGGGCACAGTTTTCACCAAATTGGACCTGGCCCAGGCATATCAACAGTTAACAGTTGATGATGCCACTGCAGAAGCCCAAACCATTGTAACCCATAGAGGTGCTTTCAAATGCAAAAGGTTGCAATTTGGAGTAAGCGTGGCACCAGGCATCTTCCAAAGCCTTATGGAAAGGATGCTACAAGGGTTGCCAGGGGTGGTGCCCTATTTTGATGATGTTTTAATTTCTGCTGAAAATGACACCCAGTTACACGAGAGACTCAGAGAAGTCCTAACCAGATGCAAAAAAGTGGGGTTAAAAGTCAAAGAAGAAAAATGCACACTTAGAACAGATAAAGTGGAATTCTTGGGTTACATGATTGATAAACATGGCATCCACCCCACAGAGGCCAAAGTTCAGGCAATCAAAGAAGCCCCCAGGCCAAAATGCAAAACAGATTTGCAAGCATTCTTGGGACTCATTAACTTCTATCATATGTTTCTACCTCAGAAGGCAACCATTGCAGAACCCCTACATAGATTACTGGACAAAAAATCTGCATGGGTCTGGGGCAGAACGGAACAAGCTGCATTTAACAATATTAAGAGACAAATCACGTCTGACTCTGTACTAATACAGTTCTCTGAGAATTTGCCTGTTGTACTGACTTGTGATGCATCCCCTTTGGAGTGAGGGGGGTGTTGAGTCACATGCTTCCCAGTGGGAGGGAAGCTCCTATTGCATTTTACTCTTGCACTTTGACTAAAGCAGAGAGAAATTTCAGCCAACTGGACAAGGAAGTTTTGGCAATTGTGGCAGCTGTCAAGAAATTCCATGAATACGTTTATGGCAGAAGATTCACCATTGTCACAGATCACAAACCTCTTTTAGGCATTGTGGCAGGGGACAAACCAACGCCCATGATCCTGTCACCAAGAATGCTGAGATGGACTGAATTTCTTGCTGCTTATTCATACAAACTGATCCACAGACCAGGTAAAGACATTGGGCATGCATATGCTTTGAGTCGCTGCCCACTTCCTTCACACATTGAGGACCCTGTTCCTGAGACTCACACCTTTTTTCTAGAAACTGTTGCCAAGCTTCCAGTCCATGCTGCTGAGATTGCCAGAGAAACTGCCAAAGACACTTTATTGGCTCCTATTGTAGGCTGGATCAAAAAAGGTTGGCCATTACAAGATCTACCTCAACTTGCCCAACCTTTTAAATCCAGACAAACTGAGTTATCTGTATTAAGAGGATGTATTTTGTGGGGTAACAGGGTGGTTATTCCTGCAAAACTATAGAAAGAGGTTTTGGAAATGTTACATGAGGGTCATCCAGGAATTGTCAGAATGAAGGGATTGTCCAGTACATTGGTACTCAGGTAAGCAAAAGTTAATTGCCACCTCAACAGCTGAGGCTGAGTATGCATGCTTGTCTAAAGTCTCCAACAACCTAGTATGATTCGATGAACTCTTGAAGCGTTTATGGAGAGAACCCGAATACCCTATAATTATCCATGAGGATAATCTTGCAGCAATTGAAATTTCAAAAGCTGAAGCCATAGGCCACAGATCACGGCACATAGACATAAAATATAAGCATGTTAGACAGTTGTCTAAAACAGGTTTCATAAAAACAATAAATACCGAAACGAAGGAACAGATTGCTGACATTTTCACCAAGCCCTTGCCTAGAGAACAACATATGTACCTGCTAGAGAAATTACCCTTAACTATGTAAGTATAATTATTCCAATGATTGTAAATAGAGTGTGTATATATATAGCCCAATATATATGTGTGTAAAAATTCTGTAAATGCATAGAGAAGGGGATTGTCAGATAGTAGAACTTTCTGGAGTTACTATGCAGTTTACAAATTAGTAGAGTTTGATGGGGTGATCAAACCTACCAATGACAGGGTGGCATTGAGCACCTCACTGTGATACTGTAGGACACGCCCCTAAGTATAAAAGGGCTGTCAACTGTCATTTTCAAGTGAGAAAGAAAATGAGGAGATTCTGAGGGAGATTGGAGATACTGAGAAGATCCAAGATTCTGAGGAGATATTGGGATCTGACAGACTGAGGTCTGTGTATGAGAAGATATAGCAAAGGGATCAGAGAGAAGATCTATAACCTAAAGAGAAAGGGACTTTCTAAAGAGATTAGCTATATCTAAGAAGAGGTTATGAGAGGAAGAACTGTGAATCTCTCATAGTGACTTCTAGTTCCTTGAAGGACTATTTAAAAGGAATGAAAGAAGAAAAGACTCTGTACATATTTACTAATAACATATTTATTAATTGTTTCTGTTATAAATAAATCTGTTTTGATCTGACACAACTTGGCATTGCAATTTATTGAATGACTCTGTGAAATAGATATAGGTTTAAAGATCCAGGCCAAATTCAATTAATATTATTTAACAATTTGGTAGCAGTGGGCGGTTAGTTAAACCTATCTATCTTCAAGTCATTCAAAAATGCCAACTCTAAAAACTACCAGAAAAAGTGCCAGGGTGATGGCCAGAGCCAAAGCAAGGCTCCTGGCATCACAAAACAGAACAGAAATAGAGTTTGAGACAGCAAGCAACGTGGAAAGGAACCTGAAAGCTGTCAAAACCTGTCACTCACTCATGGCTCCAGATCTCTGCAATCTAGCCCACCAGATTGCACCGGAGGAAGCAGTCAGGGCCAGGACTGAGGCCCATGAAGACAGCAGACTGGTAAGGGTCACCCAGTCCTGCCCTGAAACCCCATTAGCTGCTGGCATGACAAGTGCAGAAAGCCAAAAGCACTCTCTTTTGGCTTTCCCACCCAACAAAATGGCCGCCCAAAGGCAAGAGATTCAAAAATCTCACTTTAAAATGGCGCCTGCCACCTTCCTAGCTGAGGAACAGACCCTGCCTAGCCAGCATGGCTTCAGCTTAAGAGCTACTCTCCTGGCAGCGCCTACCACTGCAGCAGCCCACAATAGCCAGCCATCCCAAAGGCTGACCCCACCAGCAATGACAGCCCAGCAACAAGCAGAAAACAGCTCACCTACTGAGGAAGAAATCCAAAAGGCCTTAAAAACTCTAAACACAGCCTTTGGAACAAATTTCTTACACCCAGAGAGGCCATGGTCTACTTGCAGCCAAGATGGGACCCGTTCTACCTGCAGTCATTTAGACAAGCCCCAGGCTACCATGACCTGCAAGGAAGGCTCCCAGCACACCGCTCCCTATGCTGCCAACCCCCTGGCCTACCCAGGCACCATCCCTGTGACTTGCTTACCTGGCCCGAGGTTTTCTGGAGAAGCCCCAGCAAAGAGCCCCTTCTCCAGCATCGTTCCTCTTCAAATGGCATCTGCACATGCCCAGTTGGAACCTCCCAAGGCAGGCCAGAGGCCTACCTCAGAAGCTCAACCAACGAGCTCCTTCTTCTGCGAAGGCCAAGCCAGAATGAGCTCTGCACATGTGCAAAGGTTTTGCTCCCCTCCCATCTGGGAGGAGCAATTACTCACGTCTAGGCCAATGGGGAACAGGCCTGCTGTTACCATACCCCTCCCTTATTGTGCTGACAGGGAATACCAGCACAATGGATACAAAAGTAACTCCTTTACAGAGGGAAATGCTAACTTGTTGCCTTTAAGTTTTAATAAGCTGTCTGTTTCTGGGAGAAACTTGCTGAATGGGCCAGGGAGATCCAGGTGATACTAATGAGGGAAAATGGGCTTGATTTACTAATAAATCCTCCTCACAAGCCCTGGTCTATGGAAGTAGACATGCTTCACCATAAGATTTTTGTCTGATTCTCCTTTCAATTGATCCAGCACTTTACACTAGCATCCCCCATGGACTCACTGTATGTGAGCTTTGGGAAATTTTGTTTAACATGTTTAATTCTAAGAATTGTAATGCCACAGCCAGAATTTCCCGAGAATTCCATTCGTCCAAATTAAGGGCTGGAATGGATATCAATGAGCACATCTGTAATTTAAAGAGGATGAGGGAGGAATTAAATTCAAGGGGGAACCCGTCTCTGAACGGAGTTTAATAAGTATCATTATTAATTCCTTGGATGCCAGTTGGGACAATTTTATTTCCCAATTGGAAAACTCCAACTATAATGGTATATCCCTGGAAGTTCTGACTGGCAAGCTCATTGCAGAATTTAATTTCAGGAAGGATAGGGCAGCCTTCCATAAAGAAAAGGGGATGACTAGAGGGACTGGAAGTCCCAGCAGGGTAAACACAATTGGTGAGTGCTATGGATGTGGATCAATGGGACATTTTAGGAGGGATTGTCCTAAAGTTGTGGGCCCAAGGACAAATCAAAGGGGACGCTCAAACAGTAGAAACAGAAAGAGGTCACCCACTCCTAAAAGGAACCCCCAAACAAAACCTGTCAACCAGAGAAGTGGTAAAGGGGGCTATGTAAGCAACAAAAAGAACCAGTACAAGCAAAACAACTTCACAAGTATATCTGAGATGAGTTACCCCAGGCTCACCAAGCAGAAACATGAGCAATTATGGTTGCTGGACAGTGGTGCTAGCAAGCACATGGTTTGTAACAAGCTGTTGTTGAATGACCTGGTTGACCATGATAGCATTGTAACTGTGGCTAATGGCCTGAGAACAAAGGCCACAGGTATAGGGAATGTAAGTATACATGGGCTTGGTAACATTGACAATGTGTTATATGTTCCAAAGCTGGAACATAACCTTCTCAGTATTTTAAAACTCACTGAAAAATGTAATGTAAAAGTGATCTTCTCAGAAGGGGAAGCCATGGTAACCAAGGATGGCAATATGGTGGGAGAGGTTATTAGAATCAATAACCTACCATATTACTCCCCCATTACAAAGCTTGAGGAGTCTGGTACCAGCAACCAGGTCAATGCTGGTGATCCAGATGGTGACTCCCAAGCAGAGCCTGAGGTTGACCATGAGGGATATACACAAGAGAAGGGGAAAACTAATTGTAATGCAAATAAAGCCAAACATGTAAGATTTGTCACAGAGCACAGTGATGAACAGTCTAAGGGTGCCAAAACCTTGACCATTGGCAAACCCCTGCAAGATGAGTGTGCCCATCTCCTACACAGGAGGATAGGTCACCTCAGTTTCCTGATTGTGCAGAGGCTACCTGAGTGCTCTAGGGGGTTGAATGTAAAAAGTTGTAATGTATTCATGGATTGCTCTGTTTGCAGGGGAGCCAAGTCCAGGGTGAAGCCAGCGCCCAGAAAATCCCAGAGGCAATCCAAACACATTTTTGAGCTGGTGCATATGGACCTGGTGGGTCCATTGAAACCCTCCCTCGGTAAGAACATCTACTTTCTCACCATAGTGGACGACCATAGTAGATATGGGTTTGTGTACCCCTCAAATCCAAGGATCAGACCTTTTCAAAATTCAGGGAATTTTATAATTTGATCCTAAACCAGCACAAAATCAAGATTCAGAGAATCTTGACAGACAGAGGTACCGAGTTCAATTCTAACAACTTCTCTGTCTGGTTGAAGGAGCGGGGGATAGTCCACCTTAGGACAGCTCCTTATTCCGCCTTCCAGAACAGGGTTTCAGAGAGGAGAAATGGGGTTCTCCAATCAATGATGAGATGCGCCCTTGAGGATGCTGGCCTAAATTTTGCATACTGGGCAGAGGCCATATTGTATGCCAACTACACTCTCAACAGAGTATGGTCGAGTATTGTAGAGAAAACCCCCTATGAGATGGTCTATGGGTGCAAACCTAGTTTAAGACATCTGCATGTATTTGGGGTGATGGCCGATGTGCATGTCCCCAAGGAGTTAAGGAAGAAAAGGGACAGGAGGTCGATCAAATTAAGATTCATAGGGTATGAGCCTGGGTCCAAGGCTTACAAATTTTGTGGAAATGAAAAAGGATTGTCATCTCAAGATCGGCCACCTTCTATGAGAGCACAAACTGGAGCAGAATCCATGCCAATGAGATTCTGGCTCCCAAACAAGCCCATGATTCGGCCAGCAAAGATAAAAATGTGTTGCAAACCCCATCTAATGATGGTAACACATCTGGCTCAGGGGATAGTGGAGAGAGGGCAATCTCCACGCCCCTTAAGGGAATCCTCAAGAAACAGATGGGAGTGACCCGGGAGAAGGGGCATCCCAAAATTAAAACTGGTAAAATTAATAGTGATGAAGCTGGTGACAATTTGGACAATTTGGATGATTCAAATTGTGAACAGGAGCCAGTTAGTAGACCAATCCGGACTACTAGAAATAAGAAACCTGAAACGTTTAGTGATTTCATCACTAATGTAAATTTGGCATCGACCACTCCTCAAAGATATGAGGACGTTTTAAAGCTATCTCCAAAAGAGCAGGGAAATTGGCATGCTGCTATGGATTTGGAGATGAACAGCCTCAGGAAGCTGGAGGTGTTCACACCTGCTAAATTGCCAAAAGATAAGAAAGCAATTGGCACAAGGTGGGTTTATAAGAAGAAGCCACTGGATGATGGGAACTTCTTATACAAGGCGAGATTGGTGGCACAGGGATTCTCGCAGAGATACCCTGAGGATTTTGATGACACCTTCTCACCCACAGTACGCCCTGAGAGCGTAAAGCAAAGGGATCTGAGAGAAGATCTATAACCTAAAGAGAAAGGGACTTTCTAAAGAGGTTAGCTATATCTAAGAAGAGGTTATGAGAGGAAGAACTGTGAATCTCTCATAGTGACTTCTAGTTCCTTGAAGGACTATTTAAAAGGAATGAAAGAAGAAAAGACTATGTAGATATTTACTAATAACATATTTATTGATTGTTTCTGTTATAAATAAATCTGTTTTGATCTGACACAACTTGGCATTGCAATTTATTGAATGACTCTGTGAAATAGATATAGGTTTAAAGATCCAGGCCAAATTCAATTAATATTATTTAACACTAGCAATAGCACTTAGACTTATATGCTGCTTCACAGTGCTTTTACAGCCTTCTTTAAGCAATTTACAGAGTCAGCATATTGTCCCCAACAATCTGGATCCGTATTTTACCCACCTCGGAAGGATGGAAGGCTGAGTCAACCTTGAGCCTTGTGAGATTCAAACTGCCAAATTTCAGGCAGCGGGCAGTCAGCAGAAGTAGCCTGCAGTACTGCATTCTAATCACCATGTCACTTAATTACCTGTCCCATCTTTACCGTGCCCCCACATCTAGAACAAAGCAAAAACAAACACTGAAAATAGATTTAGTTATTCATTTTACTGAATGACTTACTGCTGGAATCCAAACCCTGATAGAAAATCTTCTAGATTCTAAATCTAGATGATTAATATAAATAACTTTTCCAAGATAAATTTCCTATTTTAAATAGCACCAATTCAAAACTAGACAAAGATCTTCCCAACTGGCAAAGTTTTATTAAGAAATTTATAGGGATTCGGGAAAAAATATGTTCAAAATTTTGCAAGACTCAAAAAAGAGAAATGGGTTAGCTTTTCCTAATGTTAGATACTACTAAAAAGCAAACTGTATATCATTTTTTTTTAAATTACATTTATATGCCGCCCTTCTTCGGAGACTCAGGGCGGCTTACAATTTTTGGGATACAACCCAGTGTGCTCAGCAATAGCCTTCATTCCATTGTATATGCCTGCTTATTACTAAGTGTCATTTTTACAAGGTCAGCTAATTGCCCCCAACAATCTTGGGTCCTCAATTTACCTACCCCGAGAAGATGGAAGGCTGAGTCAACCTTGAGCCTGGTGGGATTCGAGCCTACAGCAGTTGTAGGCAGCTGGAACTTAAGTGTAGGCAATTAACAGCCTGAGCCACCAGGGCCCCAAATATAATGGATAAAATTGCCTAATAGCAGTGTATCAATTACAAAAGGAGCAGATTTAGCCCGTGGATTTTATAGATATTTATAGTACACACAAACAAAAGAAGACAAGAATCTGGAAATATGTGAAAGTATAAGAAAAGATTTATTAAAAATTTGCAATCCCTTGAAAGGTAAGAAAAGTCCAGCAATTTCACCACTAACATCACTCACAGATTCTTCTCTGTTTGAGAACAATTATAATAAAAAACATCTAATCCCATATGCCAACATGATACATTTGGGCTCAAGAAATAGACTAAAGCATAAATTGCTTAATAAAGACAGGGATCTACCCTAGTTAATCTATCTGCAAATAACTGGAAAAATCAAAAGCAATCACTAGAGAAAAATGATAAAATTTGAAACCCAGATCATATATTAGTATGAATCTGTAAATTCTTACTAAAGTATGGCACAGAGAAATCAAAGTCAAAAAACTGATTTATAAATGGATGCATAACTTCAAAGAATAAGTGTGGGGAAAAAAGAAATAAAATTTACAGCAAACCACAATCTGAAGGAAAATTGGTTCAAAATACTGTAAAGATGGAATATGATCCTGACCATGATTGTCAAAAGAAGGATAAATCATACAACAATAAATTTTGGAAATGTCATAATAAAGAAGCGAGGAGGAGCCTTTTTGTCAGTTGGCAATAAGATCATTTAAAAAAAAATTAGTCCCCAAGTTTTTTAGATCAATAATGAGAAAGATCATTCCATGTGTTGGAAGAAATGTCCATCTGGGCTCAATTTCAAGTGGGAACAAAGACACTGGAAATATGGAGACTGCTTGGAAGGATGGTTTAATGGTGGACAGGACCACATGGAGTTTGAAATCCTGGGCAAAATGGAACACATGGGTGAGAGAGGGAAAGAGATTTATACCCTTTGTTGGACTTTGAACTTGCTTCTTGTTCCTGTGGCAAGAAATGTATTCTGACTGGTTGTCAGACTCCCATGGGGCCATGCAGGGGTAACTTAGCAGGTTGTCTTGAGTCCCAGGGTTGGTTGAATCTTGCTGGGTGATGTAATGCCCCCAGGTGATTTTGCAATGTAGTGAGCCCTGCTGTTAAGATGGGTAGAGGGCTAATCCTACCATGGCCTGAGGGCCATGTCTTAATCCCATTACCCTGGAGCTAAAGGGTAGGGGAGCAAGGAGCTGCAGCGGGCTGCTTTGTCTTTAAAAACATGTTTCTCTTTTTCTCATGCAGGGAAATATAATATTCTGCCTTTTTAATATTTCCTAGAATATGTAATTCTTCTAGGAGAGGGGTGGGTGCTAACTTTCTCTACATGCTACACAGGTGTCCCATAAAGGGCAGGGAAAAACAAAGTACACTAAAATATAATCCTTGATCGACCAAAATAAATGCTTGCTTAATTCTGAATTACATATTCAATCGTTACATAGGAATATAAAGTTCTATATATCCTGCACCCAACAGAAGGACATCAGATACCACTATCCATGTCCTTCTCATCAATCTTGCCATAAAACCACGCACATTACAATTGGTTTTTGTTCCCTGTTTTGATACTGTTTTGAACACCACTGGAACAAAGAGAAACATTAGGAGAAATGTCCTAACAGCTAAGATCATCCTGTCCAGGATATTGATTGCATTGTCCTTCATCACGATGACCTCTATTTCCAACAGTCTAATAATATTCTAATAATACAAACACGATAGGACATCGTGTGAGTTTTCTCCTCCTGCTCTACTTTATAGAATGCTATTTAAGAAAGCAAGACAATATAAATATATCCCATCGTCTGTTACCATGGAAGACTAAGCCACCTTAATTTCAAAACTTCATGTATTATCAAATGTTCATCTCAAAACTAGCTGATTTTATTTCCTGTCTAAGGATTCTTGGAGGGGGAACACAGTTATGATGTTTTCAGATTTAATGATTGGAGAAACTATGACTCTTTAGGAAATCAAACTGGCATGCTGTTTTCAGGAGAAAGATTTCACATTACTGACTATATAGTTGCAAGTTCCATATTTCTTCCCATTGCATCCTGATAGGCTTCCCACGTTCTTGTTCCTGACTTTGCTTGATATTCATAAAGAAACCCCATGAAGAGGGAGGAAAACAGCAAGAACAATGATATCCTGTTGAGACTTATTGCCTAGGCCTCCAAAACAAAGTGTGGGTTGTGTTGCAATCTTCACAGGAGTTCAAAGTTGTGCACTGAAGGAAACAAATGAATCACTGCATACTGGTGCATACCAACGTTTCTCCCCCTAAAAAAAACTTCAGTTTCAAAATATACATTTTCCTACCATCCAAAGAAAGTGTGGGTGTGTATGTTGGTTTATTACAGGCATCAGATCACTGTGCTGGTGTTTACTAAACATTCTGAAGAAGAATATTTATTGAACAGGTTAGGTTCCTCTTTTGCAGTATATTTAAAATCCAGCGGTTGAGGCAAAGTGGTGCACTTACTCATTAATCTTATGTGCTAATTTTTCTACATGAGGACAGGGGTGGACTTCAAAAGTTTTAGCAACTGGTTCTCTGCCTGGGTGCTGGGTGGGCATGGCCATGGTGGACGTGGCCTAGTGAGCCTCCTGCACCATCGTGGGGAACGTTTTTGTCCTCCAGGGCTCTGGAGGCTTTCCTCGATCCTTCAGGAGGGCAAAAATGACCTCCCCAGACTCTGGAGGCCCTCTGGAGGCCAGAAATGAGCCCGTTTTCGGCCTTCCGGAACTTATGGAAAGGATGCTACAAGGGTTGCCAGGGGTGGTGCCCTATTTTGATGATGTTCTAATTTCTGCTGAAATGACACTCAGTTACAGAGACTCAGAGAAGTCCTAACCAGATTCAAAAAGCGGGTTAAAAGTCAAAGAAGAAAAATGCACACTTAGAACAGATAAAGTGGAATTCTTGGGTTACATGATTGATAAACATGGCATCCACCCCACAGAGGCCAAAGTTCAGGCAATCAAAGAAGCCCCCAGGCCAAAATGCAAAACAGATTTGCAAGCATTCTTGGGACTCATTAACTTCTATCATATGTTTCTACCTCAGAAGGCAACCATTGCAGAACCCCTACACAGATTACTGGACAAAAATCTGCTTGGGTCTGGGGCAGAAAGGAACAAGCTGCATTTAACAATATTAAGAGACAAATCACGTCTGTCTCTGTACTAATACAGTTCTCTGAGAATTTGCCTGTTGTACTGACTTGTGATGCATCCCCTTTGGAGTGGGGGGGGCGGTGTTGAGTCACATGCTTCCCAGTGGGAGGGAAGCTCCTATTGCATTTTACTCTTGCACTTTGACTAAAGCAGAGAGAAATTACAGCCAACTGGACAAGGAAGCTTTGGCAATTGTAGCAGCTATCAAGAAATTCCATGAGTATCTATATGGAAGAACATTTACTATTGTCACAGATCACAAACCTCTTTTAGGCATCATGGCAGGAGACAAACCAACGCTTCATCACGATCCTGTCACCAAGAATGCTGAGATGGACCGAATTTCTTGCTGCTTATTCATATAAACTGATCCACAGACCTGGTAAAGACATTGGGCACGCAGTTGCTTTGAGTTGCTGCCCACTTCCTTCACACATTGAGGACCCTGTTCCTGAGACTCCCACCTTTTTTCTAGAAACTGTTGCCAAGCTTCCAGTACATGCTGCTCAAATTGCCAGAGAGACTACCAAAGACACTTTATTGGCTCCTGTTGTAGGCTGGATTAAGAAAGGTTGGCTACTTCAAGACCTACCTCAACATGCCCAGCCTTTTAAATCCAGGCAAACTGAATTATCTGTGTTAAGAGGATGTATTTTGTGGGGTAACAGGGTGGTTATTCCTGCAAAACTACAGAAAGAGGTTTTGGAATGTTACATGAGGGTCATCCTGGTATTGTAAGGATGAAGGGATTGGCCAGGAGTTATGTATGGTGGCCAGGTATTGACAAAATGGTTGAAAACTGGGTTGCATCTTGTCCCAAAACTACTCAGTGTCCAGCATATCACTCCCAACCCCTCAACTAACTTAACACCAGTTGAATTGGTGATGGGTAGGAAACTCAGGTCTCCCTTGATCGCCTTCATCCCACTTACGCACCAACGCACATTAGATTCCACTAGCAAAATTCGCACATTCACTGTGGGTGATTCTGTTTATGCTGAGAACCTCATGGGTGAACCATTATGGATTCCTGCTGAGATAACCCAAATCACAGGCCCCAGGTCTTACAGGGTACAAACGGAGGATGGTGTCCTCTGGAGCAGGCACATTGATCAGTTGAGGTCCAGACTACCTCAGGAGCATCTCCATGGCTCCTCTTTGGTTCCCATACCTACTGCCTCTTCTAGGGGAAGGGGAGGATTATGAGGATAATCAGCAAGCAAGAATCAACCCCATGTGTAACGAGCTAACACGACAGGAACCATCCCAAAACCTGTCACAGTGCCAACAACCATTTTTACAGATGGAAGATTGCACATCACTACCTGACTTAGGTGCTGACATTGGGTTGGAGATGGATTGGGAGGAGAGACCAGGTTGTAGTAACCAAACAGGTTCTACCATTACTAGAAGTCCAAGTAAGGAAATGTCAACAGACACATTTCCTCCCTCACAAGGTGAGAACCTTAAACATCTGAACCACGAGGTCTCAACGCACATAAGAGCCCCACCTATTTAAAAGAATACAATAGATAGGCTGGGGTTTCAGTATGGACTGAACCTAGTGGGAGGGGTGTTATGTATGCAGTGTTTGAAATCATTGGTTTAGTTTGAATTGTTCTTGTAAAGGGTTGGAGATGATTGGTTTAAAAGTGCGGAAAACCCTGCACTCTGTTTGGCTGTCAGCCGGCTGCCGCTATAAGTAGCAGCCGCAGCAAAGCCAGTCAGGTCCGTTCTGAGCTGAAGTCACTAATAAACTTAAGAGCTGAAGCACTCGATCTGCCTCTCTATGCAAACTTAACACAAACAGAATAGCAAAGGGTTTGGAATGTAATAGTTGAAGAATCTGGGTATGTTTAGCCTTCAGAAAACACCAAATATCTGAAAGGTTGCTCCATAAAAGAAGGGATGGATTTATTCTCTTTGTACCAATGGAAGCAAGTTCTGGCTGGACATCAGAAGGAATTTTCTGACTATATGCTGTCAGCTGGCCGAACAAGAGATGATGAGTTTTCAAAGAGAGACAAGATGGTCATCTTCATAAGTGCTCTAGTGGATCTCATTGATTTGGGAATTGGATTAGATGACCAGAAGTATCTTTTCCACCTACACAAAGGCCGCTGCAGGGGAGGGGGGCTAAAAGAGTCAAAATGGTGATCCCAAAATTGAAACCTTCACCTTTTTGCATGTATGATAAATAATGCAAAACTGGGGCTTCAATTCCATGGTTGCAGTTGCCATTTTGAGTCCCTCCCCAGGACTTACCTGCATGCACCCACCTAGCACTGAGCCTTCAACAGTAATGAGAAGTGTTGCAAATGATTGATCTTTGGTCCTGTGCCTGGAACCAATTGCTACCAATTTCTGTCTTCAAATTCTTCTTTAATATGCTGAAATCAGATTTATTAATACACACTTAACTTCCTATTTCCCTTGAGGCTTGGACCAGTTCTTTCAGACAGAATTCCTTCCAACTGGCATATTTCCAAATCAGATATCCAGATACTACCAACCCAATCAACTAAATTGCCACTGTTTGATATGTGTGTGAGAGAGAGGAGAAAGGAGGGGAGGGAGGCAGAGGGGATGGAGGGAGGGGAAGAGAGAGAGAGAGAGAGAGAGAGAGAGAGAGAGAGAGAGAGAGAGAGAGAAATCACTGATCAATAAAGTCATACCAAGAATCCTATTAAACATTTAAGAAAGTATGACAAGATACCTACAGGTAGTGGTGATGTTTGCACATTATGCAAAATTGGAGTTTTATTCAATCTGTTTCATCAGGAATAAGGCCAAATTGCCTGGTTTTATCCCTCTCACTGATGATCAATTTATTACTCCATCTCCTCTCCTCTCCCCTCTCTTCTCTCCTGTCTCTCTGCTGCATGACTAGGAGAACTTTTCAAATTTGTTGCTGTCAGGCTTCTTGAAATCCAGATTGTCACCGAGTCTAAATTTAGATTTAGATTCTTCCTCCCATTATGATCAATTTTAAAGCAAACTAAGTTCAAATGAAAGATTAATCATTAAACTGGTTTGATTCTATACCAATAATTCAATGTTCAGCAACAAGAAGTTTCCTGTAAGGGGAATAGAAAGCTCAGGCTTTCAAACTCCCAGCTGCAGGAAGAAATATGGTAGCTCAAATCTTATTTTCAAAAATATTATTTGAGCTCATTCCAACTCTTTAATATTCCCATTATGCTAAACCACAGCTCAGTATAATCTGTGAACAGGCCACTCCAGCATCGTAATCCTGATGATAAAATAGGTATTAGAACTTTTATAATAATTAATTTTGCTCTCCTCCACCTATATACTTCAAGAGTATCATGATCATCCAGATTAAGGGATTCCTGGAAACCACATGGTTAAATGCATTTTAGTCCTCTTGTCTAAGGAAGATATATATATATATATATATATATATATATATATATATATATATATATTCAGAGATTTTCATGGGGGTTCAGGATGAATTTGTCTTGTTTGAGTATACCTAATTTAAAACCCACTGAACCAGCCTGAAGATGGCGTAGTGGATCTCAGTAAACATCGCCAAGGTATTCTCAATCTTACATGGGACAAGACCTGAATACACCAAGACTATATATAGATAGATAGATAGATAGATAGATAGATAGATAGATAGATAGATAGATAAATTGTTTCTGAAAATAAGACCTACCCCTAAAATAAGACCTAGTGCAAATCTCCGGTTCCAGGAAGACTTCAGGGAGCAACGTGCACCCGAAACACCCCCTACACACTCACACCCACTATTTGGCACCATAAATATATAAGACCTACCCGAAAATAAGACCTAGTGTGTTTTGGGGGCCGAAAAAAAAATTTAAGACAGTGTCTTATTTTCGGGAAACACGTAGATATAGATATAGATATAGATATATGTTTTCATAGATTTTCACGGGTAAGGTATGTAGGTCTTGGTGTATTCGGTCTTGTCCTGTTTTGCACAAGCACAAAGCCAAGACTCCAGCCTGAAGATGGCGAGTGGGATCTCGTCGAACCGCCAAGGTATTCTCAATCTTACATGGGACAAGACCAATACACCAAGACCTACATACCTTTACCCGTGAAAATCTACAAAACAAATATATGTGTAGATATATACATATGTGTGTGTGTGTGTTATATAGGTGTACACTTCTGAGAGCAGATAACAGAATTTCATTTTTAATGTGTGCCAGAGTGCCCACAGGGAAAAAAATGTCAATAAAGGTTATCTTATCTCATAAAAGGTATATACAATATGCCTTTTAGTGCAGCTCAGAGAATGTTGTTGATTTCCATGCAAATGGCTGAAACCTCAAAAGTTAAAATCCAATTAGGGCACTTTTACTGATAATCTTTCCCCAAATTGGAACGTTCTCTTTTTTGCCCAATTAAGCAATATGTTTATCCAATTTTATGCTCAAGTTAACAAGCAAATAAACAGAGGTATTCAAGGCTGTCCTTTAATGAGAGCTGGCTGGCCAACTGCCACTGACACAATTGCAAGAGTGTTCTCTTCCTTTCGCATTATATTCAAGTCGTTTTGCTACTGGCTCCTTTGGATCTGAAGAACACAGCTCTGAGTCTGGCTAATAGCCAGGAGGTTGAGTGAGTCTGAATACCCTTCCTCCTCCCACCCCTTTTGAGGGGGCTCAGTAAGAGAGAAGAGTTGCTTGGAATTGAAACACAACAACCGCACCTGCCCATGGGGATTATTTCAAAAGCAGGGAGCAGAAAGAGCAAGCCTTGATAGCTTGAAAGCAAACATTGTAACGTCAGGCTGGAAATAGCTTGGTCTCAAGAAAGAAACCGTGACAAAGCGCATGTAGAAGATGCTGACTGTGTAATAACAAAAGGGCATCAGTTACATATCACTCTCTTTCACTCAGTGGCAAGGCTTTCTGAGAGTTGTCCTGGAATGATTTAAAGGAGTTTGCCACTTGGCACTTTGTCAAGTTTATGGGGGATTTCCACCTTCAAAACAGAGAAGAATACTGCAGTCTAATGCACTCTACATGGGGCTGCCCTTGAAGACCACTCAGAAATTAAAACTAGTCCACATGAATTGGGAGTCCTAGGATTCCCCATTGTTGGAAGGAAAATCCAGTCTGGTTCTAAGCTGGAAGAAAGGCACGAAATGGAGGCTGATTGGAAAGAAGGATTCTGTTTATAGATGAGCAGAATCACTGACAGCATGGGATTCTGGGGCAGCTGACAAATTGGTTTGATGAGTACATGGATTTTTACAGGTTTCTGTGACCTTGAAGTTGGAACTCTTCTTGGGATTGTGCGATGAAGGGGCTTTTGTGTCTCTTGCTATTTCAGTGGTGGTGGGTTAATGCTATGATGGCCTAAAAGCCCCTTCCTGTCCTTCTTAATCCCATCACCTGGAGCTGAAGATGTTTTGCTTGTGAACAGATTGGCCCAGTCTTTCTTAATGGGCACAAAATATCCATCTCTAAAGACTTCAGGCATCTGCTGGAGGTTATTTTACTATGCAGGAAACTGGGGCTGCTTGCTGCTTTTAAGAGCATGTTTCTCCATTTCTTCTTTGGGAAAATATAATATTCTGCCTCTTTTATTATTCCCCAAAGTATTTCATTCTCTTGGAGGGTGTGTGTGTGTGTGTGTGTGATTACTTTACATCATGTACCATCACTGTTGCGTGAGCTGCACTGGCTTCCAGTATCTGGTGCAATTCAAGGTGCTGGTCACTACTTTTAAAGCCCCACATGGCATAGGTCCAGGTTATCTGTGGGAGTTCCTTTCCCTAAGGACATCTATCCAGGGATGGGATTCAAATTTGTAACAACTGGTTCTGTGGGCATGGCTAGGTGGGCATGGCCAGTGTGTGGTCATGTGACTGGATGGACATTTTTTTTGCACACACCTGCTTTTTGGGCCTTCTGGGCCTCAGGGAAGCCTCCTGGGAGGGGGCATTTTGCTTCTCAGAAGGCTTCCTGGAGCTCAGGAAGAAAAAAATGGAGCATAGGGGAGGCACAGCACCCCACCACACTCTGTTTTGGGCCTCCTGGGCCTCAGGGAAGCCTCTTTTGTTCCCAGAAGGCTTCTAACCAGAAAAAAATGGAGCCCCACCTCCATTTTGCCTTCCTGGGCCTCAGGAAGCCTCCTGGTGGAAGTAAATAAGCAGGGCGGCACAGCTGATCATAGGAACAGCTGATCATCGGGAGGGGAAAAAGAAGAAATACTAAGGAGTTACTGGCGGGGAAGAATGCACAAAGTACGTGCTGCGTGATAAGGACTGACTGGGCAGGGAGGGGAGGGCGGCAGAGAGGGGTGGGCGAGCCAGCACACTTTGCCAGTTCTCCCAACTCAAGAATCATAACAACCGTTCTATCTGAACCAGTCCCGAACTGGTAGAATCCTATCCCTGCATCTATCCATCCTATCAGGTCAGATAGGGTGGGCATGCTCCTAGTCTCTTCCTTTAAATATTGCCATTTGATAGGAGCTAGGAAGCCTGCCTTCTCCATGGCAGCCTGTGCCCTATAGAACACTCTGACCCTTTAAATTCAGCAGGCCTCCTCACTTATTCTTCCATAAAGCTTTGAAGATCTGGTTTTCCTCCAAGGCCTGGGATAAGGTTGGATAATTGCCCATTAGAAGTTGACTTGGCTCCAGGTCTTTGTTATTTTGATGTTTTCATCTGTTTATTTTCATGGTTTTAATATATTTCTCATGTTCTTTTAACTTTTGGTGGTAGCTGCTCAGATATATTGAAATTTGAAAGGTTGAAAGGTATGTAAATATCATCAATCACTCAATCAATAAATGTATTTAGCTAAAAGCATCTCAAAGAGATTCAAAAATCTCACCCATGGTTTGTTTTATTTGGTGGATAATGTAGCTGGTATAATTTAACATTGTTTCAGAATTCCAACAGATCTCAAACCACAGTTATATTCTCTTACAGTCCTCTTGGTGAGAAATGGATGTGTCTCAAGTTGCTCTTATGAAGAACAATGTATGAGTTTAGACATGAAATGAGAAATATAACGAATGCCTGCCAATAGACAGGTACAGGTGCAACTTGAATGGCCTCATTTTTTGCATTTTATTTCCTTGAAAACTGGAACAGGAATGTAGAAAGACATCTTTTCCTTTTCTGAGTATGCTTAACATATCAATAATGTACAGAAAACATGATGATATAGTGTCAAAGGATCGCATTCAATTTATTCGATTCTAAAAAAGTAGTCTTCTATCAGATCTCCATACTCTGTACTTTGTACAAAGTGAGTTGTAGGTGAAAGAGGCTCTTTCTTTTAACCAGAGTGATATCTGTCAATTTTTGTTCCAGCTTTTAGACTGACACCAACACTTGGAATTATTCTTGAAACCTATTAAACACTAATGCTAGCATTATGTGAGACTGTTGACTATCACCTGCCAGAATGAAGGCTGCAACATCCTATACCAACTCTGAGCAGTCTTCAGAGGCATTCTTATGTAAATCACATTGCCTATTCAAGGGAGGATGGGATGATCACTTGGTAGATACCCCAAATCTTCATGTTCCAGGAAGAGTCACA
>CM019149.1:43721494-43738203 GCA_009733165.1 Naja naja
GTTTTCCGCACTTTTAAACCAATCCTATTTGACATTTTTACAAGAACAATTCAAACTAAACCAATGACATTCAAACCTACATACATAACACCCCTCCCCCACTAGTTCAGTCATACCAAACCCCAACCTATCTAATGTATTCTTTTAAATAGGTGGGGCTTTCGTGTACGTTGAGACCTTCGTGGTTCAGAAGTTTTAACACTCACCCAGTGAGAGAGGAAATGTGTCTGCTGACATTTCCACTGGGGACTTCCTGTGAAAGAAGACCCTGTTTGATTGTTAGAATTGGTCTCTCCTCCCAACCCATCTCCAGCCCAATGTCAGCACCCAGTCAGGTACAATCTTCCACTTCTAAGGATGGATTTTGGCATTGTGACAGGTTTTGGAATGGTTCCTGTCGTAATGGCTCGCTACACATGGGGTTGATTCTTGCTTGCTGATTTTCCTCCTGTTCCTCCCTTCCCCTAGAATTGACATCAGGTGAGGGAACTAGAGAGGAACAAGTGCCATGTTCCTGAGAGAACCTGGATCTAAGTTGATCAATGTGCCTGCTCCAGAGGAGTCCATCCTCTGTTTGCACCCTGTAGAACGAGGCCTGTGATCTGAGTTATCTCAGCAGGAATCCACAAAGGTTCACCCATAAGGTTCTTAGCATAAACAGAATCACCCACACTGAATGTGAACTTTGGAAGTGGAATCTGTGGTGTGTTGGGTGTGTAAGGGGATGAAGGCGGGAAGGGAAGACCTAAGTTTCTAACCATCAACAACTCTGCTGGGGATAAGTTATTAGATGGGTTAGGAGTGAGTGCTGAACACTAAGAAGTTTTTCAACTTCTCAGTGATGTCCCCAGGACCCAGTTGCTGAAGCTTCTCCTTGGTAAAATGTACATGCATTCAGCCCGGCCGTTAGTCAAGGGTGCCCAGGGGCAGTAAGGGCATGTCTGATACCCTGTTGTGCTAAATAGGATTCAAAAAGGTTGGATGTAAATTGAGGGCATTGTCAGAGACAAGAACATCAGGTAACCCATGGGTACAAAAGTTTTTGAGCTGTTTGATGACAGCATCAGTTGTGGTGGATGCCATGGGGATTACCTCTAGCCATTTGGAATATGCATCTACTATAATAAGAAAGGTGTGTCCCTGGTAGGGCAGCAAAATCAATGTGAATCCTGGACCACGGGCCCCTAGGACATTCCCATTCCTGTGGGGGGGGTGGGGAGGTGGGGCAGGCCTGACACCTGACAGTTGGGACAAGATGCAACCCATTTCAACCATTTTGTCAATACCTGGCCACCATACATAACTCCTGGCCAATCCCTTCATCCTTACAATACAGGATGACCTCATGTAACATTTCCAAAACCTCTCTTTGCAGTTTTGCAGGAATAACCACCCTGTTACCCCACAAAATACATCCTCTTAATACAGATAATTCAGTTTGCCTGGACTAAAAGGTTGAGCCAGGTGAGGTAGATCTTGAAGAGGCCAACCTTTCTTAATCCAGCCTATAACAGGAGCCAATAAAGTGTCTTTGGCAGTCTCTGGCAATTTCAGCAGCATGCACTGGAAGCTGGCAACAGTTTCTAGGAAAAAGGTGTGTGTTTCAGGTTCAAAGTCCTCCTGTGGCAAGGAAGTGGGCAATGCACTCAGTGCATCAGCATGTCCAATGTCCTTGCCAGGCTTGTGGATAAGTTTGTATGAATAAGCAGCAAGAAATTCAGTCCACCTCAGCATTCTTGGTGACAGGATAGTAGGTGTAGGTTTGTCTCCTGCCACAATGCCTACAAAGGTTTGTGATCTGTAACAATGGTAAATTCTCCCATACAGATATTCATGAAATTTCTTAACAGCTGCAACAATTGCCAATGCCTCCTTGTCCATTGGCTGTAATTCTCTCTGCTTTGGTCAAAGTGCGAGAGTAAAATGCAATAGGGGCTTCTCTCCCACTGGGAAGCCTGTGGCTCAAAACCCCCCACACTCCAAAAGGGGATGCATCACAAGTCAGTACAACAGGCAAATTCTCAGAGAACTGTACCAGTACAGCATCAGACGTGATTAGTCTTTTAATACTGTTGAATGCTGATTGTTCCTTCCTTCCCCAGATCCAAACAGACTTTTTATCAAGTAATCTATGCAATGGTTCAGCAATGGTTGCCTTCTGAGGTAGGAACATGTGATAAACATTAATGAGTCCAAGGAAGGCTTGCAAATCTGTTTTGCATTTAGGTCTAGGGGCTTCTTTGATTGCTTGAACCTTGGCATCTGTAGGGTGGATGCCATGCTTGTCAATCATGTAGCCCAGGAACTCAACCTTGTCAGTTTTAAGAGTGCATTTTTCTTCCTTGACTTTTAACCCCGCTTTGAATCTGGTAAGGACTTCTCTGAGTCTTTCTTGTAACTGAGTGTCATTTTCAGCAGAGATAAACATCATCAATGTAAGGCACTACCCCTGGCAGTCCTTGGAGCATCTTTTCCATAAGGCTTTGAAAGATGCCTGGTGCCACGCTTACTCCAAATTGTAACCTTTTACATTTGAAGGCACCTCTATGAGTCACAATGGTTTGGGCCTCTGCAGTGGCATCATCAACTGTTAGTTGTTGATATGCCTGGGCCAGATCCAATTTGGCAAAGACTGTACCCCTGCCAAGTGAATGTAACAGATGATGCACCACTGGAACTGGTATGCGCTCTGCTGCAGCGCATGGTTCAGTGTCCCCTTATAGTCTCCACAGATTCTACTGACCCATCAGTCTTGACTGGTGTGACTATGGGTGTCTCCCACTGGAGTGGTCAGTGGGCTCTAAAACCCTTGAGCTATTAATTTGTCTAATTGTGCATCAATTTTTTCTTTAAAGCAAATGGGAACCCTTCTGGGCTTTAAACAAATTGGGGGCACCTTGGGATCTAGGTTGAAAGTGATAGGGGTCCCCATATACTTGCCAATCTTCGCTGAAGACCTCTGGAAACTCAGACTTCAAGGCCTCCTCCCATTCAGAGTTGCTCACGTGATTGATGCCAGTCACCTCGATGCCTAGTGGATTGAACCACTCAAGTCCCAGCAAGCTTGGGCGATCCTTGTCCACGATGGTCGGGCAAACGTTTGGTGTGGCCTTTAAACTTCGTTGAATTCTCTTGTTCCAACTACTGGAATCTTGTTCCCTGGTAGTCTTTAAGAGTCAGTGCTTGCTTCTGGAAATGTTTCTTCTGAATGTTGGGAGTAGCCGTGAATAGTGTCCCATGACACCATAGATAAATAGAGCCTGAGTCCACTTCCATTTGGCAAGGCCTTCCTTCAATGAGTACCTTCACATGTACTTTTCTGCTTCTCAAGGGTGAAGAATGACCAATGGTGTGTGATGAGAAATTCCTTTCATTTGCTTCAATGTTGCCCCATTTTCTCACTGAAGTTGGGGGTTCTTGAAATCTTTGTCAGGAAACTTTCTTCTGATGGGTGGAGTTCTGGTGATTTGCTAGACTCTTGCTAAGGAGATCTTTTTTCAAACGAAGTTGGGAGGTGGCAACCCCAACAAAACCTCTGCATAAAAAGTCTTGCGCTTTTTCTTCCCAAGTCTTTTCTTTTTCTTTTCCATTCTGAGTCTATAAATTCCTTCCTCCACCTCACTACAGTCTGATTCAGAATCTATCCTGCTCGCAATGAGTTGTGGACTTTTCCACATCAGGATGGCTTGAGGCCTTGTTAATTTTCTTCATGGCTGCCACTGAGGACTTAGTGGCTTCTGCTGAGGAGGCCTCTTCTATGGCCTCCTTTAACGTGATCTTAGGTTTTAATAATAATTTGCTCTGAAGCACCTTGTCTTTTGAGGCCTAGAACAAAACCGATCGCGCATGGCCTCCTCCAAACTGTAAACTCGCATGCACCCCAATGTCTCTTAAGCTTGCCATGAAGTCGTAACATTTTCGCTTTCCCCTTGATCCCGACGGTAAAACTCGTGTCTCTAATGAGGCACGATACTTGTGGGGCGTAATGGGCTCTTAAAAGCTTTTCTAAATCAGGCCATTCCATTACCTTCACATCTGCAGCTCCGCCAATGCCTTCACCATCTTGAAGACTGCCAGACGCAGTGCGTGAAGAAAGACCGCCCTCTTCGCTTCTCGGAGATGTCGGGGAGGTCGTTTCCTTCCAAATACATTGGAAGCGATCCGCGACAATTCCCAGTCTCGCCGCCGGATCGAATGGGGCTGGGGGGGGTGTTCAGCGCAGCCATCTCACTCTTCTGCTTGTCTTCGCGTTTCTTCTCTTCAAGGGAATCCCACCTTCGTCGCCAGTGTTAAGTTTGCATGAAGAGTCAGACGCGAAGAGCTTCAGTGAAGAGTTTATTAGTGACTACAGCTCAAATGGACCCTACTTGGCTGGGCTACGGCTGCTACTTATAGCCAGCAGCCGTAGTTGCCAGCCAATCAGAGTGCAGAGTTTCCCGCACTTTTTAAACCAATCCATTTGACATTTTACAAGAACAATTCAAACTAAACCAATGACATTCAAACCTACATACATAACAGAAAGCATAATCGACTTCGTGGCAAGTTTAAGAGACATTGGGGGTGCGCTCTATTATTGCGAACTTCAAAAGGTAGAGGAGGACATGTGCGATCATTTCGTTTTGGGCCTTAAAGACAAGGTGTTACAGAGCAAGTTATTAATGAAACCTAAGATCATGCTGAAAGAAGCAATAGAAGAAGCCTCTTCAGCAGAAGCTACCAAGTCGCCCTCACCCAGCAGCCATTGAAGAAGATAAACAGGGACCACTGAGCCATTCTGATGGGGGAAAAGTCCTATCACAAATCATTGTGAGGAATTAGATTGCCTGAGGTAAAGGTCAAATTGCAGATGAGGTGGAGGAAGGAATTCCAAGACTCAGAAGTGGAGGCGGAAAAAGACAAGGACCCGGGAAGAAAGAACAAAGAGGCAAGAATTTTACTGCAGAGGTTGTGGGGAAGCCACCCCGCATTGAATGCAAGTTTCTAGGACACCATTTGCCTCCGTTGTGAAAAAAGAGGACACCCTAGCAAGAGTCTGCAAATCATCCAGAACTCCACCCAACAGAAGGAAGTTTGCTGCAAAGAAAGACAAAGAATTCAAGCCAAAAAAACCTCAGTGAGAAAATGGGGAGCAGAGTACAGAAGAAAATGGGAAGAATGAAAATCATCAAACAGTAACTATGGTCATTCTTTCCTTTAACAAGCAGAAAAGTGCATGTCAAGGTACTTATTGAAGGAAGGCCTTGCCAAATGGAAGTGGACTAGGCTCATATATATCTATGGTGTCATGGGACACTATTCAAAGACTATTACCAAATATTCAGAAGACCTCATTTCAAGAAGCAAGCATTGACTCTTAAAGACTACCAAGGGAAAAGATTCCAGTAGTTGGAACAAGAGAATTCAACAGAAGTTCAAGGGCCAAACCAAGCGTCTACCCTGACCATAGTAGACAAGGAGATCCCCAAGTCTGCTGGGACTGGAAGGGTTCACCCCGCTGGGCATCGAGGTGACTGGCATGATAATCATGTCAGAGCAACACTGAGTTGTGGGAAGAGGCCTGAAGTCTGAATTCCCAGAGGTCTTCAAGCAACGGATTAGGCACAGCTACTTGGGGACCCCTATCAAATTAACCTAGATCCCAAGGTACAACCAATCGTTTAAAACCCAGAAGGGTTCCATTTGCCTTTTAAAGGAAAAAATTGATGCACATTAGATAAAAACTAATTGCCCCAGGGGTTTTACAGCCCGACCACTCCAGGTGGGAGACACCCATGTCACACCAGTCAAGGCTGATGGGTTGTGAGAATCTGCGGAGCCTACAAGGGGACATTGAACATGCGCTACAACAGAGCGCATATCCAGTTCAGTACTGCATCATTTATTACATTCTCTTGGAGGGGGCACAGTTTTCGCCAATTGGACCTGGCCCAGGCATATCAACAGTTAACAGTTGATGATGCCACTGCAGAAGCCCAAACCATTGTAACCCATAGAGGTGCTTTCAAATGCAAAAGATTGCAATTTGGAGTAAGCATTAGCACCAGGCATCTTCCCAAAGCCTTATGGAAAGGATGCTGCAAGGGTTGCCAGGGTGGTGCACCTATTTTGATGATGTTATAATTCTGCTGAAAATGACACTCAGTTACACGAGAGACTGTCAGAGAAGTCAGAGAGTCCTAACCAGATTCAAAAAGCTAACCAGATTCAAAAAGCGGGTTAAAAGTCAAAGAAGAAAATGCACACTTAGAACAGATAAAGTGGAATTCTTGGGTTACATGATTGATAAACATGGCATCCACCCCACAGAGGCCAAAGTTCAGGCAATCAAAGAAGCCCCCAGGCCAAAATGCAAAACAGATTTGCAAGCATTCTTGGGACTCATTAACTTCTATCATATGTTTCTACCTCAGAAGGCAACCATTGCAGAACCCCTACACAGATTACTGGACAAAAAATCTGCTTGGGTCTGGGGCAGAAAGGAACAAGCTGCATTTAACAATATTAAGAGACAAATCACGCTCTGTCTCTGTACTAATACAGTTCTCTGAGAATTTGCCTGTTGTACTGATTTGTGATGCATCCCCTTTTGGAGTGGGGGGTGTTGAGTCACATGCTTCCCAGTGGAGGGAAGCTCCTATTGCATTTTACTCTGCACTTTGACAAAGCAGAGAGAAATTACAGCCAACTGGACAAGGAAGCTTTGGCAATTGTAGCAGCTGTCAAGAAATTCCATGAGTATCTATATGGGAGAACATTTACTATTGTCACAGATCACAAACCTCTTTTAGGCATCGTGGCAGGAGACAAACCAACACCACGATCCTGTCACCAAGAATGCTGAGATGGACCGAATTTCTTGCTGCTTATTCATATAAACTGATCCACAGACCTGGTAAAGAAATTGGCATGCAGATGCTTTGAGTCGCTGCCCACTTCCTTCACACATTGAGGACCCTGTTCCTGAGACTCCACCTTTTTCTAGAAACTGTTGCCAAGCTTCCAGTACATGCTGCTGAAATTGCCAGAGAGACTACCAAAGACACTTTATTGGCTCCTGTTGTAGGCTGGATTAAGAAAGGTTGGCTACTTCAAGACCTACCTCAACATGCCCAGCCTTTTAAATCCAGGCAAACTGAATTATCTGTGTTAAGAGGATGTATTTTGTGGGGTAACAGGGTGGTTATTCCTGCAAAACTACAGAAAGAGGTTTTGGAAATGTTACATGAGGGTCATCCTGGTATTGTAAGGATGAAGGGATTGGCCAGGAGTTATGTATGGTGGCCAGGTATTGACAAAATGGTTGAAAACTGGGTTGCATCTTGTCCCAAAACTACTCAGTGTCCAGCATATCACTCCCAACCCCTCAACTAACTTAACACCAGTTGAATTGGTGATGGGTAGGAAACTCAGGTCTCCCTTGATCGCCTTCATCCCACTTACGCACTTCCAACACCATTAGATTCCACTAGCAAAATTCGCACATTCACTGTGGGTGATTCTGTTTATGCTAAGAACCTTATGGGTGAACCATTATGGATTCCTGCTGAGATAACCCAAATCACAGGCCCCAGGTCTTACAGGGTACAAACGGAGGATGGTGTCCTCTGGAGCAGGCACATTGATCAGTTGAGGTCCAGACTACCTCAGGAGCATCGCCATGGCTCCTCTTTGGTTCCCATACCTACTGCCTCTTCTAGGGGGGAAGGGGAGGATTATGAGGATAATCAGCAAGCAAGAATCAACCCCATGTGTAACGAGCTAACACGACAGGAACCATCCCAAAACCTGTCACAGTGCCAACAACCATTTTTACAGATGGAAGATTGCACATCACTACCTGACTTAGGTGCTGACATTGGGTTGGAGATGGATTGGGAGGAGAGACCAGGTTGTAGTAACCAAACAGGTTCTACCATTACTAGAAGTCCAAGTAAGGAAATGTCAACAGACACATTTCCTCCCTCACAAGGTGAGAACCTTAAAACATCTGAACCACGTAGGTCTCAACGTACACATAAGAGCCCCACCTATTTAAAAGAATACAATAGATAGGCTGGGGTTTCAGTATGGACTGAACCTAGTGGGGAGGGGTGTTATGTATGCAGTGTTTGAAATCATTGGTTTAGTTTGAATTGTTCTTGTAAAGGGTTGGAGATGATTGGTTTAAAAAGTGCGGGAAAACCCTGCACTCTGTTTGGCTGTCAGCTGCGGCTGCCGGCTATAAGTAGCAGCCGCAGCAAAGCCAGTCAGGTCCGTTCTGAGCTGAAGTCACGAATAAACTTAAGAGCTGAAGCACTCCGCATCTGCCTCTCTATGCAAACTTAACACAAACAGAATAGCAAAGGGTTTGGAATGTAATAGTTGAAGAATCTGGGTATGTTTAGCCTTCAGAAAACACCAAATATCTGAAAGGTTGCTCCATAAAAGAAGGGATGGATTTATTCTCTTTTGTACCAATGGAAGCAAGTTCTGGCTGGACATCAAAAGGAATTTTCTGACTATATGCTGTCAGCTGGCCGAACAAGAGATGATGAGTTTTCAAAGAGAGACAAGATGGTCATCTTCATAAGTGCTCTAGTGGATCTCGTATTGATTTGGGAATTGGATTAGATGACCAGAAGTATCTTTTCCACCTACACAAAGGCCTCTGCAGGGGAGGGGGGCTAAAAGAGTCAAAATGGTGATCCCAAAATTGAAACCTTCACCTTTTTTTGCATGTATGATAAATAATGCAAAACTGGGGCTTCAATTCCATGGTTGCAGTTGCCATTTTGAGTCCCTCCCCAGGACCTACTTGCATGCACCCACCTAGCACTGAGCCTTCAACAGTAATGAGAAGTGTTGCAAATGATTGATCTTTGGTCCTGTGCCTGGAACCAATTGCTACCAATTTCTGTCTTCAAATTCTTCTTTAATATGCTGAAATCAGATTTATTAATACACACTTAACTTCCTATTTCCCTTGAGGCTTGGACCAGTTCTTTCAGACAGAATTCCTTCCAACTGGCATATTTCCAAATCAGATATTTCCAGATACTACCAACCCAATCAACTAAATTGCCACTGTTTGATATGTGTGTGAGAGAGGAGAAAAGGAGGGAGGAGGCAGAGGAGAGAGAGAGAGAGAGAGAGAGAGAGAGAGAGAGAGAGAAATCACTGATCAATAAAGTCATACCAAGAATCCTATTAAACATTTAAGAAAGTATGACAAGATACCTACAGGTAGTGGTGATGTTTGCACATTATGCAAAATTGGAGTTTTATTCAATCTGTTTCATCAGGAATAAGGCCAAATTGCCTGGTTTTATCCCTCTCACTGATGATCAATTTATTACTCCATCTCCTCTCCTCTCCCCTCTTCTCCTCTCCTGTCTCTGCTGCATGACTAGGAGAACTTTTCAAATTTGTTGCTGTCAGGCTTCTTGAAATCCAGATTGTCACCGAGTCTAAATTTAGATTAGATTCTTCCCTCCCATTATGATCAATTTTAAAGCAAACTAAGTTCAAATGAAAGATTAATCATTAAACTGGTTTGATTCATAATTAACCAATAATTCAATGTTCAGCAACAAGAAGTTTCCTGTAAGGGGAATAGAAAGCTCAGGCTTTCAAACTCCCAGCTGCAGGAAGAAATATGGTAGCTCAAATCTTATTTATTTCAAAAATATTATTTGAGCTCATTCCAACTCTTAATATTCCCATTATGCTAAACCACAGCTCAGTATAATCTGTGAACAGGCCACTCCAGCATACGTAATCCCTGATGATAAAATAGGTATTAGAACTTTTATAATAATTAATTTTGCTCTCCTCCACCCTATACTTCAAGAGTATCATGATCATCCAGATTAAGGGATTCCTGGAAACCACATGGTTAAATGCATTTTAGTCCTCTTGTCTAAGGAAGATATATATATATATATATATATATATATATATATATATATATATATATATATTCGTAGATTTTCACGGGTAAATGTATGTAGGTCTTGGTGTATTTGGGTCTTGTCCCGTGTAAGATTGAGAATACCTTGGCGATGTTTCGACGAAAACCCACTGAACCAGCCTGAAGATGGCGAGTGGGATCTCGCTCAAAATATCTCAATCTTACATGGGACAAGACCTGAATACACCAAGACCTACATATAGATAGATAGATAGATAGATAGATAGATAGATAGATAGATAGATAGATACCGTGTTTCCCTGAAAATAAGACCTACCCCGAAAATAAGACCTAGTGCAAATCTCCGGTTCCAGGAAGACTTTTCAGGGAGCAACCGTGCACCCATGAAACACCCCTACACACTCACACACTATTTGGCACCATAAATATATAAGACCTACCCCGAAAATAAGACCTAGTGTGTTTTTGGGGGCCGAAAAAAAAAAATTTAAGACAGTGTCTTATTTTCGGGGAAACACGGTAGATATAGATATAGATATAGATATATGTTTTCATAGATTTTCACGGGTAAAGGTATGTAGGTCTTGGTGTATTCGGGTCTTGTCCTGTTTTGCACAAGCACAAAGCCGAAGACTCCAGCCTGAAGATGGCGAGTGGGATCTCGTCGAAACGTCGCCAAGGTATTCTCAATCTTACATGGGACAAGACCCGAATACACCAAGACCTACATACCTTTACCCGTGAAAATCTACAAAAACAAATATATGTGTAGATATATACATATGTGTGTGTGTGTGTTATATAGGTGTACACTTCTGAGAGCAGATAACAGAATTTCATTTTTAATGTGTGCCAGAGTGCCCACAGGGAAAAAAATGTCAATAAAGGTTATCTTATCTCATAAAAGGTATATACAATATGCCTTTTAGTGCAGCTCAGAGAATGTTGTTGATTTCCATGCAAATGGCTGAAACCTCAAAAAGTTAAAATCCAATTAGGGCACTTTTACTGATAATCTTTCCCCAAATTGGAACGTTCTCTTTTTTTTTGCCCAATTAAGCAATATGTTTATCCAATTTTATGCTCAAGTTAACAAGCAAATAAACAGAGGTATTCAAGGCTGTCCTTTAATGAGAGCTGGCTGGCCAACTGCCACTGACACAATTGCAAGAGTGTTCTCTTCCTTTCGCATTATATTCAAGTCGTTTTGCTACTGGCTCTCCTTTGGATCTGAAGAACACAGCTCTGAGTCTGGCTAATAGCCAGGAGGTTGAGTGAGTCTGAATACCCTTCCCTCCCTCCCACCCCTTTTTGAGGGGGGCTCAGTAAGAGAGAAGAGTTGCTTGGAATTGAAACACAACAACCGCACCTGCCCATGGGGATTATTTCAAAAAGCAGGGAGCAGAAAGAGCAAGCCTTGATAGCTTGAAAGCAAACATTGTACGTCAGGCTGGAAATAGCTTGGTCTCAAGAAAGAAACCGTGACAAAGCCGCATGCGGTAGAAGATGCTGACTGTGTAATAACAAAAGGGGCATCAGTTACATATCACTCTCTTTCACTCAGTGGCAAGGCTTTCTCGAGAGTTGTCCTGGAATGATTTAAAGGAGTTTGCCACTTGGCACTTTGTCAAGTTTATGGGGGGGATTTCCCCCCACCTTCAAAACAGAGAAGAATACTGCAGTCTAATGCACTCTACATGGGGCGGCCCTTGAAGACCACTCAGAAATTAAAACTAGTCCACATGAATTGGGAGTCCTAGGATTCCCCATTGTTGGAAGGAAAATCCAGTCTGGTTCTAAGCTGGAAGAAAGGCACGAGAAATGGAGGCTGATTGGAAAGAAGGATTCTGTTTATAGATGAGCAGAATCACTGACAGCATGGGATTCTGGGGCAGCTGACAAATTGGTTTGATGAGTACATGGATTTTTACAGGTTTCTGTGACCTTGAAGTTGGAACTCTTCTTGGGATTGTGCGATGAAGGGCTTTGTGTCTCTTGCTATTTCAGTGGTGGTGGGTTAATGCTATGATGGCCTAAAAGCCCCTTCCTGTCCTTCTTAATCCCATCACCTGGAGCTGAAGATGTTTTGCTTGTGAACAGATTGGCCCAGTCTTTCTTAATGGGCACAAAATATCCATCTCTAAAGACTTCAGGCATCTGCTGGAGGCTATTTTACTATGCAGGAAACTGGGACTGCTTGCTGCTTTTAAGAGCATGTTTCTCCATTTCTTCTTTGGGAAAATATAATATTCTGCCTCTTTTATTATTCCCCAAAGTATTTCATTCTCTTGGAGTGTGTGTGTGTGTGTGTGTGATTACTTCTTACATCATGTACCATCACTGTTGCATGAGCTGCACTGGCTTCCAGTATCTGGTGCAATTCAAGGTGCTGGTCACTACTTTTAAAGCCCCACATGGCATAGGTCCATGTTATCTGTGGGAGTTCCTTTCCCTAAGGACATCTATCCAGGGATGGGATTCAAATTTTGTAACAACTGGTTCTGTGGGCGTGGCTAGGTGGGCATGGCTAGGTGGGTGTGGTCATGTGACTGGATGGACATGGCTTTTTTTTGCACACACACCTGCTTTTTGGTCCTTCTGGGCCTTCAGGGAAGCCTCCTGGGAGGGGGGCATTTTGCTCCCAGAGAGGCTTCCTGGAGCTCAGGAAGGAAAAAAATGGAGCATAGGGGAGGCACAGCACCCCACCACACTCTGTTTTAGGGCCTCCTGGGCCTCAGGGAAGCCTCCTTTTGTTCCCAGAAGGCTCCCCTGGGGTCCAGAAAGGAAAAAAAATGGAGCCCCACCTCCATTTTTGCCTTCCTGGGCCTCAGGGAAGCCTCCTGGGTGAAGCAGTAAATGGCGGGGAATCGGCACAGCTGATCATAGGAACAGCTGATCATCGGGAGGGGAAAAAAAGAAGAAATACCTTAAGGAGTTACTGGCTGGGGAAGAATGTGCACAAAGTTGCGCATGCGTGATAAGGACTGACTGGGTGAGGAGGGGAGGGGCGGGCAGAGAGGGGTGGGGCGAGCCAGGGGCACAATTTGCCAGTTCTCCGAACTGCGCAGAATCATAACAACCGGTTCTATTGAACCAGTCCGAACTGGTAGAATCCTATCCCTGCATCTATCCATCCTATCAGGTCAGATAGGGTGGGCATGCTCCTAGTCTCTTCCTTTAAATATTGTCATTTGATAGGAGCTAGGAAGCCTGCCTTCTCCATGGCAGCCTGTGCCCTATAGAACACTCTGACCCTTTAAATTCAGCAGGCCTCCTCACTCCTATTCTTCCATAAAGCTTTGAAGATCTGGGTTTTCCTCCAAGCCCTGGGATAAGGTTGGATAATTGCCCATTAGAAGTTGACTTGGCTCCAGGTCTTTGTTATTTTTGATGTTTTCATCTGTTTATTTTCATGGTTTTAATATAATTTCTCATGTTCTTTTAACTTTTGGTGGTAGCTGCTCAGATATATTGAAATTTGAAAGGTTGAAAGGTATGTAAATATCATCAATCACTCAATCAATAAATGTATTTAGCTAAAAGGCATCTCAAAAGAGATTCAAAAATCTCACCCATGGTTTGTTTTATTTGGTGGATAATGTAGCTGGTATAATTTACATTGTTTTCAGAATTCCAACAGATCTCAAACCACAGTTATATTTCTCTTACAGTCCTCTTGGTGAGAAATGGATGTGTCTCAAGTTGCTCTTATGAAGAACAATGTATGAGTTTAGACATGAAATGAGAAATATAACGAATGCCTGCCAATAGACAGGTACAGGGGTGCAACTTGAATGGCCTCATTTTTTTGCATTTTATTTCCTTGAAAACTGGAACAGGAAATGTAGAAAGACATCTTTCCTTTTCTGAGTATGCTTAACATATCAATAATGTACAGAAACATGCTATGATAGACATAGTGTCAAAGGATCGCATTCAATTTATTCGATTCTAAAAAAAAAGTAGTCTTCTATCAGATCTCCATACTCTGTACTTTGTACAAAGTGAGTTGTAGGTGAAAGAGGGCTCTTTCTTTTAACCAGAGTGATATCTGTCAATTTTTGTTCCAGCTTTTTAGACTGACACCAACACTTGGAATTATTCTTGGAAACCTATTAAACACTAATGCTAGCATTATGTGAGACTGCTGACTATCACCTGCCAGAATGAAGGCTGCAACATCCTATACCAACTCTGAGCAGTCTTCAGAGGCATTCTTATGTAAATCACATTGCCTATTCAAGGGAGGATGGGATGATCACTTGGGTAGATACCCCCAAATCTTCATGTTCCAGGAAGAGTCACAATCGGTGCACCTTTCAGAGCATGGCAAAGACCACTGACCTGGGGCCTCCTGTCATGCCACCACCGTGAGTCTGAATCTGAGGGGAAGATGAACAGCTGACAGACAGCAGGAGAGTGGCTCCGTTGGCTGTGGAGGAAACTGAGGAAGGGCAAAATCAGGCTGTGCAAAGCAGGAGAGAGGTAGAACAAGGGAGAGGGGGTTCAGATGGAGACCAAGGCCCACCCCCTCCTCATCCTAAGGCACGAAGGGAAGAACGCAGAAGAGAGCAACATGGGTGGCGTGGCTTACAAGGAAGGAATGGCTCCTGATTTCCTTCACAAGGCACACCTGGGGATGGATTTTAAAGAAGAGGCAGTTGCGAAGGGCATTTTCCAGGAACAAATGCTGAATTCATCTAGTATTGAGAGCTATGGCCTGCATGCCCTGCATTCCTAATAATTGTTTGAATTATTGCCGTGCTTCTGTGTGCTTATCTTGCCTTGCTGGAACTATTGTCGTGATTCTTCTTGGACTCATTATCTTGCCCTGCTGGGGTGATTGATTGCAGTCAGTCTGCTTACAGCGTTTGGACTGGTGTATCTGCAGCCAGAGGCTGCTGCAGGTTCGTGGAGAGTTTTTCTCCAGGCCAGAGAGTAAACAGGACTTGGGCAAGTTGACAAATAAAGGGACTCATATCTGTTCTTTGGCTGTGTTGCCTTTATGCCATGCCCCAGGTCATCATACATCTACTTGCCTATCTAACAGCAGAGATGTCCTTGGGAGGACCTCTGTCCAGATCTGCTCTCTCTATCCAGAATTATCATGAAATATGGTAGTAAGATGATTGATTGTCCGATGGTTTCTGAGCAAACAACACCTCTAACAGAGATTCAGTTTAACAGATTATTGAGGTTTAGAAAGGAAGACATAGCCTTGACACACTGATAAATCACATGTCCTCCAATCTTAGGTCACCAACATATCAGAGATAAAGAAGAGACATAAAGTATGGTTGTGCACGGGATATTCTAGGACAAGTGCATTACTGCCTGAAGACCATGAACCCCCAAACTCCTCCATAACCTACAGCATGGCCTGGAAGTAAAAGCCTCTGAGCCTCTGCATTTTACCCCCAGCCCCAAAATGAACACCAAAAATTCAAGAAAGTACACTGCCACACAGTAAGGCAGACAATTCATGGGAAGGATTTCTAAGTTAAAGAATGGCTGTAGAAAAATGGCAGCCATGCTGTTGAGGAGGAATGATCTGGCTTGCTTTAATCCTGGTTGTATACAGGGTGGGATTCTACCAGTTTGGACCTTTCTATAGAACCGTTGTTACAATTCTACACAGTTCAAGCAAAATGTGCCCCTGGCTGGTCCTGCCCCTCTGCCCACCCCTCCCTCCCACCCAGTCAGTCCTTATCATGCATGTGCAACTTCACACGATGCCCAACTGCACTCCCACAGGCAGGGCCTTCTTGGAGTGCCGTCGGCCAGACAATGTCAGCCGCCAGTGCCCAGGGGTAGAGCTTTCTCTGTGGGAGCACTCACCCTGTGGAATTGACTCCCCTTGGAGCTCCGGTTGGCCCCTGACCTCCTCCGTTTTGCTTGACCTAAAGACCTGGTTGTTTCAACAGGCTGGCCTGGACTGAAGGGCAAGGGGTGGGGTTTTATTGATATTTTAAATTTGATTGGGTTTTTAGTTTTATTGGGCTTAGCTACTTGTTTAATGTATTTTAATCAATTGTATTTCTATTTTTACTGTAAACCCTGAGTCCCTGGGGAGAGAGGGTGGCATATAAGTCCAATAAATAAATAAATAAATAAATATAACAACAACAACAACAACAATAATAATAACATTGCTGACTGCATTCTCCCCCACAGACATTCACTTTTTTCTTCAGGTATTTTCTGCTTTGCCCAGGAGGCTTTCCTGAGGCCCAGGAGGCAAAAAGGAGGCATTTATTAATTATTATTAATTAAACTTATATGCTGCCCAACTCCCAAAGGACTCCCAAATAGGTGCGTGGGGTTCTGCAGTTTTCCAAATGATATCAATCAACTCCCAGCATTTTATTGATTTGCTGGGGGAAGTCACCTCCTAGAAGAATGAATATTTTGAGAAATTTAAAAAGGCAGAATATTATATTTCCCTAAAAGAAAAACGAAATCTTAAGGGAGACAGAAACTCAGCCCCAGCCCCCAGCAGATATTTGGTGCCCATTAAGAAGGACTGGGCCAGCTTCCATCTGCAAGACAAAAGACCTTCAGCTCCAGGGTGATGGGATTACATGACCTTCCAGGACATAATAGGATTATCTAGCAGCAGAGCTCACCACATGGCTAATCACCTGGGGACATTGCATTACCAGGCTTCAAGCTTGATTCAGACAAACACAAACCCACATGGTGCCATGGGAGTCTGACTACAGTAGAATACATTTCTTGCACAGGAACAGGAAGCTCAAGGACAAAACCCAAGAGAGGTTATAAATAGCTCTCTCTC
>CM019149.1:43739203-44043717 GCA_009733165.1 Naja naja
ACATAGCCAGACCTCAAATCGGAGCAAACCAAGGCCCGGAATGTCACATCACAGCCTTCCACCCAGGATACTACATCACGGAACTCAGGAGATTACAACACAAAAACATCATGAGGTTGCAACACAGACAACGACCAGGAGATTACAGCACAAGACCCAGGATGTCACAACAATAAAACTCAGAAGATCATCACACAGCCCTACCCAGGTCGTTACAACACAGAAGGCTGAGAGACACATAGCCAGTACCTCAGCACACAGGGTCTTATGAAAAAGCCAACCAATCTGCATACATCAACTCCATCAACCAATCAGAAGTAACAACACAACCAACTCTGGGTAAAAGGGAAAAACAGCCACTATCTTGTCCTGTTTTGCACAAGCACAAAGCCAAGACTCCAGCCTGAAGATGGCTAGAGGGATCTGGCCGAACGCCGCCAAAGGTATTCTCAATCTTACATGGGACAAGACCGAATACACCAAGACCTACATACCTTTACCGTGAAAATCTACAAAAACAAATATATGTGTAGATATATACATATGTGTGTGTGTGTGTTATATAGGTGTACACTTCTGAGAGCAGATAACAGAATTTCATTTTTAATGTGTGCCAGAGTGCCCACAGGGAAAAAATGTCAATAAAGGTTATCTTATCTCATAAAAGGTATATACAATATGCCTTTTAGTGCAGCTCAGAGAATGTTGTTGATTTCCATGCAAATGGCTGAAACCTCAAAAGTTAAAATCCAATTAGGGCACTTTTACTGATAATCTTTCCCAAATTGGAACGTTCTCTTTTTTTTTGCCCAATTAAGCAATATGTTTATCCAATTTTATGCTCAAGTTAACAAGCAAATAAACAGAGGTATTCAAGGCTGTCCTTTAATGAGAGCTGGCTGGCCAACTGCCACTGACACAATTGCAAGAGTGTTCTCTTCCTTTCGCATTATATTCAAGTCGTTTTGCTACTGGCTCCCCTTTGGATCTGAAGAACACAGCTCTGAGTCTGGCTAATAGCCAGGAGGTTGAGTGAGTCTGAATACCCTTCCCTCCTCCCACCCCTTTTGAGGGGGCTCAGTAAGAGAGAAGAGTTGCTTGGAATTGAAACACAACAACCGCACCTGCCCATGGGGATTATTTCAAAAAGCAGGGAGCAGAAAGAGCAAGCCTTGATAGCTTGAAAGCAAACATTGTACGTTAGGCTGGAAATAGCTTGGTCTCAAGAAAGAAACCGTGACGAAGCCGCATGCGGTAGAAGATGCTGACTGTGTAATAACAAAAGGGGCATCAGTTACATATCACTCTCTTTCACTCAGTGGCAAGGCTTTCTCGAGAGTTGTCCTGGAATGATTTGAAGGAGTTTGCCACTTGGCCCTTTGTAAAGTTTATGGTGGGGATTTTCCCCCACTTCAAAACAGAGAAGAATACTGCAGTCCAATGCACTCTACATGGGGCTGCCCTTGAAGACCACTCAGAAATTAAAACTAGTCCACATGAATTGGGAGTCCTAGGATTCCCCATTGTTGGAAGGAAAATCCAGTCTGGTTCCAAACTGGAAGAAAGGCACGAGAAATGGAGGCTGATTGGAAAGAAGGATTCTGTTTATAGATGAGCAGAATCACTGACAGCATGGGATTCTGGGGCAGCTGACAAATTGGTTTGATGAGTACATGGATTTTTACAGGTTTCTGTGACCTTGAAGTTGGAACTCTTCTTGGGATTGTGCATGAAGGGGCTTTTTTGTGTCTCTTGCTATTTCAGTGGTGGGGGTTAATGCTATGATGGCCTAAAAGCCCCTTCCTGTCCTTCTTAATCCCATCACCTGGAGCTGAAGATGTTTTGCTTGTGAACAGATTGGCCCAGTCTTTCTTAATGGGCACAAAATATCCATCTCTAAAGACTTCAGGCATCTGCTGGAGGCTATTTTACTATGCAGGAAACTGGGACTGCTTGCTGCTTTTAAGAGCATGTTTCTCCATTTCTTCTTTGGGAAAATATAATATTCTGCCTCTTTTATTATTCCCAAAGTATTTCATTCTCTTGGAGGGTGTGTGTGTGTGTGTGTGTGATTACTTACATCATGTACCATCACTGTTGCGTGAGCTGCACTGGCTTCCAGTATCTGGTGCAATTCAAGGTGCTGGTCACTACTTTTAAAGCCCCACATGGCATAGGTCCATGTTATCTGTGGGAGTTCCTTTCCCTAAGGACATCTATCCAGGGATGGGATTCAAATTTTGTAACAACTGGTTCTGTGGGCGTGGCTAGGTGGGCATGGCTAGGTGGGTGTGGTCATGTGACTGGATGGACATGGCTTTTTTTTGCACACACACCTGCTTTTTGGGCCTTCTGGGCCTCAGGGAAGCCTCCTGGGAGGGGGGCATTTTTGCTCCCAGAAGGCTTCCCTGGAGCTCAGGAAGGAAAAAAATGGAGCATAGGGGAGGCACACAGCACCCCACCACACTCTGTTTTAGGGCCTCCTGGGCCTCAGGGAAGCCTCCTTTTGTTCCCAGAAGGCTCCCCTGGGGTCCAGAAAGGAAAAAATGGAGCCCCACCTCCATTTTTGCCTTCCTGGGCCTCAGGGAAGCCTCCTGGGTGAAGCAGTAAATAAGCGAGGGGAATCCCGGCACAGCTGATCATAGGAACAGCTGATCATCGGAGGGGAAAAAGAAGAAAATACCTTAAGGAGTTACTGGCCGGGGAAGAATGTGCACAAAGTTGCGCATGCGTGATAAGGACTGACTGGGCGAGGAGGGGAGGGGCGGGCAGAGAGGGGTGGGGCGAGCCAGGGCACAATTTGCCAGTTCTCGAACTGCGCAGAATCATAACAACCGGTTCTATCGAACCAGTCCGAACTGGTAGAATCCTATCCCTGCATCTATCCATCCTATCAGGTCAGATAGGGTGGGCATGCTCCTAGTCTCTTCCTTTAAATATTGCCATTTGATAGGAGCTAGGAAGCCTGCCTTCTCCATGGCAGCCTGTGCCCTATAGAACACTCTGACCCTTTAAATTCAGCAGGCCTCCTCACTCCTATTCTTCCATAAAGCTTTGAAGATCTGGGTTTTCCTCCAAGGCCTGGGATAAGGTTGGATAATTGCCCATTAGAAGTTGACTTGGCTCCAGGTCTTTGTTATTTTTGATGTTTTCATCTGTTTATTTTCATGGTTTTAATATAATTTCTCATGTTCTTTTAACTTTTGGTGGTAGCTGCTCAGATATATTGAAATTTGAAAGGTTGAAAGGTATGTAAATATCATCAATCACTCAATCAATAAATGTATTTAGCTAAAAGGCATCTCAAAAAGAGATTCAAAAATCTCACCCATGGTTTGTTTTATTTGGTGGATAATGTAGCTGGTATAATTTACACATTGTTTTCAGAATTCCAACAGATCTCAAACCACAGTTATATTTCTCTTACAGTCCTCTTGGTGAGAAATGGATGTGTCTCAAGTTGCTCTTATGAAGAACAATGTATGAGTTTAGACATGAAATGAGAAATATAACGAATGCCTGCCAATAGACAGGTACAGGGGTGCAACTTGAATGGCCTCATTTTTTTGCATTTTATTTCCTTGAAAACTGGAACAGGAAATGTAGAAAGACATCTTTCCTTTTCTGAGTATGCTTAACGTATCAATAATGTACAGAAACATGCTATGATAGACATAGTGTCAAAGGATCGCATTCAATTTATTCGATTCTAAAAAAAAAGTAGTCTTCTATCAGATCTCTATACTCTGTACTTTGTACAAAGTGAGTTGTAGGTGAAAGTGGGCTCTTTCTTTTAACCAGAGTGATATCTGTCAATTTTTGTTCCAGCTTTTTAGACTGACACCAACACTTGGAATTATTCTTGGAAACCTATTAAACACTAATGCTAGCATTATGTGAGACTGCTGACTATCACCTGCCAGAATGAAGGCTGCAACATCCTATACCAACTCTGAGCAGTCTTCAGAGGCATTCTTATGTAAATCACATTACCTATTCAAGGGAGGATGGGATGATCACTTGGGTAAATACCCCCAAATCTTCATGTTCCAGGAAGAGTCACAATTGGTGCACCTTTCAGAGCATGGCAAAGACCACTGACCTGGGGCCTCCTGTCATGCCACCGTTAGAGTCTGAATCTGAGGGGGAAGATGAACAGCTGACAGACAGCAGGAGAGTGGCTCCGTTGGCTGTGGAGGAAACTGAGGAAGGGCAAAATCAGGCTGTGCAAAGCAGGAGAGAGGTAGAACAAGGGAGAGGGGGTTCAGATGGAGACCAAGGCCCACCCCCTCCTCATCCTAAGGCACGAAGGGAAGAACGCAGAAGAGAGCAACATGGGTGGCGTGGCTTACAAGGAAGGAATGGCCCTGATTTCCTTCACAAGGCACACCTGGGGATGGATTTTAAAGAAGAGGCAGTTGCGAAGGGCATTGTCCAGGAACAAATGCTGAATTCATTTAGTATTGAGAGCTGTGGCCTGCATGCCTAGCATTCCTAATAATTGTTTGAATTATTGCCGTGCTTCTGTGTGCTTATCTTGCCTTGCTGGAACTATTGTCGTGATTCTTCTTGGACTCATTATCTTGCCCTGCTGGGGTGATTGATTGCAGTCAGTCTGCTTACAGCGTTTGGACTGGCGTATCTGCAGCCAGAGGCTGCTGCAGGTTCGTGGGAGAGTTTTTCTCCAGGCCAGAGAGTAAACAGGACTTCGGGGCAAGTTGACGCAAATAAAGGGACTCATATCTGTTCTTTGGCTGTGTTGCCTTTATGCCATGCCTCAGGTCATCATACATCTACTTGCCTATCTAACAGCAGAGATGTCCTTGGGAGGACCCTCTGTCGCAGATCTGCTCCTCTCTATCCAGAATTATCATGAAATATGGTAGTAAGATGATTGATTGTCCGATGGTTTCTGAGCAAACAACACCTCTAACAGAGATTCAGTTTAACAGATTATTGAGGTTTAGAAAGGAAGACATAGCCTTGACACACTGATAAATCACATGTCCTCCAATCTTAGGTCACCAACATATCAGAGATAAAGAAGAGACATAAAGTATGGTTGTGCATGGGATATACTAGGACAAGTGCATTACTGCCTGAAGACCATGAACCCCAAACTCCTCCATAACCTACAGCATGGCCTGGAAGTAAAAGCCTCTGAACCTCTGCATTTTACCCTCAGCCCCAAAATGAACACCAAAAATTCAAGAAAGTACACTGCCACACAGTAAGGCAGACAATTCATGGGAAGGATTTCTAAGTTAAAGAATGGCTGTAGAAAAATGGCAGCCATGCTGTTGAGGAGGAATGATCTGGCTTGCTTTAATCCTGGTTGTATACAGGGGTGGGATTCTACCAGTTTGGACCTTTCTATAGAACCGGTTGTTACAATTCTACACAGTTCGGAGAAATGGCAAATTGTGCCCCTGGCTGGTCCTGCCCCTCTCTGCCCACCCCTCCCCTCCCCACCCAGTCAGTCCTTATCATGCATGTGCAACTTCACACGCATGCCCAACTGCACTCCCACAGGCAGGGCCTTCTTGGGGTGCCGTCGGCCAGACAATGTCAGCCGTCAGTGCCCAGGGGTAGAGCTTTCTCTGTGGGAGCACTCACCCTGTGGAATTGACTCCCCTTGGAGCTCCGGTTGGCCCCTGACCTCCGTTCCTTTTGCTGTGACCTAAAGACCTGGTTGTTTCAACAGGCTGGTCTGGACTGAAGGGCAAGGGGTGGGGTTTTATTGATATTTTAAATTTGATTGGGTTTTTAGTTTTATTGGGCTTAGCTACTTGTTTAATGTATTTTAATCAATTGTATTTCTATTTTTTACTGTAAGCCACCCTGAGTCCCTGGGGAGAGAGGGTGGCATATAAGTCCAATAAATAAATAAATAAATAAATATAACAACAACAACAACAACAATAATAATAACATTGCTGACTGCATTCTCCCCCGCACATTCACTCCTTCAGGTATTTTTTTTCCTCACTGTCTTACTGCTTTGCCCAGGAGGCTTCCCTGAGGCCCAGGAGGCAAAAGGAGGCATTTATTAATTATTAATTAATTAAACTTATATGCCCAACTCCCAAAGGACTCCCAAATAGGTACGTGGGGGGTTCTGCAGTTTTTCCAAATGATATCAATCCATCAACTCCCAGCATTCTTATTGACGTTGCCGTGGGGGAAGTCACCCCTCCTAGAAGAATGAAATATTTTGAGAAATATTTAAAAAGGCAGAATATTATATTTCCCCTAAAAGAAAAACGGAAATCTTAAGGGAGACAGAAACTCAGCCCCAGCTCCCTGCCCCCAGCAGATATTTGGTGCCCATTAAGAAGGACTGGGCCAGCCTATCTGCAAGACAAAAGACCTTCAGCTCCAGGGTGATGGGATTAAGACATGACCTTCCAGGACATAATAGGATTATCTAGCAGCAGAGCTCACCACATGGCGCAATCACCTGGGGACATTGCATTACCCTCCAGGCTTCAACCAAGCTTGATTCAGACAAACACAAACCCACATGGTGCCATGGGAGTCTGACTACAGCCAATAGAATACATTTCTTGCACAGGAACAGGAAGCTCAAGGACAAAACCCAAGAGAGGTTATAAATAGCTCTCTCTCTCTCAACTCCATGTGGTCAGCTGCACCGGAACCATGTGCTTCATGTTTCTGCTTCATTAAACCATCTTTCCAATCAGCCTCCATGTTTCCAGTATCTTTCTTTCCTCTGGGAACTGAACCAGATGGATATTTCTTCCAACAATAGTTTGGTGGGCTCTTGAGTTTTGAGGTTCAGCAACATCTGGAGGCCATGTCTTATGTCTCATGAAGAAACTACAGCTGCTGAGGTTTCAAGCAGTTCTAAATCCAGAAGGAAAACTTGCAATGTTAACTTACAAGAAAAGATCAAAGTGTCAAACCAGCTCAAAATGCCAGACTAAACATAAAGGTTACCTGCTTCAAACATAATGAATGGCTTCTCACTTGAAACATTTGTGAATGAAATCCTATGCTTGGGGCATTCTGGAGAGAAAGAGTATAATCCTGCCCTTTAAAAAATAAATAAACAAATAAATAAATAAATAAATAAATAAATAAATAAATAAATAAATAATTCCTGTGACTTGGAGGCTGGCTGAGCTGATGCTCTTTTATTGCCTGCTGAGTACTTCTCAGCAAGCAGCACGATCAGAATATAACAGTCCTGATGAATGTCTGAATTGGATGGCTAAACCAGCATGGGCCTCATTACACTGACTGGATGCATTTCCACCATTCATCAAATCTTCCTGAGCTCACTGGAGATGGGAGGGGGAGAAGATGGGGTTCCTCAATTGAACAGGTGTTTTCATGGACTCTCCCCATACATCAGAACCAAGTCTGGGGAGCACAGAAGTGCTGTGATGTGTGATAAGGCAATCTGATCATGGTTTCTAAAGCAAATTCTGGGTCCAAGCATTTGAGAGACCGATGCTGAAGTAAAACATTACCATGCTCTTTCATGACAGAATTTTTCAAACTAAACCGATTAGTTCAGATCGTCTTCATGTTCGGCGATAATTATAGAACTCCTTACTGATCCTAGCTATAACAGGAAAGGTTACGTCTTAGTTTTGGAATTTCAGTAACACAGTCCGGAGAAGTAACCAACATTGCCAGTGAGAAATGTGTTGAAGGATCACATCTCTTTATCTATTTACCTATCAGGTTTATATCCCAACTTTCCTTCAGGAGCTCAAGCAGCCATACAGCTCTTCACCACAATTTCTCCCCTCACATCAACAGTGCTGTGTGAAAGATGGGGTCACCGACCCTAAGTCACCAGTGGTGGTATTCAAATTTTTTTACTACTGGTTCTGTGGGTATGGCTTGGTGGGTGTGGTGTGGCTTGGTGGGTGTGGCAGGGGAAGGATACTGTAAAATCCCCATTCCCTCCCCCACCCCACTAACCTGCTTTCCAGCTCTGTTCTCCTGTTCAGGGCAACAAAAGAAGACCCAGCCAATCAGCTGGGACTCGGGAGGCAGAGAATAGATGGGGGTGGGACCAGTCAGAGGTGGCATTAACCGGTTCTCCAAACTACTCAAAATTTCCCTTATCGGTTCTCCAGAACCTGTCAGAACCAGCTGAATGCCACCTCTGTAAGTCACCCAACCAGCTTTCATGGCTAATATCTCTATGTTTCTCCAGTCCGACACTTTAATTAGTGCCTCTCTATAGCATGTTAAGGATTGAATTCTCAAGCACCCTCATGCATATTTTAAAACTTTCAATCTTTAGTTCTTTGGCTAAACTGGGAAACATCTGGTTTTCCTTGAACTCTGTGTGCTTAAATTGAGTCACCAACAGCTGGTCTTCAAATTTGAACAGAGGTATGTCATAAACGTTTAGAGTCCATTTGTTATTCGTTACTTTATCGTCTCTTGTTTATTTACATAGAAATAATAGTAATAGAACAACAATGGATATTAATAACAATATAGTAATAAGGAATACCATTCTTTCCAGTGTTAGTGTGATTTCTGTGTATGTTTTCCACATTGCTGAGCACACTGGGTTGTATCCCAAAAATTGTAAGCCTGAGTCTCGGAGAAGGGCGGCATATAAATTATAAAAAAAAAAAATAGCACTCCTGTGTTATTTTTTTTTCCTCTTCCAATTCAATGGGCTTATCATTATCATAATTGTTGCCGGGCTCGGCTATATGGACAACAGTCGGGACGATAGTGGTCGGCGGTCTTTGGTGCCAGGGTCACCATGGGGGTGACCACGTGGAGTCTACGAAGAACAGTTCTACCGGCCTGTGGGTTCTCCCCCTTTCCTTTGTTTGTGGCTGGGGAAGTGTCCTTGTGGGGAATGGGGCTTTTTCCCCACCCCGAGGCCTCTCCTCCCTTCCCCAGAAATGTAAGCCCTGGGGGAAAGATCTGTGGGAGGGGCTGGGAGGCCTACGGGCCTGGAGATTCGGGAGGGAGGCACTCACGGCCATAGCCCGGTCGGGTGGGCTCTATCCCGGTTGGGGGTGGGTCGAGTCTTGGCGAAGACCCCCCCTGAGGGTTGCGCGATGGCCCTGGGCCCGTGGCTGTGGTCGGTATGTGAGTGCTGTACCTTGCCTGGACTGCTACGGACGTTGCTACCCCACATGGACTATGGGGTTTATCATTGTCCGTTGTTCTTTTCTTTTTTAATGTCATCTTGCCATCTTGTTATTTTGTCCCTATCATCATCATTGAGGACGTTGGCTCATTTGCACCATTCACCCGGACTTGGACTTTGCCTCCTCTTTGGGACCGGCCTCCTCCCTTGCAGTGAGAGAGCAATGGGAGGATGAATTCCCCTGCAGTGAGAGTGCAGTGGGTTATCAGGACTCTGTCCCAAGTCACTGTGGTGGCAGAACAGTGACTGGTCCATTTTTACCTGGATCATCGACAGTGGTGAGAGAACTGCCGATTGTGGACTTTTTTCCTGACTTTAACATCGCCTGTCCCTTAATTATATTTCCATCTCCCTTTTGTTTCATCTTCCAACTACCTCTTGTACTGTTTTGCCGAGATATATTTACTATGCTTGCCTATTCCTCATCGGAGTTATGGGCCCTCCAGGCGGTTCCCCTGTCTGGGATGTGGCCCTACGCTGTCAAGAGCTTACCTTAATGACGGATCCTGGGATCCCGAGAGGTGGCATGCCAGAAGAAGGGGCTAAATTCTAAATTTGATAGGAAGGAAACTTTTAAAATTTTTAATTGATTGTCTTAAGGGGTTAGGGAAGGGGATAAATGGGTCTTTGTCCAACCCGGTTCGTGGTGGGGGGGGCGGGGGGCGGGGGCCGTCGGGACTCCGGGGCCAGAGGTGGGGGCCGCGATTCCCAGGGTGGTTGGTGTTGGCAGGAAACGGAGAGGCATAGGGCCGTATCATGTGTTGGGAGCACGCACCCGCCATCTTTGTGCGGTTGCTTGCTCCGGCCCTATGGCCTCCTCCCAGGGGGACATGGGAACTGGGACCCCTGGGCTTAGGCTGGTGTATTTTAATGCCAGGTCCGTGGCTAATAAGTCCACCCTCCTCCGTGAGGTATTGAGGAGGAGGCTGCGGACCTGGCCTGCATCACCGAGACCTGGTTGGGCCCAGAGGCGGTGTCCCTCTGGTAGATTTGTGCCCTCCAGGTTTTGGGTTTGCACCGGCCCCGGGCCCAGGGAAGGGGTGGTGGGGTGGCCGTGGTTATTGGAGACCTTGTTTCCAAGGGAGGTCACTGTTCCAGAGATAGGTGGGAGTGAGACACTCCTCCTGAGGTGGGGCCCAATGGTGGGTGGGCTTGCTGCTGCATACCTTTCACCCAGCTGTGTGACAGCGGCCCTACCTGGGCTTCTCGATGTTCTCTCGGGGGTGGCGGTGGAGTTCCGGGGCTTATAGTCCTGGGGGACTTCAATCTGCCCTCCCTGGGGTGCGTCGGGTTTAGCCCAGGAATTCATGGCTTCTATGGAGGCCATGGGCCTGACCCAATTAATTCAGGGCCCGACCCATGAGGGGGAACACTCTTGACCTAATTTTTGTCTCTGAACAGTGGCGTAGTGACAGAGGGCAGGCCATTTTACGGCTGTGCCCGTTCCATGGTCTGATCACTATCTCCTACGGCTGGTCTTCCAACAGGCTGCCCCCACTGCTGGGATGAGGGCAGCTTAGATGGTTCCGCCCCAGCCTTATGGACCCGGGCGGTTCTCGGCGGAGCTGGGGTTTCTTCCCTCTTCTCTTGCCCACAGCTCTGTTGAGGACCTGGCGGCTGCTTGGCAGCAGGCAGCGTCAGAGGCTCTCGACAGGGTTGTCCCCATGCGACCCCTCACCGTCGTGGATCCCGGATGGCTCCTTGGTACTCGGAGGAGCTCCGGGAGATGAAACGCCGTCGGAGGGGCTTAGAGAGCAGGTGGAGGTCCACCCGTTCCCAGTCGATCGAGCCCAGCTAAGAGCCTATATTAGGACTTACCTGGTAGCTGTGAGGGCGGCGAGAAGGTCTTATCTCTCCGCCCTCATAGCGTCCGCAGATAACCGCCCAGCCGCCCTGTTTGGGTAACCCGTTCTCTCCTTCGTGTAGGGGAGGCGGACCCACTGCGGGGCAGGGCTGAGGAGTTTGGTCAACATCTGTCGGATAAGATTGCTCGGATTAGGCGGGTTGCCCTCTGATTTGCAGTGGTCTGAGGAAGGGATGTAGGCAGTCTGGCCAGTGCGATCTGGGATGAGTTGATTCTGTTTCGAGGATGAAGTGGGCGGGATTATGGCGTCTGAGTTCCACCACATGTTTGTTGGACCCGTGCCCTTCCTGGCTGGCTTATGCGCCAGGGAGGTCACTCGGCTGGCTCGGGCAGTTGTCACGCTTCATTAGGGAGGCGTCTTTCCCACTGCCTTGAAAGGCGGTGGTGAGACCCCTTCTGAAGAAGCCTGCCCTGGACCCTACCGTGTTAGACAACTTTCGTCCAGTCTCCAACCTTCGTTTTTAGCGAAGGTTGTGAAAATGTGGTGGCTCAGCAGTTTCCGCTTTTCCTGGATGAAGCTGACTACCTGGATCCGTATCAATCGGGCTTCCGGCCTGGTTTCAGCACGGAGGCGGCATTGGTCGCACTGATGGATGATCTCTGGAGGGCTCGGGACAGGGGTTTTCCTCTGTCCTGGTCCTATTAGACCTCTCAGCGGCTTTCGATACCATCGACCATGGTATCCTCCTGGCGCCTCGGGGGTTGGGTATAGGGGGCACTGTGCTTGGTGGTTCACCTCCTACCTCTCAGGCGATGATCGGTTGGCGGGGGGGCAGAGGTCTACCTCGAGGGTGCTCTCTTGTGGGGTCCCTCAGGGGTCGGTCCTCTCCCCTGCTATTTAACATCTACATGAAACGCTGGGTGAGATCATCCGTGGTTTTGGGGTGAGTTTCCATCAATGCGCTGATGATACTCAGCTGTACATTTCCACCCGAACCAGATTGGTGATGCCCTCTCCCTGATGACCCAGTGTCTGGATGCGGATGCGGTTTGGATGAGCGGAAACATGCTTCGTCTCAACCCGGCCAAGACTGAGTGGCTGTGCGTATCGGCATCTCGGTCCAGTTTGGAGTGTCCATCTTTGGCCATAGGGGAGTGGTATTACCCCTGTGGATAGGGGAATCTGGGGTCCTCCTGGATGCTCGGCTCGGTTGGAGGAGCAGGTGGGGGCCGTCGCCAGGGGCCTTTGCCCAGCTTCGTCTGGTTAGCCAGCTGCGCCCTTTTCTGGACCGGGATGCCCTGCGCACGGTTACTCATGCCCTTGTTACCTCCAGACTTCGACTACTGCACGCTCTCTATTTAGGACTGCCCTTGCATACCATCCGGAGATTGCAGCTGGTGCAGAATGCGGCGGCGGGTGGTGATGGGAGTTTCCGGTTCTCCCATGTTACCCCCTCCTGCGCTGCCTTCATTGGCTACGGTTGCGCTCGGGTGAGATTCAAGGTTTTAGTGTTAACATTCAAAGTCCTTCATGACATGGGTCCCCAATATTTAAGGAGCGGCTCCTGCCGACATCAAATGCCAACCGCCCTGTGCGAGCACATAGGCAAGGACTCCTTGGGGTCCCATCGGCTGGCCAATGCCGGCTGGCGGTCCCCGACGACGAGCCTATTCTAGCGGCCCCAGACCTCTGGAACCAACTTCCCCTGGAGCTCCGTCTGGCCCCTGACCTCCGCACCTTCCGCCATGACTTGAAGACCTGGTTGTTTAACCAATCCGGGTTGTGATTTTCTGGGACGGGATGGTTTTATGGGATAGTTTTAAGGGATTTTATGGTGTACTGTAATTGTAATGGGGCTTATTTTAGTTTAATTTGCTTTTAAATTATTTATTGTTGCTGTGTTTTATTTGTAAGCGCCCGAGTCTTGGAGATGGGGCATATAAATCCATTAATAAATAAATAAATAAATAAATAATTGGAAAAGAAAGTACTTCAGGCTTGGAACTTATAATCAATAAAGATTTCTGCTTTGCAAGTCTTAATTAGAATGTTCCAAACAGCTGGAACAAAACACATATGCAGAGCTCAAAAATACCTGAAGGGTTTCCCCACACCGTATATCCCCACCCCATATATCTGCTTATGGTGCACTCAGTGCAGTAGCCAGAGGCATCTGTTGGCCCTATGAATGATTTGCGCTTTTAAAACGTGTTGTGACTTTGATGTAGTAGATGAAACGGTGGGGCAATAAAGTTACTCTAAACATGAGGCTTAGAATACTTAGGTATCTCTGCTATTCTTCTGTTTAATAACAGATAACAGATAATCAGGGTTGGAAAGGACCTTGTAGGTCATCCAGTCCAACCCCCTGCCCAAGCAGGAGACCCTACACCATTTCTGACAAATGGCAGTCCAATCTCTTCTTGAAAGTCTCAAGTGATGGCGCTCCCACAACTTCCGAGGGCAAGCTGTTCCATTGGTTGATTGTTCTCACTGTCAGAAAGTGTCTCCTTATTTCCAGGTTAAATCTTCCATCCATGATTCCTTGTCTGGCCTTCAGATGCCTTGGGAAATAGCATGACCCCTTCCTCTCTGTGGCAGCCCCTCAAATATTGGAACACTGCTATCATGTTTCTCCTGGTCCTTCTCTTCACTAGACTAGCCATGCCCAGTTCCTGTAATATTCTGCTTTAATATTCTGCTATTCTTCTCATTATTTTCTATACCATAATATATAGCTCTTGGTTTGTTGCTTTTCACTGCTTTTAGCTCCCCAGCAAACCAAGCTCTTTTAATCAACTGTACAAAGGAAAGACAGATTGGGAATTATGGTGTCAACAGATTATTCAACAGATCAGCAAGGGCTTCAACAGTCTTGTCAGCAGACAAGATAGGAGATACCCCAAGTACATTTAGAGAGCCATCTGGAACCACTAAGACACATATATTGTATATGAACCATGATCCTCTTGACATTTCAAGGCTTAACTTGACTCTTCAGCTACCCTTGAGAGGTGTCTCACAAACATGGCTTAACTGTATCAGATTTTTTATTATGGATAAAAATGAACCTCTATAAACCAGTTGACTCCCGTTGCCAGTGATAGTGTACAAATGAATGATAAGAATAGAATAGAATAGAATAGAATAGAATGGAAAGGAATGGAACAGAAGGGAACAGAACAGAACAGAACAGAATAGAACAACAGAGTTGGAAGGGATCTTGGAAGTCTTCTAACCTCTTGCTTAGGCAGGAAACCCTACACCGCTTCAGAGAAATGGTTATCCAATCTCTTCTTAAAAACTTGCAGTGTTGGAGCATTTACAACTTCTGGAGTTGTTCCAGTGATTAATTGTTCTGTCAGGAAAGTTCTCCTTAGTTCAGGAACTGGATAGTAAATCCATTGTTTTTTTTCCTTCTGCCTTTCCTATGAACAAAGAGTCTTGATGTGGTACTCTGTGGCCTTGAAGTCAAGTAGTTGATGTCTGTTTTCATAACCACCATTTTTGGATTGAGAACTATTGCTCCCAATTGAACCATCACACGTGCCACCAATCTTTAGCATTTATTGTTCTTCATTCACTTTTTAAAGGTAAGTCCTCTTCTCCAAAGCATCCTTATATGGAGGTCTCTCATAATCTATTGTACTATCAAAGGATATATTTTCCAATAACCACAAGCTACAGTCAATAATGTCAGAGAGCAGTTAAATGTGTACAGTTGAATATTTGACGTTACCCCTATGCATTCTATCTCAACCGAAGAGCCTCAAATCTAGCAAATACATATTAATATGCTAATACCACATAACAATTTTTATTTCCTTCAGTCACAATATAGTTTTGGCTCAGAACTTGATGACAGCTTGTTAATCTATATCGATACATTATTTTAAGAAATGACTTTGTAGTCACTTGAGAACACAACAAAAATGCCACTTTTATCAAGGACATCTGCACATGGGGATAAAAAGTCAAGATCGTGGTTATAACCACTCACTCAAAGCCTCATTCCTTTTTATGTACATTTCACACATGTAGGAGGGGGTTTCAGTCATATGGTTGTGCCTGCTGTTATGTATGCAGGTTTGAAGTCATTGGTTTAGTTTGAACTGTTCTTGTAAAATGTTAGAAATGATTGGTTTAAAAGGGAAAACCCTGCACTCTGATTGGCTGGCAACTGCGGCTGCTGGCTATAAGTAGCAGCCGCAGCCCAGCCAAAGTGGGTCCGTTCTGAGCTGTAGTCACTAATAAACTAAGAGCTTGAAGCACTCCGCGTCTGTCTCTTCATGCAAACTTAACACCTGCCATATTGACTTTTTATTGTTCCTGCAGATGCCTCTGCTTTCTATCATAATTGATTTGTTTTTCTTCTGATGTATTTACTTATTTCCCTACTTTGTTTGCTTGATTGTTTGCTTAAAACATTTATATAGCCACCCATCTTATTACAAATTCATTTTATTTATTTTATTTTGTCAAGTGATTATTAGATAACAGGTATAAGTATAAACATGGTTATGAATACATGAAATGGATAATAAGAAAAAAAGAAACAATAGGACAGGGACGGAAGGCACCTTGGTGTGCTTATGCATACCCCCTCCTACTTGTTGGGTAGCTTCCCATCAAAAAAGTTATGTTGCTTGTATGCACAGGGCTTCTCCTTTACTGTATGTTTTTTTTAAATTTCCAATTACCTTTTCATTTATTTTCAAAACAACTTTCCTTATGTGCAGCCAGAATCTGAAAATAACATTTAACACAGCACAGTTCTTGAGCAAATTGGTTCAGTTGAGATCGACGTATGAGGGACTGATTGGGATAGATTGTAGGGGTGCTACTGAAATGTAATTTTATCATTATTTGATTTATCTATATATTAAATTATGGTATTTTATTTTAAAACAGAATTTTACTTTAAATCGTATTTTATTCCAATTTCATTTTAAATTGAACTTTATCCAATTCCTTTTTAAACTGTTTTTATCAGATTTTAGTAATAATTTTGTCCCTGGAAGTCTGCACTTTGATATGGGCCAAAGGCTAATCAATTAAGTAAATGAACTAACTAACCTTTTTATTTATTTTCTCAAAAAGAAATCTTCCTCATTCACAAAGCTGGTGATAGGGAAATCTTCATTCTGAATACTTCGCTCTTAGATCAGCTTGACATTTGATTCTGAATTTGATTCACTACAAAAATTAAGTCAAAGTCTTCCTTTGAGACATCTAGGTATTATAACATAACAAAATTTCGCAATTTAGCTGAATAACAGAGTTGGAAGGGACCTTGGAGGTCTTCTAGTCCAACCCCCTGCTTAGGCAGGAAACCCTATACCATTTCAGACAAATGGTTGTCCAATCTCTTCTTAAAAACTTCCAGTGTTGGAGCATTCACAACTTCTGGAGGCAGGTTGTCCCACTGATTAATTGTTCTTCTTTAATTCTAGGTAGCTTCTCTCCTTGATTAGGTTCCACCCATTGCTTCTTGTCCTGCCCTCAGGTGCTTTGGAGAATAGCTTGAATCCCTCTTCTTTGTGGCAGCCCCTGAGATATTGGAACACTGCTATCATGTCTCCCTCAGTCCTTCTTTTCATTAAACTAGACATACGCAATTCCAGCAGCTGTTCTTTGTATGCTTTAGCCTCCAGCCCCCTAATCATATTTGTTGCTCTTCTCTGCACACTTTCTAATCTCAACATCTTTAAAATTGTGGCGATCAAAATTGGATGCCGTATTCAAAATGGGGTCTTATCAAGGCACATTTATAAATAAAATAAAATAAAGTGGTATTAAGACTTCACATGATCTTGATTCTATCCCTCTGTTAATACAGCCTAGAACTGCGCTGTTTTTTTGCAGCTAAAGCATAATGCTGGCTCATATTTAAGTGATGTAAGGAACTGTACATTTTTGAGAGTTTATTTCTTACTCAATGGAACTCTGGTTTACAAGAATAATGGCACTTCTAGAATTCAAAACATCCCAATCAATAACAGTGAATGATATATGTTGTTGGACAGATTCACATTTTGTGTTAACATTTCAATCATTCCAGAGACTGGGTAGCACTTACTCTAAATTTCTCAGTAGGATAAATGTCTCCATTAATTATTCTGCTGGTCACACAGTTTGCTGATAGTCTTTGTCTTGTGCAGGCTGCATTTCCAACTTGATGACCATTTTAAAGGAGAGGATTCTATTTTGCAGAGATTCAATTTGGAATTAAAAGTAGCAAACCTCTCCTTTTTCAGCAGTGAAAACTGGAAGCTCAAAAATAAGCCTATTACTTATTACCTGTTGCCTTTGAAGGCTGATTAGCAACCTCTTCTACTTAGCCATGTAACAAAGCAACAGAACAGCAGCACTCTAATTGCCTCATGATGACTACAAGACATGAATTGCATTTATTTCTCTTAGATTGAGACTGTGACTTAATTGACCATTAAATTCTTCTCCAATTTGATCTCTTTATCTATAAAGCACTCTTGAGGTACAGCTTCCTTCTCTGAACTAGTTACGTTCATTCATCCATCTGGTACTATGTTTTTGGCTAAATGAGCAAACTTGGGGTAAGAGTAAGAAGATTCAAGAGTAAGAAGATTCACTGAGTCAAAGTGGGGAACCCATGTTTGCATGTATCTTGAAATCAGCTCTAGCATGACCTAAAGTAGGATGTGGTGTTTCTTATCTCAAATAGGTGAGGGTTTCACCTGGGATGTTGACAAGATGATAAGAACTGCCTGAATTGGGTGTGTCTAGTCTAGTGAAAAGAAAGACAAGGGGCAACATGATAGAAGTCTTCTAATATTTGAGGGGCTGCCACAAAGAAGAGGGGGGGTCAACTTATTCTTCAAAGGACTCCAAGGCAGGACAAGAAGCAAGGCATGGAAACTAATTAAGGAAAGAACCAACCTAGGAATAAGGAGAAATTTCCCAACTGAACAATTAATCAGTGGAATGGCTGCCTTCAAAAGTTGTAGGTGCTCCATCACTAGAAGTTTTTAAGAAGAACTCTGACAGCCGTTCGTCTCAAATGGTATATATAGGGTTTCCTGCTTGGACAGGCAGTTGGACTAGAAGACCTCCAAGGTCCCTTCCAACTTTGCTATTCTGTTAAAAGACTTCAGATTTGGTGGATTGGGTATTAAAGGCTTTAGTCATGTTCCTGGCAATTATTTCTGGTTATGGTTAAGCTTAATCCCACAATCTATAAGAGTTTCCCTTCTGGATATTTTGGAATTGCAGTTCCTGGAATTCTCACCCTTTATATTTTTTGATGCACTGACAGATTGATTGATTGATTTGTTCAATTTCTGCAGAGCTGACTTACATTATAAAACACTAAAATAAAACAAATTAATTAATAAATAATAAAAGCGTAATCAAGATAATCAAGAGACGGGCTTTAATTGGACATCATTAGGAAGTTTAAGAGTGATGCCCCTGCTGAACAGTGGAAATAATGCCAGGGAAGGTTCCCCCGATGTATGCAATGAACAGAGATTTAATAACATGGTTATCTTCCAAAAGGCTTTTCTAGCAGGTCTTAATGTCTGCAGATTCATAATAAAAGAAGACATTGTTTAGATTGCTAAGCTTCAAGCCAGTCAGGGATTTAAAGATTTAATAACAGCAGCCAAAACTGTGCCCAGAAAGCCCTATGCCATGTAGTATCATGGAGATTAATAATCTAGCTATCTCATTTTGAACTAAGTAGGACTTGAGGAACTTTTCAAGGATAACTTCAGTCCTTAGTCTTAGGATATAGCCAAGCCACAGAGAATTGTTGCCCATTCTGGAAGATGCCAGGTTGAGGAAGCCTGGCCTAAGGTCCCTGATGCCCTTTTTCTCAAGAATCCTTGAATTTTACCAAGTTAGTATGCCCATTGGTTTTTCTCTCCTCCCAATGCTGATTTCAAAGTGCAGAGCACTGCAAACTCATAAGATTAAAAGGCACCTAGAGAAATTGCCAAAGGAAGATATCTAAGGTTTTTATGAAAGATTCAGATCTGAACCACAAATGAATCTGATTTCAATCTATCTGAGAATGCTGAAATGTCAACACAATTTAAGCAAATGTAGCCAACAAAAAGTAGGCAAGTAAGCAGTGGTGGGATTCAGCCAGTTCGCACCACTTCGGGAGAACCGGTGGTTAAGTTTCTGAGCAGTTTGGTGAACTGGTTGTTGGAAGAATCATTAGGGCAGAGATCCAGTTTTTAAATTATTTGAATCCCATCACTGCAAGTAAGTAGACATTTTATATCTTTCAAACTGAAATTGTCTGAGATACTTTTTTTTAACTTTTAGAAGATGCATAGGACATCTTTATTCCACTGGGATGCAATAAACTTGGATAATAGATTCATTTTGGGTGGCTTTTCTGCTTTTTGCATCTACTGAACTTGCCTGGGCTATCAACTCTGCCAATATGGAAATGACATCCTTGGGCTTCATGTTTGACCATGACTTGAATCAGAGTTCAAGTTTTAACCCCAGGGTAAAAAGTCAGGAATGGTATGGAAGCATGCATGCTAAAGCTGGTCTTCTGTTGCTCATTTTACATGCTATTCAAGGTAGTCAAATGTTATCTATGGATATTAAACTTTTAGTGCATCACAGAAATTCAGCGTTGGCACTTGTCAAAGCTCCCTTTTAAAATGAGCCTGTGTTGAAGGGAAAATGTCATCCTTCTTCTGAATCATCCAGAGCATCAGACAATGAGTGCCTGGAGACTCAATGCTTGCTAAGAATAAAGCCTACTCTGAAGAAAGGGTAGGCAGTGGGGAGTTGAAGAAGAAAATTAAGGTGTCAGGATTCCGACACTTAACCCCATTTAAATCATGAGTCTCTAGCCAAACTCCAAAAAGATTTATTGGGGGTTAAAAGATGTGGCATTGCCTGGGTTTAGCCAACTCTGAGACACATCATTCATTGTTACCATTGACCCTGGTTTTCCCTCACCCCTTGGGTGTATCATAATTCATATTCTCCAATGGGACACATCCATAGCCAAGAGTCATCAATCAGACTCTCCAGTTAGAATTTTGCATAGCAGAAACCTCAGTCACCTAGAAACTATCTTTGAAAACATTTATGGAACGCAAGCTGTCCACTACTTCCCCCTCCCTTTCTGTTGACAACTCTAAAAGACCACAGAAATGTTTTATGAGTTGACATAAGGAAGATGGCAGATGCTACAGCAGAGTTCCCCAACCTTTCTGGGTTGGTGGGCCTGAGGTGGGAGGGGAGGAGGGAAAGAGGGGGTGGTTTCATGGGAGGGATAGGTGCATGCGCGCGCACCTGCCAGCACTTGTTACTCGCACGAGTGGGGCTGAGAGCACCCATGACACTCACACGAGTGGAGCTGAGAGCACCCACATGAGTGGGGCTGCAAGCGCCAGTAATGCTTGTGCATGCAAGGTAAGTATAAATATTTCAATGTCATTTAAAAAAATAATAATTAATTGGTTCATTTATCATCTGAGAAAGGTGGAAAGGGAAGAAAATTAAAACAAAAATTAGAGCTACCATGTTTCCCCGAAAATAAGACACTGTCTTATATTTTTTTTGGCTCCCAAAAACACACTAGGTCTAATTTTTGGGGTAGGTCTTATATATTTATGGTGCCAAATAGTGGGTGTGAGTGTGTAGGGGGTGTTTGGGTGCACGGTGGCTCCCTGAAAAGTCTTCCTGGAACTGGAGATTTACACTAGGTCTTATTTTTGGGGTAGGTCTTATATTAGGGCAGGTTTAGAAAATAGTGCTAGGTCTTACTTTCGGGGTAGGTCTTATTTTCGGTACAATGAGGCTCAATAAAAACATCTGAATACATGCACCCATGCTAGAGCTCCCAGTATTCTGCCCACAATGCCTGGGGAAGAGCCAGCTCTTCACAACTTTGCAGATTCCACAAAGTTAGGGAGTGTTCATATTTTGGGGAGGCAATTCACTCAGTAGGTGCCACAGCAGAAAAGGCACACTTCCCTGTTATTATGATCTTCAGCTTCTCAAGAACAGAATGCAAGGCAATTTTATACAATACAAATGCATATTCGAATATGTTCTTGGTATATAACAGGCAATTTGCTAAAAGCATTTACAACACAATGAAGGGGAACTTGCTCTCTGGAAATCTGCTACAGGAAAAATCAGTGGAGACTGGAGCTGACTGTGGGAACAATTTTGCTTTGCCTTTCTCTGTTACTGAAGAGAATAATTATGGACCAGCTATTTCTCGGGAGGCTTGTCAGATACTTCCCTTATACAATTGTCTTGTCATGGTAAGACTTATTTTCACCACACATTTAAATTTTAGCTTCCAGTTCAAGTTTCTTAAAATGGTTTTGATGACCAGAACAAGAGGTTTTTCTTTCTTTCTTATCTCTCTACATTTGAGGAATTTTTTTTACAAATTATTATTGTACACTTCACAGCTTTCTTGACCTCCAGCAGTTTCTGATCCAGAAAATGACCAAGTTATTTTCTTAATATGGAACTGCCCTGATTAAAAAATAGGATTTCTACAAAAATTACGATAGTGACTGACAAATATCAGAATTTAAAAAAGGGTCAAATACCAATTTCCCACCAGTATCCTGCAAATTCAAGCTAATTACAAATAGGAAAATAGCATACAAGAACAGTTCATTCAAATCAGGATAATAACATCAACCCAAAAACAAGAAGCTAGTCAACCAAGATATATTTATTTATTTGTTTTTTAATTATGTATTTAATTATTTCATTATTTATCCATCCATCCAATATTTATAGCCTCACATATGATTCTGGACAGCTCACAAACAGTTTTAAAACACCAAGACCAATAAGTAAAATACAGCTATAAAGCAGCAAAATAAAAATGATACTAAAAATAACATTAAAACACAGAAACATAATCAGTGGCTCTAATTCCAGTCATAGCATTCAGTACAACCATTGGCCAGGCTCTATACCTCAACTGGATCTCCAAGAAATATGGCAAAGCCACTATATTCATTGCTATGTATTGTACTATTCACCCTTAATATAATTCTCATGGAAATACTAGGAATGCCATTTCCACCCTTTACAAAAAAAACACCAAACACTCTTTTTATATGGCCATCATCTTCACAAAGTCTGAGAGTGGAAATCATGTATCTGATTCTCTCTGTCCAAGCCTCAAGGGAAGCAAACATTATTCTTATTGTATATATTTTATTGTATATGTTTATTTTAACCTGCATTAGTTTAACAAGCTTAATAATAAATGAAAGCAATAAAATCAGTGATAGGTTGAACAAATTCAGCTAGCTTGTTCCTCTAGTTCATTGTTGAGACTCTTTGCTTCCACTTCAGAAGCTGCCTAGTTCAGCTCTACAAGTAATGAACAAGTTACGAGTTACTATTGATTTACTATCACTGAGTAGCTGAACATTTTAGATTTTTGTTGCATGAATGCTGTGTAATAATAAATCGCCCATCCAGCCCAGGGGCTGTAGTTTGAGGACCCGTGATTTAATGCAATATAAAAAATGCAAATAATTTTGCTGAGGACCACCAAAATTTTCTCATGGACCACCAGTCTAGGCCCAGTTTAGCCATGATTTTCTGAATGCATGAAAGAGATGCAGGATTATAGGAACTGCCAAAATATGTGTCCAAAGTCAAAACTACTGTGTTCATACCCACCATCTTGGACTCTACATCTGCAAACACAGTGATTTTAGTGGCAGCCTAAGCAATTTCCACCACTACCCTGCCCTCTTTAGTCTACAGAATGGAGGTGACTTGTTAAGTAAAACCTGCAACTTCTAAGATCATCCAAGGACCATTAGATAAGTGATCTTATGGTCCCCCTGTCAACTATACTGGGCTTAAAAAACTTGAATAGTTTACAGATTTTCAAAGTTACATTAGGAAGATTTTTAGAACTGGTTTAACATTCCAAGGTGTTTTTGTATAGGAAATATCCTTTTAAAAAAACCAGCAATCTGGTACTTTATTCTAACTAATTGTCTTTCTCAGCCAAAGTGTAATACAACTATCTGAAGTGGATTGAATTAGATATTAATATCTTCTTATAAATATGACTTCTACCTCAAAATTTCACAAATTAAAGTTTAAATACCTACAGGTTTCATAATATAACGTGCCTTACTTAATCAGATGAGACAAATTGCTTTTGAATTTTTTCACTTTAATTATTTATGCTATATTTGATCTTTGCCAAAAGGCCAAGAAATTTTGTGTGTGTGTGTGTGTGTGTGTGTGTGTGTGTTTTAATGACTCTGTAATTCCTTGCATCAGGCTGGAATCAGGATGATTGAGCGGAGTTCAAGCATTTATTGGCCAGATGCTCTTCCTGATGGCTATTGCAAAGTTCACAATAGACAATTAGTCACTGTGCCCAGAGAGAGAAATATCTGCCACTACCTAGGATACCCTAGGATAACCCTAGGATCAAACTCACAGCCCTTCTGACTCTGAGACGAAAGCAATACCGCTAGGTCACTGGGCCACTGCAAAGTTTTAGTTTGATATATAATAGAGTTATTTCATGGATGGATTAATTCAGAAGTGGGAAGCAGAAATGTCCACTGGGTGGATTAGATGGGCGAAATGGCAAAAGCTGTGCCATGTCAATGGTAAGCAAGTTCCCCCTTTTATATGGGCTGAGTGACATCACACAAATGTACAAAAGCAGCAAAGCTTGAGTGCAAAGCTACCTTCATCATTCTGATGAAATCACATGATCCTTTAGGTGCCTCTGGTGGGAAATCTTTGATGGGTAAACTTAAGCCTGTCTATCTTTCCTTCTCTCGGCTTTGCTTTTGCTTGCCTCGGAAGATTAACAAGGCTTTAGTTGCAGAAGTTCCTGTTTATCTTCAGTGCGGATTCTATTATGATGTGATAGAAAGGTAGAATAAAGGTTTTCTAAAGAAAGACTGCAGCTTCCCCGGAAGCTTTTTTTCCTTCCTTCCCTGAAAATTACATTTCTACCAGATATGGAATTCAGCAGGTTCTGACCAGTTCTGGAGAACCGGTAGTGGAAATTTTGAGTAGTTCGGAGAACTGGCAAATATCACCTCTGACTAGCCCCGCCCCCATCTATTCCCTGCCTCCTGAGTCCCAGCTGATCAGCTGGGTCTCCTTTCGTTGCCCTGCACAGGAGAACGAAGCTGGAAAGCAGGTTAGTGGGGTGGGGAGGGAATGGAGATTTTACAGTATCCTTCCCCTGCCACACCCACCAAGCCACACCATTCCCATCAAGCCACACCATTCCCATCAAGCCACTCCCACAGAACCAGTAGTAAAAATTTTTGAATCCCACCACTGATTTCTACCACTGGTCTCTTTTCTCAGTTAACTAAACTATACCGAACTGAAAGATCTCCAGAGCAAAATGAAGCCTCTTGAAATATATCTTAGCTTGCAAAGTGCACCAAACAGTGTTGCAGATGTTTCCTTGTTTGCCTGAGTAAAGTCATAACATAAAATACATGCCTGCGTTGTAATTAAAAAGTAAATAATGAAATCAACGATTTATTTTTTCTGGCAGAGCAGAATGCTAAATAAGTGTCCCTGAAAATATGAAAGCTGCCATTTGTCAAATTTTCTTTCAGAAAGGGAAAGAAAATGCTTCTTTTCCCCAAACCTGTTATTTATGCTTAAGCCATCCAAATCAAGAAATGCTATGATTTTTTTTAAAAAGACACTCCTATTTTAAAACAACACGAGGGCAATATTAATATGTAGGATGATGAAATGGCTAATTAATGCAGCATGCTGATATAACTCTTGCATCCTTCAAGGGCTGGTGAGGTCATGTCAAAACAATTAATGAGCCTCCCATCCATCCATGAATCTGGACATATCTGGCTCAATTGCCCTCATCGGTGATGACATATTTCTATACACTGACAAGAATTAAATCTTGTAACAATTAACCATGTTTTAGATGTAGAAGGAAAAGGAAACCAGAAAGATGAAGAGAACAACATAATAATTATCCCAGCAACCGTGCAATAATTGCCTCAAATATATACATGAGCAAAAACTAATTTCATAAATTACAATACCAACTCTCTAAATATGGACCTAAATGGTCCAGCTTTCCATGTAGGTTATGGATTGTCTAGCTCTGCTGGTTGACCATTCTCCAATTCTTTAACATCAACTTCTAGGTGAGAAATTACCTCTATTGCAAGTCTACAGCAAGTCCAGAAAGATGGTGTTTAGAATTCATCTATGTTTTTAATTTTTTCACAATATTATATATAACAAATTGGAAATTAGAAACATATATGTGTAGAAAAAGTCAAGGCCACTCAGACCATGCTAATGGTGTCTTTATCCACATGGATTCAGTTAATCTCAGGGTTTGTGCACATTGTGTCAAAGATAATATTTTGTCACAAGAACTTTGTTTCCTCCTAGAAGAGAATATACTGAATGTAGCTCAGGGTTGAACTGGTGTTACCTAGTCAGGTAATGAAACATCTGCAGACAACCAAATAAGCTCAAAGGGCACCAAGGATTCTACAATTTGTTTCCTTATTTTGTAAGTAAAATATGCTCAATAGGTTGTATGAATCAGTCTGTCTTTATATATAAAGAAAGGCTGGCATCATTACCAGGCAATATGTCATAAAGGAACCAGGAAAATATCTGCATTAAATTTTGGAGCCATCAAAAGTATCATCTTGATCTCAGTAGCTGAGCACCCTTATTATTAGTCATTGTGCTTAATAATGTTTTGTGAACATCATGAAGTCATTACAGGCACAAATATAAGCATCTGAGTCATCCAGAAAATACCATGTGTTTATCTGATTATGTTTTGAGGATGTTTGTTGGTCACCATTATTACCTCTTTGAATATGGGTGTGTGTATGCTTTTGAGTCAGTTTTTGACTAGTGGCAACCACCTGGAATAGTCCTTGGCAAGGGTTCCAGAAAAGTTTTGCCCTTAACTCCATCCTATTGGACTGGCCCAAGGTCAACCAGCTGACTTTATGCCTATGGTAGTACTAGAACTCATGGTCTCTCAGTTGGTAGCCTGATACTTTACCCACTACACTAAACTAGTCATCATTTTAATAAAATTGTCACTGAAACATAGAAGCAGGGGTGGGCTGCTGGGGGTTTGCAGGGATTCGGGAGAGCCCCTAGCTAAGATTCTGCAGAGTTTGGAGAACCCCAAACCCCACTCCTGGCTGGCCCACCCCTCCCCTCCTAGGAGTCTCCACGCAGCCTGTTTTGGATGCAGCTAAGTGCAGGGCGCGTACGGAGGCTTGGAAGAGGGCTAAAATCAGGCCAGTTTCTGACAGTTGAAAATGTTGATTCAAATCAAGAAAGCCTCTGGAGCCTGGGGAGACCATTTTTGCCCTCCTGGGGCTCAAGGAAAGCCTCCAGAGCCCAGGGAGGGCAAAAATGCCCCCTCCCTGCCATGGTGCAGGAGGTCGACTAGGCCACGCCCACCATAGTCATGCCCACCCAGCAACCAGGCAGAGAACCCACTGTTAAATTTTTTGAAGCCCACCCCTGCATAGAAGCCAATCTAACCTGTTTACATTTTTTTTGTCATTTGCTTCCCTCAGATCTCATTTTTTATTAATCACCACTGCCAAACTATTACCCTGGACTTTTATACATTGCCCTATGCTCAGCTGGTTGGGAATTATGGGGGGTTTAAATTCAACATAGCATACACCGAAGTTGAGGAATGCTGGGCTATACTGTAAACTGCATTTGGGGGACCTATTTTCATTTTCTAGCCACAGAAATAGCAGGATAAACAATGCTCATTTACAAACACTATGATTAACTCTGGTGGCAATTCAACATTACTGCAGAAGACAGTTATTACAATATTGCTCGTTCTTCCATCAACTATTTGAAGTCATTTGAATTAGTTTATTCGTCCATGTTACAAAATGTAAAACAGAAGCCGAGAGACATTATGCATGTGGTCACCCACAAATAAAAAAAACTTCTATTTATATTCTGTACAATTATGACAGTCAAAAGTAGACAATAAATCAGAAGTAGACAGTAGGTCTTCAATAGCACAGTTATTTTGTAATACTTTCCTTTATAAATGCAGGGGGTCTAAAATAATTGTGAGTGGAATAAAGTCATAGTCTAAGATATACTCTTATTTTTTGTTTAGGCAAAATGGAGAACTCTAGTTCCTTGTTACACTGAGTCTTTTAAAATTGCATATCGAATTGATTTGTCAGTAGCAAATATTTATAAAGAGTGGTTTGAGGCTTTTTTTAGAGGTAACATCTTATAATATAAGTATCTCTGAAGTTGAAAATGTCACTGATTCAAATCAAGAGTTCACTAAAGTGAATTCTCTTTCCTAACCCATTTCATTTCTTACTTTTCCACTTTACTTTTTACTTGTCTCTCCATAGATTTAACCAGTAATATTTATTTATTTATTTTATTAATTTGACTTGTATGCCCCTCTCCAAAAGGACTCGGGTGCTCACAATTAAAACCGACACAATAAATTAATTATCTAAAATAGAATTAAACTAACCAAGCCAAATTAAACTAAAAACCCATTTATAATTAAGTATAAAACGAACCCCCCGAGGAGTCAGCACAGCAGCCTGTTCAAACAACCAGGTTTTTAAATTGTGGGAAAGCGGAGGTCAGGGGCCAGGTGGAGCCCCAGAGGTAGTTGGTTCCACAGAATGGGAGCCGCCACAGAGTAGGCCCTCCCCGCGTCACCGCCAAAGCGACACTGGGCGCAGACGCACGCCGGAGGAGCCCCTGCCTGTGAGCTCGTACAGGGCGGTTGGTATTCGATGCCAGCAGTAGACGTTCCCGTAGATAGCCTGGACCCATGTCTCGTAGGACTTTGAATGTCAATACCAAAACCTTGAATCTTATTCGGAGATTAAGTTTCACCCATAAATAATTCATGCATCTAGCTATGTTTTTAATAAGCGGCATAATGAAGTAATCTCCACTCGGGCCAAATTTCTCTTCCCCTGTATGTCAGAATTCATCTGATTTTAAATTAAAAGTGACGGTATGCCCCTTCAGGCTACTGGATCAATCCAGAAAAAAGACATAATAATGATTTTGATAAGGAGAATGAAGTATAGTTGATGGCATCACACAGGCTTACAGGCAATTCTAGGTACACAGTATATCACAAGTGAGAGGGCAGATAATAACAGGCCTTTAGATAGGAGAGGTGATTACATCTTTTCATGGGATGATAAGATTTCCGGGTGTAGCAGGAGGAAAACATTTTTTTTAGGAAATGAATCCAAAGCAGGGCATACTCTGTGCCCTAGGTAAAACCCCTAGGTACCATCTCATACTACAATTGTTTGTGGATCATATTTTAATGAATGTCCACTAGGACTCCAAGATCCCTCTCACAGTCACTACTATTGAGAGAGGTACCACATATACTGTACCTGTGCATTTTATTTTTCTTGCCTAAATGTAGAACCTTACTTTTTTCACTGTTGAATTTCATCTTGATAGATAGCGCCCAATATTCAAGTCTGTCAAGATGACCTTGGGCCAGTCACTCTCTCTCAGCTCAACCCACTTCACAGGGTTGCTGTTGTGGGGAAAATAGGAAGAGGAAGTTTTATGTATGCTTGCCACCTTGAATTATTTATAAAATGATAAGGGTGGAATAAAAAAACTAATAATAAAAATAAATAACAGACCAGACACAGACTGATCATTCTGATAGGAATGAAACATTTCACACAAGACAAAACCATTCATATGGTAAACGCCTCCATTTTATATAACCTCTGTGAGCTCTTTTAAGTCACTTCCATTAAAAATCCAAGCTTAAGTTTGGGCTAAAATTGTTTTGGGCAACAGCCACCACCTCAAAAACATGGAAGTCATTATTTTAAAAATGTGAATTGTTCCTGAAAGATACACACACACATTAGCTAATTGAAAATGCAAGATCTACTAAAGTGTTTTTCTGAAAACTGCAACTTAAAAAAAAAAAACCTCCAGTATTTGGAAGGCTAACTAGAAGGATGAAAAAACATGGCTAGGTCATAGGATCAAGTGATTTGCAAGCTAGTATGACACTTCAGACCAGGCCTGCATGGGACACACTGATAAATTAAAAATCCTGTGGGTGGCAAAGAAATCCCTGAAATGCTGATCAGCAGAAGTGGAGCGTGTGATGCTCAGCAGCATGTGTTTGGCAGCAACTGTAAATTTACTGTTTTTTAAAAACCTTCAGCAGGCTGCTTGGTGGGCTGTAGATTGTTTATTTATTTTATTTTATTTATTTATTTGATTTGTCAATCACTTACAAGATAATAGGTATAAGTATAAACATAGTTAGGAATACATGAAATGGATACATATAAGATTGTGCAGCCCTAACATCAAAAATGTTTAAAATTGTATCTATGGAGATTCTCAGTCATCCAGGTCATGGTTGTCCCAAAGGTTCAAGAGGCAACGGGATTTTCTGGTTTACCTTTGAAGATGTTTCGCTTCTCATCCAGAAGCTTCTTCAGCCCTGCAAAGTGAAATGTCTTCAAAGAAAAAACAGTTGCCTCTTGAACAAGATTTCAAATGGTATTTTAAGCTTACTAGATGCACACCTCTTACTTAGGTTTTCATTTGTTTGTTGGAAAAATAACAATAAAAGCAAAATCTGTAAAAATGTTCTGTCAGGAATCATCATTTTCAGTGGTGGTATTCTACCGGTTTGGCCCAGTTCTGCCAAGCTGGTAGTGCCGATGAGCAGTGGAGACCGAACTGGTTCTCTCCGAAGCTCTGCTGTTTGGTCCATCTGCCCACCTGTGTTCCCATATAGCCTTTATGTCCTGCTTTTGAAGTGCAGCTGCTTTGCATGGCACTGCAGATTGCTGCACGGCAGCTGCTGAAGTGACAGGGAAAGTGTGCACGCACGCAAAGCACACCCAAGCCACGCCCACTGAACTGGTGGTAAAAATTTAGATGATGTGAGCAGTCTGGAGGTTTGAAAAAAAAGTAGAGTTTTGGTGTTACACAGACTGATAGAGATGTACCATTTTCTTCTCAGCCTCTCCTCTCTACATTAAGGCTTCCCCCAAAGGCTTTTACAAAAGAGGAGAAACTTGCATCCTAATGGGGCAACCTTGTATCTGCCATTTTGACGAATGTTATAAGGATTCCTCTGAATAATAGCACTGACCTCAAGAAGAGCACACTGGGACGTTGCAAGCCACTATTTCAAAGGGAAACCACAAATGTAACCTAAAGGTAGATTTTTTAAAAATGCTGAATTCTATTTGCTTTTGAGATTTTATTTTAGGTGACAAAAATCCACTTTAAGTTTGAACTGCTTAACTCCTATTGGGGTGATTTAGATATTGCAAAATCAGAGCAGAAGTCTGCCCAAGGGAGTTAAGCTCATCAAAGAAACATCCAAAGTTTTGAATAATTTATACAAAAATTATTTTCACCGTAGCATTTGAAGATTTTAGCACAAATTCCCTGAATCTTCAAGTAAGGGAGAAAGCCACAGTCATAAATGAAAACTCAGATGGCCTATTCCTGACTTTGAAAACTGTTGTGCTTATATTTAATGTTTGTTTCATAGCTGGATTATCAGTCACTGAAGATAGCAGTGGATAATTAAAACCTAAATTGTTCCTTAATTATAGACATCGCAAAAGTATCGTTCTTTGGTATATAATTACTTCTCATGTACATGACTAATTATTATTATTTAAATCTCCTATGAAAATTTCCCAAATAAGCAAGATTGCCAGGTCTGGCCCAAAGTGTTAAGGTTTTAGCTTGTTTTTGAAATCCTGGGGGAAGATATTCAATCTCAGGTCATGAACCAAATGTAAAGAGATAAACAGTAGGATTTATAAACTGAAGTTGAAAAACTTTGGAAGAAAACATCAATAATAATTTTATTAGCAAGAGTTCTTGGAGTCTGCAGTCACCAAATATTTGGAAGTTTCAAATGCATTGTATTTGACATCATTATCTTTACAAACATACCCACCTTGTATGGAATTTCCAAAGATACTCCAAAATTCTTAAGGTTCTTGGTTAAAGCCTGAATCATCAGAAATTATTCACGGTTTCCGGTTTTGAGCCTCCCCGAAGACAGACCGCTGACTGCGATCGTGCGCAGCTTTGGTCCGTGCTTCAGCATCGGAGAGCCCTGATCTTTTAGATTTGGGACAGAAGCTGCCTCGTAGGAGTGGTGGAGGAAGGGGAGACCATCAGCTGGGTAGAGGGGAGCCGCAAATCCCCCCCTGGTTTGGCAAAGCTACCTCCTGAAGACGCCTGAAGTGGTGGTCGAAAATGGCCACCCTGAAAGGGAGGATTAGACTGGAATCAGTACTGGGCAGGAGGGAGTGGAAGAAGCGAACAGCAGGAGTAACGGGACGATATAATCAAATGGAAATTACCCTCTGGATTAACATTACAAAGTATCTTTAAGAAAGGACCCAAAGTGATGAATTGAAAGAAGTTAAAAAAAGGTGTGAATTGTCTTTGACAGCGCGATGGAGCTTCGAGCTGAGAGAGGTAGAAGCTGGAGAAGGAATTACACAACTAACTTGGACAAGTATATCTTGATTTTATATAAGCACTAATTCAAGCTGAACTATAGATTGCTAAATAGGAAATTTATATTAACTGGATCTTTTTGGAGGATTGTGGTTTGAAAAGCTCTGAATAATTGGGAAGGAAAAGAAAAGAGGAGGTGTGGACTTGTTAGAACAAAGAGTGCCATCTGAGTTAAATTCAACTTGACTTTTTTTTTTAAAGACTCTGTTTCTTAAAAATACAAGGAAAATTGATACAATAAAATAAGAGTTTTGGAAAATTGAAATATTGAAGTAAAGGAAGATACATGAAGATTCTGCCCTTGGTTTAATTGTTGATTCTGTTATGGACTTGGTATTGGACTAGCTGAGGATTAAAAGTTGAGAGGAAGGAAACAAAAGTGGACTGTTGGAAATTAATTTTAAAGACACCAACTGGATTAAATAGAAAATTGTAAAATGGCAATATCTCTTCAGGCACTAAAAATGGAACTTGGAAACATCAAGGAAACTTTACAGGAAAGAGGTGAAACTTTGGGCTTCGTTTTAAAATTTTTTGAAGAGGTGATTGCAGAGTATGAACAACAAAGACAAAGTACAGAAGAAGAGGTGGAGCAAATTTCAGAAGGGGCCATCTTTAATCACCATCGAGAACAAAGGAATCCAGAAGGAAAGAGAAAAAGAATTGGGAATAAATATTGGAGGTCTGAGAAATTGATTAAAGAGGAAATATCCGAAAATAAAAAAAGGGAAAAGAATCAGCAGAAATTCAAAGGGTGGAAGGTAGCTAAAAAGAGAGAGGGGGTTAAAAACTGGAGTGAAATAATAAAGGGGAAATGTTAGGGAAAGAAGGAGAAGAAACAGGATTTGGGAACAAAGGAATATGGGAATTTTAAAAAAATGGGTGTAAATTTCTTACACAGAGATAATGGCTGAATGATACTGGGAGAGGGGATTCTGCAAGGTGCTAGGGAATAAAATAGATAAATTTGCAGTTGTGAAATGGGGACATATAAGATGGATAATAGAATTGTTATTTTTTGGTAATGCTCTCTTCCTTTATGTTTAAGAGGTAAATACAATAAACATATGAATATGTTTATCAAATATATTGAAATACTTTTGAGGATTGGAATGCTGATTTTCCTTTTCATTTCTTTTGGTTTAAGTATGAATGGAATAATTAATAGAATATGTGTAATAAATAGTTTGAAATAAATGAAATGATATAGGAGGAGAGCTGAAAATGAAATTGGCATTAGGGTTTAGGATTAAATGAGTAGATAAATATGTCCTTTTTCTTTTCTGAAATTGTAGATAAATGTTATGGAATTAAGAAGGGGAAACCATGCAGAATTTGATTTACATATGTTATGTAGTTTTAAAGGGGATTAGTAATTTTAAAGTTGTAGGTAATAAAATGCTAAATATTTGATGTGATTTAAAAGGGGAAATAATGAATATGTAGCTCTGAGGTGGCGCTCTTAAATATATATTAAAGGGAGGAAACCAATTTATAGAAGAAGTGTTACTAATTTAAGAGGATTATACAAATGTGACAATTAAAAGTACTACAGCACAATAACTATGAAGTCAACATATGTGAATTAAATTATGAGATAAGCACTTGGAATAATATAACAAAATAGAAAATGCATAAAAATATTGTTAAGACTAGATATTGAATATAAAAATTGAATATGTAACTATGGTCATATTTGTATGTATATGTGGAACCTGTAATCATGCTGTTTACTAAAAAGAGATGTTAAAATGTAGAAAACTGAATAAAACTTGTTTAAAAAAAAGAAATTATTCACTTTAAATATTGTTTTATTGCTTGGATAAACAGACAATAATAATGTTTGTAATGTTAAAATCCTCCATTCTCTATCACCTCTATAGCCAGAAGTCCAATTTTTGATATATCATCATGGTAGTTCTGATCTTAGAATCATTCTGTTTTTAATAAGCAGACAGCTTTACAAAACAACTTTATGGCCCATTTACAAGCATTGTAAATTGCTTGTAAATCAGCCTTCTGATTCCATTATAGTCAGTAAATGTTGTCCTCTGCCTGACTTGTGACATCTTTTTCCCCCTTTGTAGAGTGGAGAGATTGTAGAGAAAGGGATTACAAGAAGCTTTTGCTGTTCTGCTCATTGAAAGCAATGTAGTCCTACCAGCAGTTTGGGTCTATATTGATTTGGAAATGAGTGATACCCTTGTCTTCAGGCAGTGGTGTCTACAGTGTGGGTCAAAAAGTCAAGATTTTTAATGTGCATTGCATGCATCTCATGTATACATAAGGGGGGACTTCAACTATGTGGTTCCCTGCCCATCTTGAGTTTTCTGACCAACACTGTGGAGAACATTCAAATATGATTTTTTAAAAAAAAAACTTTTTTATTCCTCTCTACAGAAGCAAGTTTTCTGCCATAAGGCATTGCAAGGACTCAGGTAAGTAATGACAGCTCAAATCCAAGCAATGCTTAACAGATGAACAGATCTGGTAGGACAGGTAGTTGTCCTTAGGGAAAGGCGGTCCCACAGATAGCCTGGCCCTACTTAGCCATGAATTACATCATATTGGGATATGCATCAAGATTTGTTCCTATTTTAGGTAGAATCCTGACCCACTAAAATTAATATGGGCATGTAATACTATAATTAATATTGAAGTTAACAATACTGTTGCTTCAATTAATCTACTCTCATCATCATTTTAGCCATTGTCTATCCACTACAGGATAAAGACTTCTTCTGCATGTTTCCAACCAATATGGTCCTGAACTTTCTTTTGCCAATTGGGCCCACAATACTTGCTGATGTTGTTGATCCATCTTGTTTTAGGTCTCTTTGGTGGATGCTTTTTTATCAAGTGCGATCCATTCTATGATTGCCTTGGTCCACCTGCCATCAGGTTTTTTTTGCTATGTGATCAGCCCTTTTCCATTCCAGTTCTTTTACTCTCTTGATGATATAATATGCTTTCATTTGTTCTCTAATACATGTGCAGATCTTTCTATCTTGTCTTGCCATGCCAAGCATTTATCTTTCCATGGTTCTTTGCGCCACTTAATCTACTCTAAATATGGTCATATCTGGATTATATCTGCTTTAAATTGGCAATGTCAATTTAGTTGAATCAAATACTGTCATTTCCTGTGGCTATTTATTGTCTTCAAGAGATAATAATATTCAAGAGATAATAATGTTCTTGCCTAGCTGGTGTGTCCTCTTAGCCTTCCCTAACAAGCTCAAATATTAACAAAATAATACAACCCTTCAAATGCTATCCATAATTCAGCTCAGCAGCCCCAATATGTATTTCTGCAGTTATTGCACTCTGACAGGTAGCAATTGGCAGATTATATAGCACAGTGTTCCCTACCTCTTGTACACGAATTTTTCAGTGCAATCTATGCATGTTATTGTCTTACCATTGTTTCCAGATGAAATCACTGTTCTTTCATTTGACTGATTGCACAAATTCTCCCTACTGGGTGGAATAATTATAAAGAAAAAAATGAAAGAGGAGCTCAACAATGGATAATAATACATAGAAAATACAGGAAGACACATTTACTTGCTGATGCTTTATCAGCTGTTGAAATAAACAAGAACAATTTTTTTAGCCTCTTTGGCTACGTTTCCTCCTATTTCTTTAGAAATTCATTATGGAGCTAAATGTCTCTTTTGAGAAATGCAGAAATTTTTCAGACTGCCGCATTTCCAGTTTTGGACACTGGCACATTAACTGGTATTAATTTCTTTCTCTGAAACATACAGATATCAGGACTTGATGAAAAGTTTTCACTCCCCTAACCATAGTTTCCAGTCAATCTATGACTCCAATAGGCAAACCTGTATATTAATAATGGCAAATGAATTGATCTTCAATGGATAACGTTTCAATGGCTACAATTCAGGCACTTGCAAATGATGACCTTTTATCATTAAACATCTGTTTTTCTAATACATGCCTACTCAAAAAGTGACTTATTTTTATTGATTTCTTTAAAAGATTGATATGGCCACTCATTTTATGTATCATATTCCTAGGAAGGAATAATAAAACACCAATAGAAGAGAATATTTGCAGTTCAGGGTTGAATGGTGGGGTTCTTGCTGCTATCTGATCTTGGTTATTTTCTCACAGACATTTCATTACCCAACTAAGTGACATAGAGCAAGGGTCACCAACCTTTTGGACCTAAGGAAGCATCAAACTCATAATTTTAAATCCCGTGGACCAGAGTCCCTGGGAAAATCCCCCAAAAAGTCTGCAGGAAAATTCCCCACCTCGTATTTCTACCAATCGATCGTTCTTTATTTGGGATCACAGGATACCATCTCCAGCTCCATTCTCAGGGAGGGAGGGAGGGAGGGAGGGAGGGAGGGAGAAATTAAGGGGTATGATATTAGGGCCTTTTTCTGATTATCCAATTTTAATGAAAGGCATAAGCTTTTGAGAGGTGCTGCTCATGTCATTAGATCACTTTTTATCATCCATCTTAACTAGGAGTTTATTTTGTGAGTTAAGTGATTTGATTTGATTGTGGGTTTATATTTGTGTCTTATTAAATGGTGTGTTATTCTATGTTTGAAAACTGCCCAGGATCTTGGGAAAGTAGTAGTATATAAATAAATGTAATCAATAACTTATCAATTAGCAGAGCGTTAGAAGAGTATGAAACAATGGAATAATAATCGTAAAGCGATTCAAGATTAACAATATGCATAAAGTTATGATTCTGTACCTAACATAGGTCTTCTCTGCTGGTTAATCCAGCCTAATCTCTCTATATATATTTAATTACATTTATATGCCGCCCTTCTCCAAAGACTCAGGGCGGCTTACAATTTTTGGGATACAACCCAATGTGCTCACCAATAGCCTTCATTCCATTGTATATGCCTGTTTATTACTAAGCGGCATTTTTACAAAGTCAGCTTATTGCCCCCAACAATCTTGGGTCCTCAATTTACCTACCCCGAGAGGATGGAAGGCTGAGTCAACCTTGAGCCTGGTGGGATTCGAACCTGCAATAATTGTAGGCAGCTGGAACTTAAGTGCTAGGCGTTTAACAGCCTGAGCCACCAAGGCCCTTTAATCTATTTCAATCTAGGTTTATGAGAATAGTAAACATCTAACATTGAAAAGCCAATTTATGTCATTCTTTTGCAAATATTGGCTATAGCTTCAAAGTCCTCTAAAAATAACCACTGAATTGTAACTGTCCAGACTCCTGATTCCATATGAACTTTTTACCAGATTTAACTCCAATTGGCACTCTATGTTTCTTGTGCTGAGATTAACATTTTAAGAGCAAGTAAAAAAACACACCCTGTCATTAGTGCAATGTTGTTGACATTTTCAGCAAATGATAAGTGCCAATCTCTTGTTTCTCAGTGAATTGTTATGGGCTGCAGCATTTTTGAAAGTGGGAATTTCAGAAAAACGGCATGTAAAAGCGTTGGAATAGTCTAATGTATTAAACCATGATCTGAATTGGCTTGTTTTGAAAATTAATCAATTTTGGATGAACCAAGAAATGAGTGGTGTGGTGGTCTAGAGTTGGAGGTCTCACCTCACAATCAGGTGGCCGTGAGTTCGATCCTAGCTAGAGGCAGATACTTCTCTCTCTGGACACGATGAGAATATATCTGCTGAATATAATGCCACATTGGCGACAGGAAGGGCATCTGGTCAGTAAACACTCAGCTCCACTCAGTTGCCCAGACTCCAGGGGTGGGGTGCTACTGGTTCGGCCTGGTTCTATAGAACCGGTAGCTCTGAAGAGCGGCTAACATCAAACCAGTTCGGTGCAACGACCTTTTGGTCGTCTGTTTGGCCTGCCCTCCCTGCTCTTGGCTGTCCTTTATTTCCTGCTTTTTCAACCTCAGCTGTTTTGCACAACACAGCTGAATTGAAAAAGCAGGAAAGAGGATGATTTTCAGATGCTGTGCATCCATGCACTGCACTTGTCAGCTGTCCGGGTGGCACAGCTGATGTTTTTTTTGGAAGTGTTTTACACACGTGCGCAGCAAAATGCACTCTCACTGAACCGGTAGTAACATCAGTTGAATCCCACCCCTGCCAGACTCCACCTCGCAAGGGATTGTGGGGTCATTAAAAGATGGTGATTGGATGAACCAAGAAATGCTCATTTATGGAAGATTCTACTGGCTTATTTTGAAGAATAAGAAAGAATATGGGCAAAGGCTAGTTAGAACTCTGCATTCACATATAAACTATTTGTGAATTGTAAAGCTGAATTGTAACTAGCCTGTCTTAGTTCATATATAATTCTCCAAACTTAAATTCACCCTTTCCACAAAACACAGCACACTGAATCACAAACTAGCCAAACACGTATCTGGACACTGCACATTATGCAAATGCAGTCCATGTGATTAGATGAGGCATTCATGCAAACCTTGAAAACTGGATCAACTGAGTAAACCATGATTCACTTAAGCACATGTGTTATGAACATTGCCACAAACACAGAAGCTTTGCCTGTTTTGCTAATCCATAAGGCTGTTCAATATTAATCTAGCAACAGTATTTTGACTGCAAGGTCAAGAATAGGGATTACTGGTGCAAATTGCTTGTGCCACAGAAGAAGCTTATCTTTTTCAAGGATACATTCCTGTGTCATTTAGCACATTGTCAAATTAGGAAACTAGGAACATTCCTGGCCTTCTTCCTAATAGGGCATCTACAAGTAATTCAAGTTATCTATTTAAATAATCCAAACATCCACCTGTTCAGATGCTCACATAAGAGAATTCCATGTAGTATAAGCCATTATGGGGTAAACTTTGATTAGTCAGGTGGTCAGTGAATAATTAAAATTTTAATAGGTGTAACTCCATCTATTCTAAGTCAGATAACGTGTTGCTCATTTATTTTGTAATCTAAATCAGGGGTCTCCAACTGTGGCAACTTTAAGCCTGGACGACTTCAACTCTCAGAATTCTGGAAGTTGAAGTCCTCCAGGCTTAAAGTTGCCACGGTTGGAGACCCCTGATCTAAATGACAGGGAGAGGGACTTAAATTATTCCAGGGATTAGAGATATTGCAAAATGCTATTTTGTAATTGTTGGACTGAACTTAGGGAGACATATAAGTCTACAGTATTGTTGCCTGACAACCAATTACAGCTGCTTAATTACTCACCAATTTAAATGGAGTCATGTTAAGTTAAGCCAAATACAAACAGAGCACTAAAAAACAATCAGGCACAGGGGAGACGTCAATAAGTATGTAAGGCAAACAGATTGAGATCGTATTATCCAGAAACCAATTAAGAACATATGCCAAAATTAATATACCAATCTAGAGGAGACCCATCAATTTTAGTAAGTTGACCTAATCATAGTAGCAATTAATCTCCCAAAGATTAGTTAAATCAAATGCCTTTTTATAATCAGCCCTGAATTGGTTTTTCGATTTTTGCACTTCTACAGAATCAGAAATTGATAGTTTGGGTCTCTATTTTTTCCTTTTGTTCCTTTTTTTCCTACTGGGAGGATATTATTTTCTTCTAAATCATCTTGGATGCTGTCCGCTATGATTCTTGTGAGCAATTTAAGGATTGTAGGTAAGCACGTTATTAGCCTATACTTTCCCGGTATTGTTCCTTTCACTAGGTCTTTTGAATCAGATGTTTTGCCAATTATTAACCAGTAGCTGATGTCTTCTTTATGCAATACTTCATTAAGCTGTTTAGTTATAATTGAGATATAAGCTAGTCAGATATTATAATTATTATTATTATGGTTCATTGCACAGTCAGCCAGATGTTTAGACTGGATTTGACATTTTTATCCGCCTACGTCCTTCACAAGGATCTGGAATAGGCAGAAGTTGTTTAATAGCCTTAAGATGTTGTTTAAAGATATTGTTATTATATACAACATCAGTTGTGTATTAACCATTAAGCAGACTAAGCACGTGCTTAGGGCACCAGACCCAAAGGGGCATCACAAAGTTGAGAATATGGCTTCATTTGTACAGTATGTACAAAGGAGAGGGGCACCAAGATTTGTCAGTGCTTAGGGCACCAGTGAGCCTTAACCTGCCACTGTACAACAAGAAATCCAACCAGTTCCCACTGCCACTGTTAATCAAAGTCCACCGTTTGCTAGGCAGGGATCCACCCAGATCCAAGCCATTCCCAGCTTGGTCCCTCTCATACCTGAGCCTCAGGTCTCAGGTATAGGACTGTTCTGACCAAGGCTTATGGAGATACTAACAAACATGTTAGTCCCAAAACCCTTTTTCTTTATTTCAACGGCTATGAATTTTAATCATTCACAGCCCATAATGAGTCTGAAACAGTTTGTAAATAGTCCCATGGAAGTCTGCCAAAGTCCTTCAGGTTAAGCAGACTTAACCTGAAGGACTTTGGCAGACTTCCATGGGAGGATAGATAAAGATAAGGAGTATCTTTATCTTCCTTGAAATGCTGCCAATGACTAAATGTCCAATTAGTTATACAGGCCAAAACAGAACACAAATTCAACACCGAGCTTCAGGTTTCAAACCGACCAGTACAAACAAAGTTGCTTCCTGCAAAGATTCCTGTCCCTTTGCTCCTCCTTTATGTCTTATGGGAGGGCCAATCACCTCCAAGCCTTACGCCCCTTTTGTTTTAACTGTTCTTGCCTTCTGGCAGCTCTGTGCACACGCGCACTGGGAATAGGCTCCCCTTGTTCCTCTGCCTCGCTGCTGTCAGATTTTGGAGGCTCCAGAGTCAGCACATAACTCCCAGACGGCCCTGACCCCATCTCTGTATCAGACGCAGGACCCTCATCCGAGTCCTCCCCAGACTTCTGGACTGGCCCATATTCCTCTCCACTGTCCGACTCTGCTGCCGTCTCCACAGGCTGCCGACGGACCTCAACAGGGACTGCCTCCTCTTCAAATCCCACCTGTGTATCTCTCCCCCTCAATTGCTGCTCTTTTGATTGATTAATTCTATTGAAATTGTAGAAGGTTGTGTTATGCAAACAAAAGAAGGGGTTGTTATTGTTTTCATCTGCAAGACAAGAGAACGATGAACCTCTCCTTTTTTTTTTAAACAAGGCAGTTACTAATTGTTTTTTAAGTGCTGGGTAAATCTTGGGCTGGAAAAAAAAATCCAGAATTGTAAATCGCATTAGTGTGGGATTCTGAGGGAATGGAATAAGTTAACATTGACTGTAGTGCAGGATGACTAACCTGAGGTCCCAACCTTTTTTAGGGTCCCTAGAAAAACTCTACATCTATGGTATGTTTTTCAGCTTATCTTGAGACACAAAATACACACACACACAAAAAAGGCCATTCCTACTTCAAGTGGTCAAAAACTTCAGAAAATCAGAGCTCACCCATTATAAAAACGCAAGAAGGAAAAAGTACAGCATGGCTTCATATTTATTTAATATGCCAAACAAAGACTTAGCTGTTTCTGAGTTGATATTAAAAAAGAACATTATCTTAATTCCTGCTTCCCCAGATGGTTGAGCTTGAGGCATCCGTTTTCAGATATAAAAATCATCACATTCTCCATGGATCAAAACAGATGCAGTTTGGGTACACAGAGCAGATACTCTGGGTATATTTAATGAAAAAGATTAATAGTTTGTGTGTATATATGCCTGCCAATACATGATAATTAAAAAAGCACTGGCAATTTTATTAGAGAACAAACTGCTGGAAGAAGAAAGTTATCCTCTGCTATCCCCTGCTGTTCAAAAACATTATTGCATGCTCATTGCTATACAGTACTGTAACATTGTTGGTGCTGTAGAGCAGTGGTTCTTAACCTGGGCGATATCACCCCCCCCAAGGGGCGATTTTGTTTTTCAGGGGGGCAATGGAACAAAAAGGGGCGACGTGGGGGTGAAGGAATGGAAGGGGGGTGATATGGGGGCGATGGAACAAGATATATTGGGAGAGAGAGAGATCTATATTGGTAGATAGGTAGGTAGATAGACAAAAAGACAGACAGGTAGGTAGATAGGCAGGAAGGCAGGTAGGCAAACAAGACAGACCTTTTGGATGGATGGGTGGACAGACGGATAGACAGACAGAAAGAATGCGAGAGCGGCAGCACTTTGGGAAAGCAGTGGCGGTGGCTTTTTCCAACCTGCTGCCGCATTTGAGGCGCCGGTTCAGGTGCGGTACAACAGTCAATGGGGTGAGCCTGCAGGGCCGGTGCCTCGAATGCCCCCTGCGCCTCTTGCCCCTCTGCCGGCCCCTTAGGGGACGCTAAGAGGTGGCAGGGGTGGTTATGTTGGGGAGGGGGCGATGACAACTTCCTCAATGGCTCAAGGGGGCGATTCTTTCAAAAAGGTTAAGAACCACTGCTGTAGAGTACCGTCACATATATTAATTAGGATGTAGCAGGGGGAACAAACAAAATAAAGGGTGTCTATCACTAATATTCACCCCATCTTACCAGGCAACTCCAGACAATCAGGATCCTTCACCCTTTTTGACAGGTTTCTGGGACATGTGTGTGTCTGTGTGTTTGTGTATGTCCTCAGCTAACCTGCCATTACTTACTCTTGAATGGGCAGAGCAACATTCCCAGGAAGCAGCTTTTTAAAAAGCGCATTCCAATTTTTCACTCTTTCAGAGCATATTGTGTTAGCTTAGAATCTAACAGCAGAGGGATTAAGAAAAGACGGATTTTTATTTGAACAGAAGTTATGCAGAAGGGATTTGAGAGAATAATTAACTGCACAAACTGTGTGAAGCTGAAGGCTGCATTCCAGATCCAGCATTCGGTCATCTGTAATTGGTCTGAGCAAATAAACAAGGATATGGAGATCTACAGAACTGGAGCAGAAACCAAACTGCCTGCAGTTGAAAACTCCAACATTGAACAGATTAAACTGCAACCTCACACAAGTCATGTTTCCTGCAACTTTCCCTTCCTACTACATTCCTCCAGTTTCCTAGGCTTTGGGCCTGAATTGTAAGACTCAGTTGCATGCATCCTCCTTCTTGTCCTCCTCCTCCCTCCCCCTCCCTCCTTCTCTCCCCCTTCTGATTATCTGCTCTCTATAGGGCTCCTCACTGAAAACAAACTCCTAACTTCTCACTCCCCAAATCCTGTCCCTTGTCTCCACATATCTTTAATGTGACTTGCAATTGGCAAGGTAATTACTGAACTACATAATAGCGAAGAGATTTGTATCATACCTTCTGGAGCAGCTATATGGAAGATGTGCTAATGGAAATGGAGAAGCTTAGCAAAAACTGCCGAGGTAAAAAGAAAGTTGGAAAGTGAGATTAAAAATTAATTTGTTTGTTCTTAGTGAGCAGATTTATTTTAGCAAAACTTGGGAGTTTACATACTACTGCAGATTCGTGATATATAAAAGTATAGGAAATACCATCGGTTGAAAAATTAGCAACAAAGTGTCATGAAGAACATGAAACAATTAAATATAAATTCCTAAGAAATAAACCCCTTTCCCCCCATTTGTAGAAATGTCTTTTTGGACGGAAATACTGAATATGGATATCTGAATCTGTGCATTTAATCTTAAGTTTACCGATATATTTTTATATTCACAACCTATGGTGTGTGCATTTTCTTTCCCCCTCTATGCTACCTCACTGTGGTGATGATGGTGATGTTAACAGGAGTAGTGAGTGAAAAACATCAGGAGCCAAATATATAATCCCAACAGAATCATCCAAAGGATGAAGATCTTCCCAGCTGCCTAACTAAAGGAAACAGGTACTAATATTAGGCAGCAACAATATAGGAAGATCTTAAAAGAGCTGATCACCTTAGTGACAATAGCTAAGGCAACAATTCATACTGCACAGTTAATAGAAAATCACCCTTGTATTTAACAACAAAAAAACACACCATCACCACATAGATAGGCAATATAAAATGACAGATGATATAGTGCCACATGATACGTTTCTTAAATCAGATGGCACTCAACATCACACTAAAGAAATGCTGAGTCTCTTTTGAAATATTAATGGTGCTTATGATATGGCTACATTAAAGCCCTTGGGTCATCTAGTTTCAGGATTTCAGAATTATATAGGTAATGGTTTTCCCTGTGATACTCCACAGAAATCAAAGTTGGACTTTGAGAAGCAGGATAGAAAGAACATTAGTGCTTTCAACATTAGCTTGTTTTTTTCTAAAAGAATGCAAATGACGAGCTATCTGCAAGGACTATAAATCCTTCCATACCCCAACTATCCAGTCAGAGCTGAAGAAGCTTCTTGGATGAGAAGCGAAGTATCTTCAAAGAAAAACCAAAAAGTCCAGTTGCCTCTTGGAAAAAAGCACCTTTAGGACAGCTGAGGCTTAATCTTTGTGAAAAAATTAAATTCTCTGTGAGATCTTCTAATTTTGAATACTGCAGTTACTGAATGGTTGAAAGTTTGGTTGTGATAGCCCTCTGCTGGTCTATACTCAAAACTATTTTTATTATCTTTTATCTGCTTGTACATACAATATAGTAAGAATATTTCCAACTTATGAAAAACATACTTTACTAAAGTTATAAAATAGTGTATAATAATGATATTGCCATCCTGCTAGCATCACTTTGCATTCTGTTGCCTGACATTTTTGCAATGAGGGAGGAGGAGAATGGAGTCCGAGAGAACGAAGGGGGGTCTGGGAACCAAACAGTGCCGGCCAAAAGAGGGAGATGCGCCAATCCAGCCCAAGCTCACCTAAAAGAATGTGGAGATGAAGCAGATGTGCACAGAGGGTCCCTTACCCAAACAACCTGAAACTGTTTAATTGATCGAAGACTGATAACAGGGGGAAATCATAGGAAAAAAAAAGGAAGTTAAGTATATTGTTTGCATGCCAATTTGGTAGATTCTGCTTTGCTTCTTCTGTAACCACTTTTGCTTCAGTAAAGTATATTCTTGGTCAAAATAATGGTCCAAGGGTCTTTCTTTATTGAGTGAGACAGATGACATTAAGCGGAATCTGCCAAATTGGCATGCAATCAGATGTATTCAAGTACTTGTACGAGGTATCGTATTGTTTTTCTTGATCAGAGTATAATAAATCTATTTAGACATGATTCTATCGGAGGTCTGCAACTGTTTGTTCTCAGATATACTATCTCTAGTTGCATTATTAAGCCTTCCCTTGTAACTAATATGCATATAAGAACTTCCAAATTTAACCTTGTACTCCACCTTGCCAGAATTTTTAACCTAATCTTTATATGTATGTTTAATACTTATAATTATTTGCTGTTTCTATATTTCATCCAGTTTTACAACTAAGTTGACTGTTACAACTTTAAATGCTGCTTTGACTTCTTCAGTAAATAAATGTATGGGATGATGAGTGAGGATGGGGGAGGAAAACTACACACTAGGACTTTATTATCTGGAATCTGAAAACTGCATTCATTTCTTGGCTTAGTATGTGGTTCCCATTTCACCATTGCTAGATGAGAGATAACAACCAACAGAAGAAAGAAAAGGTCAGACAGAGATCAAATTGCAGAAGGGAAAGAGTTATACAACCCTACAATATTGTAAACCTTGTCCTCTTCACCTACTATCTCTGATGGACTACCTTTGAAAAAATGCAGCCCTTAGCAGAAAAAGGTTGCAGTATAGAGTTCAATCCACACAATAGATTGAATATGCGAAACTACATAAAAAGGTTTCCCCAATTACAAGTCAGGGAAACTTCAGAGCCTGAACAGATACTGTTGTTCACACATTACCCTAAACTACTATTGTATTTTGGGGAGGAATTGGTTGAGCATGTTAAGGTAATCCAATCCATTATAATAGCTGGTGGTTTGAGATTTTGTTCCTTAAACTAGCAGATGGGGGGAAAAGGCTTATCCTTGCTCAAAAAGAAAAAAAGCATGCCATCAGATATAAATGTAGTAATGCTTAAAATACAGGAAATCAAGACAATGTATTATTTAATTACATCATGCAACACCAACTTTTGTCATTCTATTGTAAATCCATGCAATTCTCTCATCTACTTATCAATTAATCCTGCACTGCTTGTTATCCAGGTGCTAAATACATTCCTTTGAAGTGAGTCCAATACAATTGGCTAGAACTTGCTGCAGTGTAACATGCTTTACGAGCTGGTACAGCAGGCCAAAGCATGTTGCTCTGCAAGACAAACTCAGTAAATAGTTCTCTTTCTCACCATTTCATAACACCTATTAGTTTGGCAAATGACACCTTTCCTTTGTAATGAAAAAAACCCCATAAAATCAACAAACCAGCTGTGCTTTTCATGACGCCGACAAATCAGCAGGGTTGGGACTACTGAATACATTGAAGTCATTCTGGAAAAATCTAGGATTCCTTTGGGTTATGCAAGATATGACATTCTCTCTGACTTTCTCACTTGGAAACTGTTGTAACAGATACACAATGGTGTTTAAACGTTTGTGAACTCTTGAATTTTCAATACTTTTTGCATTAATATGACCTAAAACATGATCTGTTCTGCACACAAGTCCTGAAAGTAGATAGAGAACCAAAACAAACTAAACAAAAATATCATTACAAATGCCCATCCACTTATAATATACAGTAGTTTGAAGTCACAATAGATAAGGAAGGAAATCTTAATTCTTGACCTGTATTTTTTTTTAATTACATTTATATGCTGCCCTTCTCCGAAGACTCAGGGCGGCTTACAATTTTTGGGATACAACCCTGTGTGCTCAGCAATAGCCTTCATTCCATTGTATATGCCTGCTTATTACTAAGCGGCATTTTTACAAAGTCAGCTTATTGCCCCCAACAATCTTGGGTCCTCAATTTACCTACCCCGAGAGGATGGAAGGCTGAGTCAACCTTGAGCCTGGTGGGATTCGAGCCTACAGTAATTGTAGGCAGCTGGAACTTAAATGCAGGCATTTAACAGCCTGAGCCACCAAGGGATGGCACACACTAGTATTTAGAATGCTGCAATTTGGTCATCCTACTTAGCCCAGCCAATTGATTCTCGGACTTGAAAATCCTTCAATCCACAAGAGGATTTATTTTGGTTGGACTGGTGGTAGTGGTGGTGGCAGTAGTAATGGTTGAAGCCCCTACTCCTTAATGCAGATCACACTAGAGACAAAGGCAAGGAATTGTTCTTTATTTTTTCTCCTTTTCCCTTCTGTGAATTGCAAAAGATTGGGCAGACAACTTCTAGAAGGATGAGTTGCTTGCTTGCAACTCATACCAAATCGACAACTCATACACAAAAGATCGACTCTGGAGGTTTTATGAACTCCACCTTATATTCCATTACAGGGAAAGTACCTCTCAAAACAAAAAGTCTAAAATAATTGCCTTAACAATACAAAGATTTGAATAAGGAAGATAGAGATAAGCATCTATTACATAAAGCTGACACTATAAATTGCTCCTATGCTTCGTTGTTTTCTTGGGGAAAAAAGCAACACAGATCTCTTGGTGACCCAACCGTTTTAACATTTCCCTTTATTCTCATAATTTAATTTCTTTTATTATATTTTGTATTTTTCATCTATGTAAAACTAGTTAACCTCCTGGATAGTATTGCTGAAAAATCAGCGTAGCCAATGGTTCTGAGAAATGCAGAATTGTTTAAAAAAAACTTTACAAAAAATAAAGAAATGCAGAATTGCAATAATGTAAATCTTTGGGAATCAGAATAATCTTTTGGATGATCTCTTAAGGCCTACAAAATAATACATTTTGAATAAACGTATTTCCATGTATGTGTTGTTGTTGTTGATAATCTGAGACAAAAATATTAATGTAAGAACTTGTGTTATCATACAAGTCACATTTTCAATGTATCAAGTTCTGGGTTCAGAATATTCACTTGTCTATTACTAGAATTTTAAATTATCTCTGATTTTTGTTTCAATGTAATACCTTACCAAATCATCCATATAATAGGTAGCTTAATTCCAGAACATTAACCCAAGACTGAATTATTTTATTGTGTAATTTCAAGAATTTATTGTATATAAGCATGGAAATTTATTCAGGTAGAAACATAATATAGTTACTTTGGACAAAGAAATAATATACAAAATGAATTCAAAACACTAGTTATTAATCATCTTCAGGAAAACAAATTACCAGATTTCTGAGCTATACACATCTATTGTTTATCTTCTGCTTCCATTGCAGCATCTGATGATTCTTCAGCTTCTGAAAGCTTCTCATCATCTGAAATATATCCAAAATAAATATTTAAAAATACTAATATTGTAATGACTATTTACGTAGAGACATTGATAGGAAAAACATTACCCATTTCTCCTGCACTCCCCAACCTTGTTTTTATTCTGCATAGTTTACCACTGCTTAGTTTACTAACAGTTGTTTATAACAGATTCCCCCAAAAGGGACTTACAACCCAGTTTTGAAGTTCCAGTGCCACATGATCACATTTTGAGGGCAAAAGCAACTGGCCCAAATGACCACAACTGCTTAATGATTGTGGCATTTATTCATTCATCCATTCATTGGTTTTCTATAGTGTCCCATCTCAGCAAATGACTGTATAGCAGGGCTGTCAAACTCTTGGCCCGCGGGCCGGATGCATCATGCACTGGCCACGCCCACTAACTGAGCCTCTAAGTTATGATTAATAAGGACAGCATTCAGAACCCGACATTTAATAAAGATGTTCTGAATACCTTTGAGTCAATGAAAATTTGGAGGGTCAAGCAGATATATAAAAGGTAGGGAGGCTGAGGAAAACGATGTTCTTATATGTACGGCAATGGAATGGCTTACTTTCCAGTGTTTGTTGAAGCTCATGGATGGTGCTCAGAAGAACGTGAAATTGCTTTCGTCTCAACTCCAGCTAAAGCACAGAAAAGAAATATACTGGAGAATATGGGCTTTTACAGAAGACTCCCTATTCTGAATCAATAAGCTTGTGAGATAAACTTACTTTGTCCTCAACACTTTCTTTGATATGAGACAGATGCTGCAGTTCTTTCCCCAGAGCTTCCAACTGCCTGAGAACATATTAAGTGCATTGTCACTTAACGCATAGTACCTTCAGTCATTTTATTTTAATTGTTTATATTGAATGCTTTAACTGTTTCAAAATCCCCTAAGTAGTTCATTTGCAAATAATACTGCAATTCTGATTTAAACCAATTAACCAGATAGAACAGCAGTAAAATACCATAAGCCAAGTATGAAAATGTCTGCACCAATAAAAAAGCATTGGAGAGAAAGCAACCTGTCTAATTTTCTTCTAGAAACCTTGAGGGTGGGGGAAAAGATTCCAAAGGCAGATTGAGGATGCCTCATCTCACCTTTAATGGCAAAAGAAGCCATTATTGTAATTCAGGCTTGTGCAAAAGCAATTTATTTGAAATGTTCATTGAGAACTCAAAAAATTAAAGTAGCACCTTCAATTGTACCTGAAAATGAACTCAATGAAACAGCCATTTTTCAAAACCAGTGAAACTAATCCAAACTTCATTTTCTGTTATGTTCTCAAAAACAGGAGTACATACTGTTAATTGGCATTCTACCAGCCCCTATACAGGTAGTCCTTGATTTACAATGGTTGGTATGATGACTACTCAAAGTTACAACGGCACTGAAAAACGTGATTTATGAACTTTTCTCACACTTAAGACCACTGCAGCATCCCAAGGGCCACGTGATCAAAATTCAAACGCTTGGCAACTGACTCATATTTGACAGTTGCAAAGTCCTGGGGTCATATGATCACCTTTTGTGACTGTTTGACAAGAGGTCAATGGGGAAGCCAAGTTCATTTAACAAATGTGTTACTAATTTCACAACTGCAGTGATTCACTTAACAACTGTGGCAAGAAATGTTGTAAAATGGGGCAAAACTCACTTAACAAATGTGTCACTTAGCAACAGAAATGTTGGGCACAATTGTGGTTGTAAGTTGAGGACTACCTATAATCAGGCCCTACAGAACTGGTAGAAGGAGGTTGGGCTGAGAATAATTGGCCAAAAATTAGTTGTCTTTGTGGGGACCTAAATTAGGGTAATTCCATTTAAGCCCAACATCTGTCCCACTTTATTATAATGTACAAATGTTCATTTTTTCATATTAATATTGATGATGTACATGTAAATTATTTTGCCACTATTATCTGATAGCAATACTCTGTAATGTATTTGCTACTTGAGTTCATTGCATACTTACTTCAATGTTTCATGTCTATCTGGATGTTGCTGTATTATTTTAGCCAAGTTATCATATTCTGAAAAGAATAAAACATGGATCATAGTCCACATTGTTCCAATACCACAAAGTATGACATTTATTAATTCTAATACTTTTTAAGTGTATATTCTATTTTGTGTGCAGAAATTTGAAAGTCCTTTCTTTTTCTTGTTCTATTTTTACTATTATTTTGGGTGAACTATAAACAATATAATAAAATAAAAGGAAAACAATGTAATAGTGATTAGATAATCTCAAAAAGGTTTAATTGGCAAAAACTGGCAAAAAACTTTCCTTTTTTACTTATGTTACATAGTCCTGCAGCATCAATGCTAGATGCAAGTGGTAAACTTGATCCTTAAAAAAGAGTAAAATTCCTCAAAACAGTATTTTTTACTCTTTTAAGGAACTCTTCTCTTAAAAATTCCTCAGAAGAAGAATTCTTCTTACTTGCTTGAATCTTGTCCACATTCACTTTCACCCTGTTCTACCAGTCACTGTTGCTTATAGACTGGGGATATTCAAAAGTTTAGGTGACAGCCAACAACCCTTGTATGACCCTCCCGAAAGACTTCATATAAACGTTGAATAATGCGGGGGACAAGCTAAAATCTTATGGAATGCATAAAATAGTTCCTAAGGTATCAAGTAGATATCTCGAACTATTATTTTCTAAATAGAACATGAAGAAATAGTTGTGAAAATATCAAAAGAGCATCTCCACCCTTTCCCCTTTTGTACTGTGTACAAAAGCCACTGAGAGACGAAAGCATGTCCACAGGGGCATAATCTATCCTCTTTTGGAGATCAAAATGATTTCCTTGCCATCGCCATGTCTAAACAAAATCAAGATTTTGTCTAAGAGTTCTTGGGAGTTGCATTCTCCACCAGTTCAGTGAAGTATGGGGTAATGAACCCTATCTAAAAGTTATTAATATAGGATAGATCCACAATTTTTAAGCAAAGGTCTATCTCTTTTAAGAGGACATGGAATTCCAACTGTTAAAAAGAAGCATACTTTCAGTAGTCTTTGACAAAACAAACTTTCTAGACATCTCTATATCTGAATAAGTTCTCCAAAAGATTCAGAAACTAACTAAATGCATACAATCCAAAATCATAAATCTGTTTGTGGACACCTAGAATCACTTGACAGTTAAAGTCCGAAACGAACTTATCTATCAGTCATAATCTAGGAAGAACCATCTCTGCTGTGGCCTCCACCGTTTGGAAGATTTGATCGCTAGAAATGAGAGCTGCTCCTTCCCTCTTGGTCTTTTGGAATGGATTTATAATCTGGCTCTACCCACTGGCTTGGGGCCCCAATAGGGGTGCTCTACATGTGGGGTGATTGATGTGGTAGAGAGAAGATCCCACCCTCTGTGCCACCTGTTCTCTTCATTTTAAGTTTCTATTTAATTCTTGCTTCTATTTAATAATTGTTTTTCTATTATAGCCCTGATGGCATAGTGGTTAAAGTGCACTATTGCAAGCAAATTCTGCCCACAGCCTGGACTTCAATCCTGATGGGGGCCCAAGGTTGACGCAACCTTCCATTATTTTGAGGTTGGTAAATTGAAAACTCAGATTATTGGGTGCAATATGCAAGTAATGCTTCTACATTGTAAACTGCCCAGAGTGCTGTAAAGTGCTATGGGGCAGTATATTAAGAGGTGTGGTGGCACAAGTGGTTAGAATGCAGTACTGCAGGCTACTTCTGCAGACTGCCAGCTGCCTGCAATTTGGTAGTTCGAATCTCACCAGGCTCAAGGTTGACTTAGCCTTCCATCTTTCCGAGGTGGATAAAATGAGGACCCAGATTGTTGGGGGCAATATGCTGACTTTGTAAACCACTTAGAGTGGGCTGTAAAGGACTGTGAAGTGGTATATAAGTCTAAATGCTATTGCTATATAACCCTAAATGCTATTGCTATATTACCTTTTTATTATTTTGTAAGTTGCCAGAGTTGTTTCAACAGGAAGATGGGGGAGGGCAATATAAATTTAATAAACAAATAAATAAAAGTTATCAACTGCAAAGTAAACTTCACCTTGGCGGTTTTTTCGTATCCTTTTCGCTTGAAGAATTTGCTTCTTGCACTCAGCAATTTTTTCATGAGCTGCAGCTATGTTGTTTTCTTTCAAAGAAATAAAATTAACAACATAATAAATTTATAAATCTCACAATATTACTGAACTATAAAAATTACACCGATCAGTATGTAGCAACATTATTCAAATTGATTTTCATCTCCAGAATTTTAAATAGATCAAGAAATTAAAATATATTGCATTTGCTGATATTGTAATTACTGCCAAAGTATTCAGAATGTTTGTCTGTGTGTCTGTGTGCTGAAGCTAGTTATTTCTATAAAAATGGGAGATAATTAGAAGAATCTGGTTCTAAGGTTGATTAGACTTAATATAAATGTTTATTGGTCTGTAATCACAATCTTGGATAGCTTACTATGAAAACAAATTAAACTACTTACAATGAACCAATAAAACATATTAAAAACTGTAGAACGGTAACAAAAGCAAAATTAATTAAAATGGAACAACTCAAACCTGTGCTAAAAAAATACTGCTTCCACAAAAGTGAGATCAATGCAGTTGCCATTTCTAACATCAAGTCAACATTTTAAACTAAGAGATGGGCTGGGAACCAGTGAAGGTCTCAGGGTTCTGACATGGTGATTTATCACTCAGTCAAATTATCTGAAGTTTCCAGAATATTTTCAAAACCAGTTCCCACAAAACATGCTAGTAGACCAAATGGAAAGTTACTTGATTATAGCTAATGATGACCAGACAGTATAACAGCTAATGTGCTAGCATAAGCTAGTAAAAACTGATCTATGTGGTATTTTATCATCTCTAAATTAAAATCCACTACATAGGAACCTGAATTTAAAAAGAGTACAAACTTTCTGAACATTATTTCCATGTGAATCTTCTAGGATGCTATCCTAAACAAAGGCAAAAAGGTTGCCTTTAGCATTTATCTTTCAGTTTACATTACAATATAGAAAAAATCCATCTTACCCTCAAGAACAATTGTAAGAAAGAATTACACCTATGTGGGCTAAAACATTCTATGGTATCAATAAGTCTTGTCAAGAGAACTGCACAGAATATTTGAGGTTGGACTGTTCCAATATCTAACTAAAAGCATCTCAACCTGAACCAGCCTTCAGAAGAGGATGACTGGGGTTAGAATATTTCAACCTCAAAATCCTTCATACACCTGATTTGGAATAATTCCTTTTTTTTAAAGAAGTGAAGTTTACATTTGCCACTAATAATCAGGAAAAATATTTTACCTATATCTTTGTAGATTTTTTCATAGTTCTCCATTTCTCTGAGATTCATGTCATACACTAGTAATGTTTTTCCCATTGAAAATTCACATTGTGAAAGAGTGCTGAGCATGCGCTGATACTGAGTATAGCTAAACATCAGAGAAGGAACATATGGTATTAGTAGCTAACAAACAATTCTCAAATTGATACAAGTTAAAATAAAGTAGAATGTTTCTCTAATGGTTCTAACCAAATTATGCCAGCAAATCTGAAGAAGGACCCTGTGGCCAACAGATTGAAAGGAATCAGTTTGTGTACCAGTATAAAAAAGGAGACTTAATAGAGTGTGCAATCCTTGATCGTAGGTCCTTGATTGATGTAATGTGTGCATACAATACATATATCTAAATGTTTTAATTGGGACTTTTTGAAAGTTATTAAAAGTGTTAACTGGAAGCTGGAAAGTTGATATTTATAATAGTCAAACTATACCTATTAAGTCTTTTAGTCTGATATAAATGAAGTCAAAATAACCAGTTTTAGAAGGACAATTTATCTGCTCATAGAACTTCAACCTCAAGAGAACTAGAATAAGCTGCAGCCATCGGCAAGCAAAATGCAAATTTATTTTGATTTGATAAAATATATAGATTTGTGCACTTAAGTCATTTCTGACATTTGGCAGCTGACACAGAATTTTGTTAAAGTAACCAGCACAACACTGAGGGTAAGGACAATCCTTATTGCAATGATCACAGGAAAGAGGGACTCCTAAGCAACTATTTTTATAAAAATTGAGGCATGCAAAGTAGGAAATCCTAGGGATCTGACTAACTGACCAATTTGGGGAAGTTAGGCAGATCCTTGTTGGCGTACTTGAGTTTTATTGTTAGGCAAAATGGATGTTTCAGGAGAGTCCCAGTGGGGCAATTCACTGTGAAGGAGATGGAATGTTGAGGTCACTGGCTGATAAGAAGATGGAAGGTTGAGGTTTCTCTAGGTTGAAATTCCCTTGTAAGGGCTGAGGAGGCTTCTATTGTTTAGATGGGACTGCAGAAGGCTTTGTCTGGGGCAGGGAGGGTCAATTTGGATCTGATGGGATTAGGCAAAGAGGAATTGAGTTTGACCCTGGCAATACCTTAAGGACAGGGAGAGAAGGGGTGCGGTCTCCATTTTATTTCTTGGGTTTATTTCTTCCACTACTGCAACTGCTTGGATAAGTCCCTGCAGTTTGTTAGCAAGATTTCTGGAAGTGTTTGTCCTTGCCTACTTCAAGGGCTGAGAGTGTGACTGGCCTAAGATTACTTGCAAGCTTCATGCCTAAGAATGTACTAGAAGTCATACCATCCCAAAGGTGCTTTTTCCAAAAGACAACTGGACTTCCTTTTCTGGAAAAGCGGACCCATTTCTAAACAAGCCACTAGCACTCATAATCGCTAGCCTACAACTATCTCAATCCCGGAGGAATGATTAGAAATACAATTAGAAAAGAGTGCCTTGTTTTCCAGCATGCCAAATTTCCATTCATTTTAAGAAAAACGAAAACTGAACTAAAGTAAACACAGTTTAGAAAAAAAAATGTTGGAAGAGTATCAATCTCTTCAGCAGGAGTTGGCAGTGACTGCTTCTTATCCATAGGTGTCATTCGGTTCTCCAAGGCAACAGACAACGTGAAAACTACCACTGAAATCTCACCATGTTGTGAGATTTTGATGTTCTTTTTTTTTAATTTAAAATCTATGGAGGAAACAGTTCTTGGAGATTTGGTGGACATTATTTTAGGACTCCCTGCGCTATTATCAAAACATTACAAAAGCACAACATGTATCCAATGGCACAACCATTAGAACAGTAATGCGGTATCCCAATTCATATTACAGTCACTATCAGAGGTACCTAAAAGACTGTTAGAACCATATTCCATAATATAGTTAGATATCCATAATGTAGCATACAGTATCCAGTGTGAGGAAACTGGTATCCTGTGCTGAAAGAAGTCTTAACTAAAAGTACTTAAAATTTATATAACAAATAAATTACAATGATTTACTTATTAAAGTCAAATTGATTTTGTCCAATGGCTTTCATTTATTTTTTTCTTTTATAGGATGATTTGTTGTTGGTTTTTTTAGAAATACAAATCAATGCATTTTTTCCCAGGACATATTAGCTAGCCTGCATCATATTATTTAGCACTTGCTATAAAACCCGTTCATTTTAATTACCAAAGCAATCAACATATTGCCAAAGATATACTTCAAAAGTTATAGAGTATTGTATCATAACTTGTTCCCCCTTGCGTATATGTTAAACCATTTCAGATACGGGTCATTAGATACAAATTCCATTTTCTATTTAAATAAACATGGGCTATAGATAGCAATGCTATTGAATGAACTATTTCCACATTTGATTTACAAATAAAACACAGCAAAATACCCTTCTTCATGAGATCCAGAATGGCACCACTTGATGAAACTCTTCACCAGCAAATTAATTCGTCTGTCATCCCCTGCACCATCTCCATCAATCAAAAGTCGCTTGCGAATAACTTCATCTAAAATAGCAATAATATTTCTAAAATGAGACAAATTATCACTTGTCATAGAAGCCTGTCATTAAAAATGTTTTTTTTTCTAAAAAAAGGAGTCCTGGAGGATTGTTAGCTAACAAAAAGGTCTTAACTTGTTTTATAATAAGGATGTGTAAAACAGAGACCTCCATGGTGATCTTGTTAACTGAACTGGAATTTCTCTGTAACAATTAGTTGTTAATTATATGAATAATCAGTTATGAGAACTTAATTCTATTTTAATTTTTTAAAAATAATCTTGACTCCTAACGCCTATATGGAGAAGTCCAGGCAGTTTTCTAGACATTTTTGGAAGTGGTTTACTACTGCCTTCTCAGGGCTAGGAGAAAGTGACTGGCCAAAGTCTCTACTCCTAGTCCAGTGCCAAACTGGCTCACAATCCTATTCAAAAAAAGTCATAGTATATTCAATGGAGTTTACATACAGAAAATTTGACACAAAATTTTAGCCTTCAATATAGAAAAAGGAGAATACAGTATATTATTTAAAAATTAACTACAATTATATAAAAAGTTCATCAAAATTATAAATGTATTAAAATAATTTCAAGCACAGTATTGGGAGGAAAAAGAGATAATTTAATCTTTAAATCAATGGGGTATATCTATAGAAGAACAAAATCTGAAAACAGAATAAGCTATATAAAAATATTGCAGCTGTAATGTAGGAATAAAACAAAAAGTTAATGCATCAATCAGAAGCAAGAGCAAAAAAAGAGGATGTGCAGAAAATCATGATAATAATAATAATAATATTATTATTATTATTATTTATTCGACTTGTATGCCACCCTTCTCCCTAAGGACTCAGGGCGGTAAACATTAAAACAGAACCAAATTTACAATAAAAAATCAATTAAATAGAACAAGTCAAATACATTAAAATACATTAAAACAAATTAAATAACCCTAAAACCCCACCCGGGTCATTCCAGGCCGGCCTGTTGAAACAACCAGGTTTTCAGGTCCCGGCGGAAGGAGCGGAGATCAGGGGCCAAATGGAGATCCATGGGGAGCTGATTCCAAAGGGTGGGCGCTCCCACGGAGATAATTTTAAAGCAAACACAACTGGGCCTGGCAATACATAGGGCTCTTGCTATCAATTAATATTCTTGTGCACAAAAAATACATTAATGTTCATGAAAACGGGAGGAAGACTAGGAATAAGGAAGAATCATATATTTTGTGCAGCTTTAGTATGTAAAGACCAACTGCTAATATGTAGAGTCTGTATGATTGGTTAAAAGCAGTAAAAAAAATAAGTCTCTGATTATATGCAGAGCTCTAAAAGTGACAGGAAATTTTCTTCAGACCTTTTTTTTAGATATAGAGGTCATCTGACACAGAAATGATTCTGAACTGAAACCATAGCAGATAGAGGCCACCTAACATATATGTCATGAAGGCTTTATATAGATAGTAACTGGCAATTTGAATTAATTCTGCAAGCTATGGATTGGGTCAGCAAGCACAGCATTCTTTTGCCCTATTCCAGTGTTCTCTATATGTCCATTCATAAGAAACTGTAAAAAATAAAAGCTCAAGGCATGACATGCTCCAGTTTCTTGGATGCCAAGAACTAAAATAGGGGTCCCTAAATTCTTCAGCTCATTAACTCTTTCCTGAAGTTTCATTTATTATATGAAAATATTTTAATATACCACTTTGATTAACAGTACTATGAACAAGAAGGCCTTGATAGGCAGACAAAAATGCCAAATCCAGTCTAAAAATCTGCATGACTGTGCAACAAACCATAACAACAACTGAGTCTTTGGATAGTCCCACTGAACCTTTGGGGAGGACGTGACCACTTTATGGAGCTTTATAGAATCACCTCCACAATAACCCAACTTGCTGAATATAAAACATCATACACACATTTTTTCTCCCTCCTTTTCCCCTTTTCATTTTTCTAATCCCTATTTTTTAGGTTGCAAATTACTTACCTGGAATCAAGGAACACTGTAACATTGCCTCTTTAACTCCAAAGCTGCCCCATTCCCTCATGGCAGAACATAAGTCATTATTAAAAAAAATAATATAAAAACATGTAAGAACAGAGAGATGTGAGCTGAAAGGGTGGGGGTGTGAATCCGGATTACCACTAAACGGTAGCACCGGGTTAGCTTTTCCCCTATCGCTCAGATACTTGTTATTTTTGATGTTCGTTATTCGATCCCTGTTCCGTTTTCTGAACATTGTTACAACACAGTCCGAATTCCCTGTGGGCTTATTAGCTGCTTTTGTGTCTTTTTAGTTTTGCGCGCCGCCCAGAGTCCACTGTAGCTGGTCAACGGCCAATGCATTTTCATAATAACAATACCGTCCACAGGTCGTCCCTATTCCTGCAGCCTAGCCGTACGAAAAGAAGCGTTAAATAAATTCATATTTCAACCCACCCTCCCAGGTCACCTAAAGGCGCTTTCCTTCGGTTTCTTTAATGAACTGGATCCGATTTTCCGGGGAAGTCCCGCCACCGAGCCCCAAGCTAAGCCCCACGGGCTCTATTTGCAAAAACACGCGAGGCAAAACCCAAATCCAAAAGACCTCGTGGCCGCCGCTTCTGCGGCTCGGGGGTATCTTGGGAAGCCCGCCACGGACAGCTGCGAGGCGCCGTCAAGGCAGAAATGAGCCCGGGAGGAATCGGGAGGTTCAGCCGGCGGGGAAGGGAGTCCTAAATCTCGGGGTTGTGGGAGGGGGGTAGAAAAAGCGAATCCACCCCCCACCCCATCACTATCACCTCGGCTGAGGATTAAGGCAGCGGCCGAGCCGGCTTGGAAAGGCCCTACCGGCCAAGAAGGGAAGGTGGCGGGGACGCTCAAGCTGGGCCCGTCCGGGAAAAGCAGGCGGAAGCAGGCGGCAAGGGAGGTCGCGGCCGGCTCCGGGGGTCGCTCCGTCTCTCACCGTCGGTTACAGCTCCCATGGCAGCGGCGGCGCCGGCGGCTGCTGCTGCTGCTGGTGGCGGTGGTGCTGCTGCTGCTGGTGCAGGAGCCGGTCTGGGCGGCGGCGGCGAGTGAGGTGGGTCCGACTGAGACGGCCGCTTCCCACAATGCAGCAGCGGCAGCCGGGTGAGCGGCAGCCATGGAGGGGGAGGAGGTGGTGGTGTCGTCGTCGTCGTCGGTGGCGGCGGCGGCGACGGTTGGGGCCTGAAGCTCGCCGGGGCGAGACAAGTTGGGGGGGGCAAAGGCGGGAAAGGCGGCCGAGGTTGGCGAGGCAGGCGAGCCCGGGCGGCAGCCGGGCTGCTGAAGTCCGCCGCCCAGGGAGTCCCCGGTCCTGTGGGCCAGGCCTCCCCACTCCAGCAGGGCGCCTTCCTCACCAGGTGAGGACAAAATGGGGGAGGGTGGCAGGTGAGGGGACAGGGCTCCACCCCCCTGCCCAGGTGTGCTGTGTGGGGGGGAGGAGGAGGCCTGCCTTGGCCACTGGCCTTGTAACCTTTGGTGACCTTTGCTCAGCCTCCCCTGGGGCTGCCACCATGCTTTGTGCCCATGCCCTGCTGACCACTTGGGGCACCACCTGTGCCACCTGTGCTCTTCTTGGCTTTTGCCAGGGTCCAAATGCTGCTAGGGGACTGCCTTGGGTTTCATTGTTCTGCCCTTGTTTTCCTCCCCCAGTCAATCCTTTCCTCTCTTCTTCGGCTTGCTGGTACAGTTGTGGGTCACTTTCCTTTCCGCGGGTAACATTGCGCAATAGTGGCACAATGGCTCCTGCTAACTGCCATGGCTGCAAACCATCCGGCACATTGTTCAGCCATCCCTGTCGGGATGCCCGTTTGTAATTGGCACTGTTGCTGTGTGCGGTGAAGCTTCTGCCATCAACATCCTCATTGCTATGTCATCCACACTTAACTGCTTGTCGCTTCCATCTTTCCATTTTAGTATCTGTCGCCGGTATGGACGCTGCTGTCACCAATCACAGCTTTGCCATCACTGAAGTGAAATTGGCCATTTTCGCTACCGCACCGCTATCCTAAATACAACTTTCCTTGTATATCCCCTCTTGATTTCTTTGAAAGCCTTATAATGTAACTTTTCTTGGAATCACATTGTTTCATGTGGTTTTCCCCACATGTATGTTTTCAGCTTTGCTGTTAATGTTTACTGTTGTGCCTCTGTTTTTTTATTGGTGGTGTTCCGGCATTAATATCAGAAAACATAGACTAAAAATACTTCCACTGAGTCACTGTCATTTCTTTCCCTTCATTTCTGCCATTGCCCCTCCATACCCTATTCCTTTTCATCACCTTTATGTGTTGGGTGGGAGGCTGGACTAGATGACCTCTGAGGTCTCTTCCAAACCTGTGAGTCTATGATTTTTAGTACACTAATCCGCTTGTTGAAATTTTCTCCTCATAGTGTCTGCAATGTTCTGTTTAACTTATTGCCTCTATTATTTTCCATTATGTTTTGTTTTCTTTGATAGCTTCCACTGTGAATTTCCTTACATTTCTATATACCGTGGATTTACTTCCTTTTCCTTTTCTGAAATCAGTAATGTACATCCCACTTCTATTATTTTGCCTTTGAAATCTCTAGTCTACCATTTCTACTATTGTTTATATGATTGCTTTTGTTGTACCATTGTAAACATATGAATGTAAATCGCTTGGCAGGATCCATTTAGTAACTCTTACAAGTGGATTAAATGTTACAATGCCTTAGTGATTTTCATAGCTTTGATAGTGTTTTACTTATTATTGCTGTCCTTTGCGGTTTGTTACATATGTTTCACTGGCGATAGCTGCTTTTGTTGAAGAACTATAATTGGTAAAACAAAATAGTAAGATCATAGCAGATAGCTAAGTGAGAAAAAGCTAAGCAGAGTCAGACATTGTTTGCAACTGGATGGGAGACCACTCCGTAATCTCAGAGCTCTAGACTATACTGCAAAGTTTTAAAAAAAAATCCTGAAAGGAAGTGGTGGCAATTTATTGTTATAAAGAATTCATTTGTCCATGAATTCACAGAATTCACTTACCTCCAAGGAGTCGACGTTAAATAAGAGGGAGTATTTGATTTTTAAAAAATGATGTTTCCTTTATAGTATTCATAATAAGGAAAGTTGAGTCATATTAAATGAGGAATATTGTGACTCATCCCATTTTTTTCCTTTGCTCTATTGAAAAGTGGAAATATGAATGGATTCCACAATTCATATATAATCCTTGTATATCAGATTAAAAATTCTAGATATTTGTTATTTAATTTCAGTAGTTAATCCAGAATGGGAGCTGTCATTGTAGATTCTGCTGTGGGTGAGGAAGAATGTGGAGGTTTTAGAAGCATAACTATTTTTCTATTTATGTTGTTTCTGTTTTCCTGACAATTTAAGTATCAGCTGCTGATAGTAGAGTGAAGAATAGTGTTCATACTGGGAAAAATCAGGCAAAGAGGCAGAAGCAATTGTTTATTCTTGTTCTTATGGAATTGCTTGTAAACCCAGTCAAAGTTCCACCTGTGGTTCAGGAAGAGAGCAAAAGACAAAATAATAGAAAGGTATTGAATTTTTAAAGAAAGAAGGTAAAGGAGTTTTGGAACTATCTAAGTATTGTATGTTGAAAATTACACTGATAACAGTGGAAAGTTATAGACCTGTGGAACTGCATGCTTTCAGTAATCATGAGTGGGAATCTATTTTCATTTAAGCAAATATATCTCTAAGTTTGAAACACTAGACCAGGGGTCGCCAACCTTTTGGACCTCAGGGACCACCAAACTCATAATTTTAAATCCCAGGGACCACTAACCGGTTCTGTGGGCGTGGCCTAATTTGTGGGTGTGGCTTGGTGGTCATGTGACTGGCTGGGCATGGCTTGTATGTAAATATTATAAATATTTATATAAATATTGATTTTTTTTATAAAAAAAGAGCAACTTTTACCCAAAATCAGGCAAAGTAGGCAGGCAGATTGAGTTGCTCACAGAATCACAGATTCATTCAGAAATCTATCTATCTGCCATTGGCTAGTTCAGTCTGTCACATAAAATTTGCTTGCAAGCAAACTCATAAAATTTGCTAGCAAGCAAACTCACAAAATTAACTCACAACACACCATGTATGTAAATATTGAATTTTTTATTTAAAAAAAGAGCAACTTTTACCCAAAATCAGGCAAAGCAGACAGGCAGATTGAGTTGCTCATAGAATCATTCAGTGATCTATCTGCCATTGGCTAGCTCAGTCTCTCAAATTTGCTTGCCAGTCTGCACTAAATAATAGAACCTTCAGTCCTAAGGGAGGTTCAGCTGTGCTTAAAGGCAGAGCCGAAGATCTAAAGACTAGCTAGAAAGCAAGAAATCCAACCATTTTCTGCTTCCTAGCTAATCTAAATCTCCCGGCACAGCGGAACAGATGATGGTCAGAAAAAGGAAAAATAGCAATTTAGCAGGCAAGTTCGCTGGGTAAGGAGTGAGTGGGCAGGGAGGGTTCCCGCAGGCCATATGGGGGGCGCAGCCTTGTGTTTCTGTGCAGCCTGGATTAATTGCTTTTGGGGTGGGGGTGCTCTGAGGGTGAGATTTCTCTGCGGCCCACCAAAATTTTCTTGTTGGCAACCGCTGCACTAGACATTTCATTTTCATGATCCCTTGTTTTTAAGCATCAGTAGTAAAATAATACATGAATAGCTTTTTACATTTTCAATATTTTCCCCACAGATTGGTATTTTTTTTTCAATGTGTTTATTTTGGAACTTTAAAGAATGATTATAATGCGCTGTGTATTAATAAAAAACAGCAAAGATGCAGTGATTTACAATTTGCTCCACTTTAAATGTGAATTTGTACCAACATAAATTTGGATCCTGAGAATAACTTCTAGAAACTCAGGAAATACAATACAAGATGAAGCCAGTTTTGTCTCTCTAATATCTTGTTCACAGTTTAAACTTTTAGAATGCTATTAGGTTGTAAGCTGGGGGGTCTTCAGTCCAGAAATAGGAAAGAGTTTCTTATAGTCTATTTTTACTACCGTGTTTCCCCGAAAATAAGACACTGTCTTATATTTTTTTGGCTCCCCAAAACACACTAGGTCTTATTTTCGGGGTAGGTCTTATATATTTATGGTGCCAAATAGTGGGTGTGAGTGTGTAGGGGGGTGTTTCACGGGTGCACGGTTGTTCCCTGAAAAGTCTTCCTGGAACTGGAGATTTACACTAGGTCTTATTTTCGGGGTAGGTCTTATATTAGGGCAGGTTTAGAAAATAGTGCTAGGTCTTACTTTCGGGGTAGGTCTTATTTTCGGGGAAACACGGTAGTAGCAGCAAAAGGATTTTTTATGTTGCTATCTTTAAATCATTCTGTTGAAATGAGGAAAAATTGTATTAGCCTGGTATACTGTACATTTCAATAAATAAGTGCTATAATTTCTATTCAGTTTTGCTATTGAAAATAAATTCTGTCAGAGTATTCTTAACTCTTTAAGTTTATGTATTTTCTGAGCTCCATGTGGTATATCAGAAGGTTTTCGTTAAAAAAAAGCAGTGCCTCTAGCCAGAACTCTGTTCAGTTCTCTTCTGGATTCCCAAATTGCAGTCATTACAGGTAATCCTCAACTTACGATCACAATGGAGCCCAAAATTTATGTTGTTAAATGAGTTTTGTCCCATTTTATGACTTTTCTTGCCAAATTTGTTAAGTGAATCACTGCAGTTGTTAAATGAGTAACATAGTTACTCATAGTTGCCTTTGCTTGTCAGAAGGTTGCAAAAGGGGATCACATGACCCCGGGACACTGCAACCGTCATACATGTGAGTCAGTTGTCAACAATCTGAATGTAAATCACGTGACCACCTTTGGGATGCTGCAATGGTCATAAGTGTGAAAAATGGTCATGTCACTTTTTTTCAGTGCCACTGTAACTTTGAATGGTCACTAAGTGAATTGTCGTAAATGGAAGACTATGGGTATTATTCTGTGATACTGAATAATTCTGGCAATGAGAGTTCAATAGAACTTAGGGCTGCATTTCTGAGTTTCCCCTCTTAATAGATTGTTCAGAGAAAAGTGCCTGGATGCTTGTCTTATTTTCTTAACACCCTCACTCCCCCTCCACCAAGTGTAATTGCTATCATATCTACAAGCTACCTCTCTGAGCAGTGGCTATATAAAAATTGAATGTACTTGTTTTCTATGTTAGTTTTATGGGACTGAACCGTTATTTGAATTCAAAGCTCAAAAGGTATTTCACACTATGCAGGGGGATGAATATTTCACCTACCTACAACTCCTTAAAAGTAGCTGCTGATTTTCCTGGAATCTCACGCAACTCTGCACAACTGCAGTGTGATTCTGGAAACAGATGCATTGGGTGTTATTTGCTTGCCCCACAACTCCAAAGCACCACTTTGTCTTTGAATCTGAAGCTCTGCTGCACAGCTAATGCGTATAATTGTCAGCAAGACACAAAATCCATTCTCCGCCAAAGCCAATAGGAAAAGTGATATTGGGTCATGTAGTAATCCTTATACAATTTACTATAAGAGAGTCTAGTTGACTTTATTTAAGACTGCTTTGCATGATTATTTGCGGAACAAATTCCATTGATTCTTTCTAGTACTCTGTTTTTAACATACATCGGTAATTTGAAATAGGCAACACAGAACTGAATTACCATTTAATTATAACAAGTGCTGTAAAGTTGGCAAAATGTGGCCTTTTACCTTTCTTTATATTGTAATTGTCTCTATTATAACCATTTATTGGGGCATAGTGATATTAATTAGTTGTAGCAAAACAAAGAACACTCTTCTGGCACCTTAAACATCTATTACCCTGGCATTAGCTTATATGGGCTATAACCCACTCCAGTAGGTTATAGGGTAGTTGAATATACGTTTAAGGTTCCTATACTTAACTGCAAACAGTATTTTTATATTTCTTTCTCCTCTGACATTATTGCATACATTTTTATATTTTCCAATTTAAGAAGTCACTGAAATTCATACTTGTAATGAAATCTCACCTCAATTAATGAGAACAAAGTAGATAACCATCTGTTGCAGCTCATTAAATGATCCAGAATGGACTATTATAATCTTTGCAAATGTAATGAGGTAATAACTTTTACTGTAAAAGGAGACATATTACTTTATGTAATTTATCTGTTGTACTTTGATTCATAGCCTACCCATATTTAAGCAATTTTTTAAATGTTAGGTATCATTCATCTTTCAATTATATTTCACAAAGTTAAATCTCACGAAATTGGATATCTTGTTTTTGAAGATGCGTAATATACTTTTGGCATATGTTTGGCAAGTTAAAACAATTTTTAATTGGTGTTCCTATCTTTTTATACTGGTTTGTTATTTTTGTTAGACTAACAACTTATTTCAGTTTGATTTTGATTGTTTTGTCTTTATGGGATTTGGTATATTTTGTTGTTTGTCTTTACAATTCAGTTTGAAATAGTGCTTTCATTGATGTAGACATAACTGTAGTCTTGTAACTTAAAATCAAAAAGGTGTGCCACCTTATTAATACAGAAATATAATGACATTTGGAAGGAAAAGATGGTTTCAATTTTACAACTTTAACTAAAATTTCTGGATTAAATAAATAGAATTATCTCTGAATAAAGAATCTATAACGTATTTTCTTTCTTGAAATGAGTGTAATTTTTAAAAGAATGTGAAATATGCAGCCTTTTTTCAATATGACGACATATTCAAGAAGAAATTTTAAGTGTATAGGTACATAATGCATCACATAAAGCTTACATATGTTTCTGTACCTAGAAGATGCTGCCCTCTTCAGGTAAGAACTCATACAATATAAAATTTGGATTTGTTGTGTATTGCTACCTGGTTTCTTTTTCTACTTTGGAGATCTTGAAATAAAAATGCCACTTGTTACTGTTAAATTTTAGGTTTTCCCTTGTGATCAACATTTTCTTCTTTCCCTCTCATTGACTCAGTTGACTCAGACAGCATGCTACAGATTGGAAGACAAATCTCTGCATTGCCTTCTTTTGCTAGCAAATAATGCACAGTAGCAAAAGTTTGGATCAGAAGTAAGATTTCAGAGCAGGCAAAGAAGGGATGAATTGATTAAAGTTAGATTCTACTTTCTATTGCAGTAAACATTGAATAGGATAGCTCCTTCTATTAAAATTAAATGTTTTTAATTACTCCATTATGTCAATATATGTAACTAAAAAGACATTTCCTGACGGTGAACTAAGAATTAAGAAGAAATGTTCTGATAGTGAAACTATCAGTGAAGTGGTTTGCCTTCAGAAGTTGTGGGTGCACCATCACTGGAGGTTCTTAAGAGATTAGACAGTCATTTGTCCAGAATGATATAGGGTCTCCTGCTTGTATGTGGAGGGGGGCTTTTGGACCTCTAGGGTCCCTTCCAACTCCTTTATTCTGTTCTGTTACTCTATTAATATAATATATAATTAGATACTATTCTTTCAAGTGAAGAAGTTGAGAGTAACCAAAAAGCTTCTTAGTTCTTTTTCTTTTGGTGTAGTGTTTTACAGCATTGATTACTATGATCAATATACTATTCTGAAATTATTTTGTGAGGAAGAGAACCACCAGAGCGAATGAATTGATCTGTTGTGTATTGTATACAAATACATGATGTGATCATCCATGATTAGCTTGTTCGCTATGTCCTACGGAAATCTTTTTTTCTTTTTAGCTAAAATATACCTCCTATTACTATGTATGTGTGGATAGATAAATAAGAAACAGTGGAGATTGGCTATTTGCTTGAAGTTGTTTTGTTGCCAGATTAGGTGCCATCTTTAGTGCTGGATGAGAATGGGATTAGCTCTCTGTTTATGTACAGTAGGTTGCCCTGTCAGTGTTGATGGAGGTGTTGTTTATTCCAGGAACTGGCCAATCAACCGGACATCATGATAGTAGACAAGGATCAGAAGACAGAGGTGGTGACAGATGTAGTAGTGCCAGTAACATCAGGAAGGAATATGCAAAGCTGAAGAAGTGCCAGTGCCTGAATGTGGAGCTAGAGAGAATGAGGAAAGTAAAGGGCAAAGTAGTCCCATTAATGGTAGGAACACATGTGACTATGACTCATAAGCTGGGGAGTTTAATGGAATATGTGAATGACCTTGGGGAACAAGGGCAAGAGATGCTGCCTAGGAAGCAATTAAATTAGAGGAGGAATCCACAGTTGCATAATGTTCAGAAAAAATGAATTTAAGATGGAATCTCTGTAATTGATCATATGATTAAAAGTGATGGATGTACCTTCAGACCTGCAAGATTCTGTTAATGTAGCCTTACAATAAAGCAGAATTAGCTCATCTAATAGGGTCACCTGGGCGGGCTGACTGACAGAGAGTGGCTCAAACATATTTGTTGTAGAGATTTAAGGCACCAGGGTAGAAACTGGAAGACTCTGAATTCAAATCTCACCTTGGACACGAAACTGGGTGACTTTGGGCAGTCACTTTCACTCTTACAAAGGAAACAATGGCAAGCCATTTCTGAAAAATCTTGCCAAGAAAACTGCAGGGAGCAAGTCGGTTTGGTCTAGTCCAGTGATTAAGGTACCAGGCTAGAAAACCAGAAGACTGGGAGATCGTATGGGCTCATCCATGAAAGCCAGATGAGTAATGAGCTAGGATAATTAACCTCTGAGACAACGCAAAGCAAGTTAGCTGTGTCTGAAAGGCTATGTCTACTTCACAAAGCAAGGTGAGCAGTATGTGTGAGTTTTGCCAAATAAATACAGGTTTGGATGTGTACTTCCCTGATCTTACCTATTATGTGGAAGTCATTACCATAAAGGAGTGTTGGGTGTTCTTGTTTAGAAATAGGAGTTGTCAAAGTGTGAAATTTTGCTATGCTGCTTGAGTTGTTCTTGAATGCTGCACAGTTAGGGAACAACCTATTTTTGAACTGAACTTAGCTAATGGCTAGATAATTTGTTTTAAAAAGATGTAGTTTGATTCGTTTTAATCTATCAAGTCAACTTTTAGGCTTCCAAGAAAATATACTGCTTTTGTTGTTTTCTTCCTTGCTGCCAATAAACGGGTTTCAAATATTTGTACGATGATTAATATTCAAATATTAATCACAATACTGGATTTTATGTGATTCTTGAGGACTCTATTGGGGGACTTCAGAGAAAGCAATGTCAATAAATATTTTTTACTACAGAATCATTGTAGGATGGCATGTGGCAGTGTGTTCTTTCTGCATTGGATATTCAAAGGCTGCAGAGATGTTCCTGTTCTCATATTTTAAGGAAGCCATGTCATTTCATAGAAATATTGTCATACGGTTTTTGAGGTTTGGTCCACTGCATAAGAGTTAAAAATTAACTTGGATTAATACTTTAATGAGTAAAAGTTTTAGCTTCAGTGACTGCCTTAGTGGAAATTATGCTACATATTTTATTATGGTACTTTGTGGAAATCTGTTGAAATTAATGAAAATTGCACCATAGTAATCATTTGTGAAGTATACCTGAAGCAACTAGAATTCTTACTCACTGCTTTAACTTTTTTTAATGATGAAAACTCTGGAATTATTTTGCTACTGTTTAGGAAGTATTCTTGTGTACTTGTTTTCAAGTAAAGCAAGGTGTGTCCTGCTGCAGTATTTTAACTGTCAGGTGTGTTTCAGAAATAAGGCTTGGCGTTGAAATTGAGGAACTGCTTGTCCTAGAATGACACAAACTCATTTATTTCCTACTAAGAGTACATGATGAGAAATATTTTAAAGTGAACAACATTCTATTTAATTCTAGTTTTCCCTTTAGTATAATTTAACCAAAAAAATCTACATATTACTCTCTTAAAATAATGATTTTTATATATTAAATGCTAGCAGTTGAGTATATCATTTTTATGCAGATTGAAACAAGATAACTGATCTGATACTTCATTTTGCTGATAAGCTGTCTAACTTACATTACAGTGTCGTCTTTGCTTTTTGCGATGTCGTTGACACTGTCAAGATCTATTTTAAACTACACTTTAAAATAATAAAAAAGGATTTTATAATAGTTTGCTATCTTTTACAAGAGATGACTTGAAAATGTATTTGCAAAAATAATCATTGATGCAGGTGGGCATTAATAACTAACACCATTACTATTACAGCTATTTGTAGTTAGGGATGATTTATCTATCTATATGTATTATCTACTTATCTCCACAATGGAACCCTGGAATTTTGGTTGTACAGGTAATCCTTGACTTATGACCGTAGTTGAGCATAGAATTACAGTCATAAGTCATTGAGGTCATAAGCTGAAGCACTTATGTAGCTGAATGTAGTTTACACTGTGGCTGCTAAGCAAATACTGCAGTCATGAAGCAAAACCACTCGTATGAATGACAGAAACCAGCAAAAAAACATCATAAGCCATAGTCACATGACCACAGAATTCTGTGGCCAGGTGTAAAGCTAGCCTGCCCAACATGCAGTTACATGACCATGACCACGACACAACTATTTATGATGACCAGGGGAAAACACTCTTGGTAACTTAGAACAGTCATAAAATGATTGGTCATTAAGGGAGGACTACCTATAAGTCATTGTGGTTGTAAGTTGAGGCACCATGTGATCATACTTGATTTTATAGTGTTTTTACACCAGTCATAAAATGGTTCTTCCTGTTTCTTAAGACATTCCATGATAGTTAAGCAAATCCAGCCTATTCAATAGGTATTTTGGGCCATTTTTCTGCTGGAAAACTGCAAAAATATTCACATGACTGTGTAACACTGAAACTAGTTGTAAATGTGAGCCAATTGCCATGGGCCCAAAAGCTTTATTAAGGTCCCTTGGTAACTTCAAACATCATTAAAGAACTAATAATAAATCAAGGACTACCTATAGAATAGTTATTTGGAATTTTCAGTTTTGAAATTTAAACAATATTTCTCAAATTTCTATTTGAGCCCAGAAGTTAAGCAAAAGTTAATTGACTTTGCTAGTATTTGGATAGTAGAACACCAGGAAATCACAAGGCTGTGGGCTAGAGTGGGATTTTTTTAAAAAAAAGTCCAGGCAGAATATTTTTTTATTGTTATCAAGAAACAAACATGATTATATGTAGAAAGTTGAGAAAATTGAGGTTGACTTGAAGGAAACTACTGTTTTCACCAAACTTAATAAAGTTCAAGAAAATATGTAAGTTTATCATAGAAACGTGACATATTTTCACCAGCATTAACAACATGGCCTTGTAGTCAAATGCCCCATTTATTATCACATTGAATTAACTTATGGTTATTTTAGTTTACAGCTATAGAATTATAAACTCTACACTGAATTATATGTACAAATTGCTTTATTTAAATGCATCTAGAAATTTGCAGTTTTTACAATGAATACGTCAATAAAACCATTTTAATTGATATTTTACTATTTAAATTAGTATTTTGAAAGCAGTGTGTGTGCTCATGCCAATTTTATTTACTATGAAGGTTAAAGGTTATTTTTAAATTACGATTATAAAAGTTATTTTTAAAGTACTGATTATAATTGTCCATCCGTCTCTTGATCATTCTCAGCATATATATATATATGGGACCTTGTCGGAATGTCGCAAAAATGCTCTCAATCTTAAACGGGAAAAGACCCGAACATGCCAAGACCTGCATATATGTATGTGTGTGTGTGTGTACACACACACACACACACATATATATATATATATATATATGTTTTCGTAGATTTTCACGGGTAAAGGTATGTAGGTCTTGGTGTATTGGTCTTGTCCGTGTAAGGTTGAGAATACCTTGGCATTTGAAATCTCATCCGTCATCTTCAGGCTGGTGTCTTCAGCTCGTTCTCCCAGGAGAACGAAGCTGAAGACACCAGCCTGAAGATGACGGATGAGATTTCGTAAACGCTGCCAAGGTATTCTCAACCTACACGGACAAGACCCAATACACCAAGACTATATATATATATATATATATATGTATGTATGTATGTATGCATGCATACTTACATACATATATATATATATAAACTGAGAGAGTGATATATATGGTTACAAAGGATGAGTATCCAGGATGTTGCAACCTTTATAAATACATGCCAGTTACCGAGTGCCCCAGTTTCAATCACGTGACTATAGAGATGCCGCAATGGTTATAAGTGCAAGGACTAGTTGTAAGTCGCTTTGCAACTTGGAATGGTACTAAATGATTGGTTGTAAGTTGAGAAATATCTGTATGTTACACAAAATACTTTCCTAAGCTGTCATTTGCAACAGGCAGTCGTTGGGATGGAGAGATTGACCCATGGTTATTCCCTTGGTGGATGCTACAGGGGTTGGTTCTCTTCCACTTGTTATTTCAGATTTGTATGAAGCCACTGGGAGGTCATTCAGCATTTGAAATCCAGTATCTTCAGTATACTGGTGATATCCTATTGTGTATCATGATCATAGCCCAGGCTACAGTTGCTGTTGAAGTCTTGCCCTTGTGTCTAAAGGCTGTGTGGGTTTAGAAGGCAGAAAAAAAGTTTAAACCTAAACAAGACAGAGCTATTGTTTAGATACCAGTATTCCTGTGTGAGCCCCCTATTTTGTTTGTGGGTAGAGTTGCAGTGTCCTTGAATGGAGCAGGTCTCCAACTTGGTCTTCTTGGACTCACAGTTCCTGATGGATCAGCAGGTGCGTTATGACCAGGGGAGCCTTTGCCAAGTTTCAGCTGGCACAACAGTTGTGGCCTTGTTTACAATGAGGGGACATAACTACCATGGCTTAACGGCTCCATTACTCTCCCACCCACCCCCATCCCCAATTAGACTACAATAACACACTCTAAAGGGGGCTACCTTTAAAGACCACCCTTTAAAGAAGCTTCAGTGGGGAAAAATGCAATGGCCCAGGTCTTCACAAAAGTGGACACAGATTATACCTGTTTGTAGGTTCTGCAGTGGTTTCCTATTTGCTTCTTGGTGCAATTTAAAGTTCACTTTTATCTATAAAGCCATTTATGGCCTGGTATCTGGTTAATTTGCAGGACTGCATCTCCCACTTGACCAGACTGATCAATGGGAATGGGGGAGCATTGGTTTTCAGTGATGGGGCTGGCTCTCTAGAATAAGCCCCCAATTGGAGATTTGCCCAACATTTTCCACTTTCTAGAAAAAGCTGAAGATGGAGCTTTTCCAGAGGGCTTTTGGACCTGATATCAATAAATTCTTTGTTCTATTTTTATGTTTCTATATTTCATTTTATTTATTATTTTCTTGCTTTTTTAACTACGGGAAAAGGTGTGTGTACTGTAATTGTGATGGGATACCAATGTGATGGATAAATAAATAAACAATAAACTTCTATCCAGCCACCAATCTAAACCTGGACATAACTATGGGACAAGTTCACTTCCTTAATGTCATTGTAAGACAATAGATAAAGAGGATGGCGTACGGGAAATTTGCATCCTCACCGTCTATCCATTAATGTGAGTAGACAGAAATTTAAGATTAAAACTCAGAACAGAGGCAAACTATTATTAAGCATTTTCCTCTCCTAGGACATTTCATCACAAATCTCAAAGTTGTGATTTTGGAACAAAAACTTTGCAAGTAATTGATCTGGACAAAGTTGAGTTTACATCAAAAGGTTTCAGGTTATCTGAGAAAGACTTAGCAAGCACAAGGCTAATTACATAGATGTTTGTTATCTGCCTTCTAAGGAAACCTGTCTGTTATAACTATTCTATCTTCCCATCCGCTTTTCCCTCATCCCAATGTATCCACATTCCACATTAATCTAGCTAGCTACTCCATGCATCTGACAAAATAAGCTACAGCTCATGAAAGCTTATGCCTTAAGCAAAATCGTTGATCTAAAAAATTGCTACCAGACTCTTTCTGCTTTATGTAATCCAAGAAGTGTGCCTTCTATATTGCTGTGCCCTATGGAACAGCATTCACCACTTCCACCCACTCCCAAAGAAGTTGGATAGTTGTGACTCCAATGCTCTGTAAAAGGCTCTGAAAATGGTTCTTCCCTTTGGCACTGGGCCAGGATGTTGTATGAGCCATTCAAGTTATTTTCCCATTGCCATAATGGTCTTTGTGTATTTTTACGTATTTTCATGTTAGCTGCCCGGAGTTGCTTGTCATGACAAGTGAGCAGCCATGTAAATTGAATACATTAAATTAATTTTCAATAAGATGTAAAGCAGGTATTGCCTAGACTTGATAGCTAAGCAGAGTCAGGTTTGATTAGTACTTGGTAGGTAGGAAAATACCAGGAAGTCCTGGGGGTGTAGGCTAAACTGGAAAGTTAATAAACATCCCAGAAGAAGGCAGCAGCAAACCATTTCTGAAGGTCTGCCAAAGAAGCTGTCTGGTTGTGTGTAGTCACCAGGAATTACAATTGACTCAAAAGGCATCTTATCAGTTTACAAAGATGGTTGTAGATCTGATATGATGGATTCCATATTACATAGCATAGGTTCAGAGCAACCTCTGGCTTCAACAAATGTGAACATTTCAGTATTACCAGTCAAACAATAGAAGGAATATAGAAGTATTTTCTAATTGTAATCATCCCTTTTAATAGTGAATTCATTTGTCAGTAACTTTGTAATTAAAGCAAAGGTACAGAAAAAACAGCTAAAGAGAGATTGGCAGCTCTGAGCATAATAAGTAGGTAATAAAAGGCAGCCTAAAGCACGAAAGGAGGCTAAGAGAGTAAAGCAAGGGACCAAGCTGTTGAACCCATGCTTTTGTTACAATGGGATTCAAGTACCTGCACTAATTTCCAGATAGCTGCTGAGCAAAGTTAAAAATTTTCTTCTTGTTCTTGACATAATGTATAATATATAATTTATTTATTTATTTATTTATTTATATATATATATATATATATATATATATATATATATATGTAGGTCTTGGTGTATTCGGGTCTTGTCCCGTGTATGATTGAGAATACCTTGGCAACGTTTCGACGAAATCTCATCCGTCATCTTCAGGCTGGTGTCTTCAGCTTCGTTCTCCTGGGAGAAGTGTGTGATAGTGTCTGTTTTTCCCTTTTAAACTCCAGAGTTGGCTGTGTTGTTACTTCTTGATTGGTTGATGGAGTTGATGTATGCAGATTGGATGGCTTTTTCCTGAGACCCTGTGTGGCTGAGGTGCTGGCTGTGTGTCTCTCAGCCTTTTGTGTTGTAACGACCTGGGTAATGGGCTGTGTGATGACCTTCTGAGTTCTATTGTTGTGACATCCTGGGTGTGGTGCTGTAATCTCCTGGCACAAGCACAAAGCCCAAGACACCAGCCTGAAGATGGCGAGTGGGATCTCGTCGAAACGTCGCCAAGGTATTCTCAATCTTACACGGGACAAGACCCGAATACACCAAGACCTACATACCTTTGCCCGTGAAAATCTATGAATACATACATACATACATACATACATATATATATATATATATAAATAAATTATAATATATAATATATAAGTATAGTATATAAAATGATACATTGCAATGTCCTACCTGTCAATGAATACTTCGGCTTCAACCATAACAATACAAGAGCACATAATAGATACAAACTCAAGGTAAACCGCACCAAACTTGATTGCAGGAAATACGACTTCAACAACAGAGTGGTCAATGTCTGGAATACTCTACCTGACTCTGTGGTTTCTTCCCCAAACCCCAAAAACTTTAACCTTAGACTGTCTACTATTAACCTCACCCCTTTCCTAAGAGGTCTGTAGGGGGCGTGCATAAGTGCACCAACGTGCCTACCATCCCTGTCCTATTGTTTCTTTTATTTTTCTTACATGTATTCATTTCATGTATTCACAACTATGTTTATCCTTATACTTATTATCTTGTAAGCGATTGACAAAATAAATAAATAAGGGTCCAAACAAATACAATCACAAGACCAGAATATTTCCAGCAGATTATTTTTGTCATAAGCCTCCAGGTTAATAATTCCTCTGAGGAGATTGACAGTTCAAGAAACCACAGATTATTCTGATTACTTACAGGAGGGTCTTCTTGATGGTGGCACATTCACAGAGGAATGCTTACCTCAAATTTATGAAGCACCTACACTTACACATTTCACATGTCTGCTAAAGATCTAAATCTTAACTCAGATCTTTACTAATGATTATAGTATATGTTTTGCATTCTATTTTTCCTTTCACTTTTTAAACCAAGTGTGTCATTTTACAGTAACAAGTCTTTGACGTACAATAATGACCGTAATTGAGCTTGGAATTATGATTATAAGTCATGATGGGTTGTCATGAATCCTTTGGGAGATGGGGAGGCCTAGAAATCCAAATAAATAAATAAATAAATGTGACATGACTGATTTTACGTCCTTTTTGCAGTGGTTAAGTTAACCCAATGGGTGATTTTTTGCTGGGAAGAGGAAGCAAATGCTAGTTTCCAGCAAAAAAAATATCATAAATCATGATCACATGACCAGGACTCTACAAAGAGTCATAAATGTGGCTCACATGCCCAAAATAGCAATAGCAATAACACTTAGACTTATATACTGCTTCACAATGCTTTTTACAGCCCTTTCTAAGCGGTTTACAGAGTCAGCATATTGCCCCCAACAATCTGGGTCTTCATTTTACCTACTTCAGAAGGATGGAAGGCTGAGTCAACCTTGAGCCTTGAACCTGGTGAGATTTGAACTGTCAGATTGCAGGCAGCCAGCAGTCAGCAGAAGCAGCCTGCAGTACTGCACTCTAACCACTGTGCCACCGTGGCTCATATGCAGTCAGCTGACTTCATCCCATTTCATACCCAGTTCAAATCTGGGTCATAAGTACCTTTTTTGGATTCTGTTGAAACTTTGAATAGTTGCTAAGTGACCAGTCTTAAATCAAGGATTACCTGTATACTTTTTTGTCTTAATTTGTAATTTTTAACATTTTTAACTATTGTAAATCACTTTAAGAGTTGTGATACTATTTAAATAGTATCTGGTTCATATTTATGACGGTTGCAGTGTCCTAGGGTCATGTGATCAATTTTTGCGACCTGACAAGCAAAGTCAATGGGGAAGTCAGATTCATTTAACAATCATGTAACTAACTTAACAAATGCAATGATTCACTTAACAACTGTGGCAAGAAAAGTGGTAGAAAGGGGCAAACTCACTTAACAAATGTTTCACTTAGCAACATAAATTTTGGGCTCAGTTTTGGTCATAATTCAAGGACTATAATGTTACAATCTATATCTTCTAGGAAAGTATTGGAATTCCTTTGGGTCTAGGAATTCCATCTTCGCAAATGTGATTATTTCTTGGTTACTACTGGTACTAAGGTAGATGATTTATGTATCAAATGTTAAGAGAAGTAAATAGTTCTCAAATGTGAAATGTTTTTTCTTTTATTTATGTTTTAAAATTCTGAGTGCAGAATTATGTATTTGATTCTCACATGATAGAAAAAGAGTTACAATATAGCTTACAACTTTTATTATTATGGTTCAAGACCAGTATACATACATGCAAAAGTAGGACTACATTAAAATTGTAGTAGGGGAAGATAGTCCAGTGTTTACCCAAAATATGAGCACTAAAAGTGAACAATATAAAACTAAACAGTACAGAAAAGTACAAAACTGCTGAAGACAACACATGAAACCCTGAGTCATAAAACAGCTGAAATTATTTCTAAACCTAGAGGAAGGGTTGCCAGGTTTGGATATCTCTGGGCTAAGTAATAAACACTATTGCCCCCACCAAACGTGTAAAGAAATTATTTTTAAACAGTGATTTAACAAACCCTAGAACTCCCTCTCCCTGGCCACCAGTGTCAGAAAAGGAGATACAGTCCATCATTCAAAGCTTAAAGAGCAATAAAGCCCCAGGAGAGGATTTTTTACCAGCAGAATTATTTAAGAAATTTTCCAACTGGTGGGGCCCTGTATTAGCAGGTCTTTTTACACACACAAATAACACCTGCCATATACCAGATGGGTGGAAGATGGCAATAGTTGTTCCCATATATAAAAAAGGGAATAAAAAGGATCCTAGTAATTATAGGCCCATCAGCCTGATTGACATTGTAGCAAAAATATATGCTAGGTATCTTTTGAACAGACTTGAAATCTGGGTAGAGGAAAACAACATCCTCACAGAAGAACAAGCAAGTTTTAGACAGCAGATCTACTATTGATAACTGCTTTGCCTTGAATCATCTAATTGCCAAATATGCCTATAAGAGGAGACCCCTGTTTGCTGCTTTCATAGACCTTACAGCAGCATTTGATATGGTAAATAGAGGCACTATGGAGAAAACTGACATCTCTTAAAATAGAACCCAGACTCCTGGCTTTGATTAAAGCCCTTTACACAAGTACCTGTTTGAGGGTGCGGTATGGGGTTAATAGGGCCCTGACTAACAGGATTCACACAAATAAAGGGGTAAGGCAAGGGTGTATCCTGGCCCCATTATTATTTAATTTATACATCAATGACCTGCCAGGGTTAATGAAGGATGCCATGATACACATGCCGATGATCCTAAATACTTACTGTAACAGCGTGCTTTATGCTGATGATACGATTTTATTATCATACTCACAAGTAGGATTACATAGGCTATTAAGATTTAGCTCTTATTGCCAGGATAACTCCCTAATTATTAGTAAATCTAAATAAAAAATAATGGTGTTTGGAAGAAACCATTAGAGACATAAGTGGCAATTAGATGGTGAACCAATTGAACAGGTTAACACCTTTGTATATATGGGTGTAACTTTTTCCAAGACTGGATCTTGGGCCTGCCATCATCAACGGAGCACATTTAGAGCAAAAGCCCTTTTGAATTTATTACTAAGAAACCATAGTTACCCAGGGTCCCTAGCCCCCTAATCAAGGTTTATAAGGCTAAGGTTACCACAACGCTCTTGTATGGAGCAGAAATTTGGGGTCTTTACTCAACCACAGTCTTAGAACAAACACAGTCCCAACATTTGAGATGTATTTTGGGTGTAGATCCAAGAACATCTGCTGCAGCAGTTAGAGCTGAATTGGGAATTCATACAATTCAGGCATTATCTAAAATTAGAGCTCATAACTACTGGTGCAAAGTTAATGAAATGGAGACTGATAGACTACCCAAATTATGCCTACTAGAGCAAATGAAACTACAATCACAAAGCTCCTGGATCACCAAACTAACAAATTTTGTAAGAAGCTGTGGCCTTCCTGTCTCTTGTGTAACGGGAACAATCTAAAAAGAGAGTTGCCCAAAGAATTAAGGATATAGAAGCACAAACTGACATAGCTATCCTTAGTAAGGTGGGTAACTTGAAATGGCTGAGTAAATACAAACATACTTTTCAAGTAGACAGTTACTTGAAGTTACAACTCCCAAAACAGCTTAGGGAGATATTTACAAGTGCGAGATTCGAACAGCTTGACACAATGGTCAGATATGGGAGATTTCATGCTACACCGTACAATGAGTGTCTGCATTTGCGGAGCGGCGGAGGTAGAGGACCTGGCTCACATCCTATTTGACTGTTGCATATATAAGAGGGTGAGAGACAGGTATCTTGGACAGGTATACCAGACGAATGACCCATTGGGATCCTCATATCAAAATAACTTACCTTATGTCCAGCCAGAACTTGAAAATAACATTTAACGAAGCACAGTACTTAAACAAAATGATCCGGTTGAGATCTGCATGTGTGGGACTGATTGGGTGGATTGCAGGGGCGACCCCAAAGTATGATGCTGTCATATTTTATCTATATCTTAAATTATTCTACATTATTACAACTTCATTTTAGATTGTATTTTATTATTATTTTATCTAAATTGTATTTTATTCTCATTCCATTTTAAATTGTAGTTTATCCAGTTCCATTTTAAATTGTATTTTACTAAATTCCATTTTGGATTGTTTTTATAAAATTTTGACAGCAATTTATTGCTGGAACTTTGCACTTTGATATGGCCCAAGGGCTAATCAATAAAGACTGTATTGTATTGTAATGAACACTAAAAGCTATATGATTAGAAAATGGAGAGTAACATTTAGAGGTTAAAATTTAGAGCTAAAAGGTTTGGGAGATAAAAACAGCTGTTTCAGTTTATACTGCTTAAAACGTTTATGAGCCTTGGTATGGACACCAGTATAATGGTTGTGCATGCATATAATAATGCCATCCCAAGCCTAAATAAATATGCATGGCTGTGAAGCCTAAGACTCTAATCAACATGGCTGAAGCTAATACAGAATTAACTACATGGTGCATGGATGTAAATAGTGGTCTATCTGGGCCAGAAGTAGAGTCCGTCAGAATCTACTGAATTCTTTTTATGCCGCTGCACAGACTTTTGCAGTGTTTTTACAGGTAGTCATTGACTTCCAATCATTCATTTAATTCAAAATTACATCAGCACTGAAAAAAGTGACTTAGGGCCATTTGTCACACGTGCAACCATTGCTGCATCCCTACATCCATTTGATCAAAATTCAAAAGTTTGGCAACTGACTCATGTATATGATGGTTGCAGGGTTATATGTGATCACTGTTGTGACCTGACAAGCAAAGTCAATGGGGAATCCAGTTTCACTTAACAACTGTGTTACTAACTTAACATCTGTGGTGATTCACTTAACGACTCTGACAAGCAAGGGCGTAAACCTTGCTTCAGCAAGGCATTCGACAAAGTAGACCACAACCTACTTCTTAGTAAGCTAGAAAAAAGTGGAATAGATAGCACCACCACTAGATGGACTCGCAACTGGCTGACAAACCGTACTCAACGAGTAGTTCTTAATGAGTCTAAGTCTACATGGAGGAAGTAAGCAGTGGGGTGCCACAAGGTTCTGTCTTACGCCCAGTACCCTTCAATATCTTCATTAACGACTTAGATGAGGGAATAAAAGGGGAACTTACCAAATTTGCAGATGATACTAAGGTGGCAGGAATAGCCAACACCCAAGAAGATAGGCTCAAGATCTGGATGGATCTTGACAGACTAGAACACTGGGCCGTATCTAACAAAATGAAATTCAATGTAGAGAAAAGTAAAGTCCTACACTTAGGCAAGAAAAACCAAAAGTACACATATAGACTGGGTGAAACCAGGCTCAATAGCAGTAACTGTGAGAGGGATCTTGGAGTCTTAGTGGGCAACCAGCTAAATATGAGCCAGCAGTATGCAGCAGCAGCCAAAAAAGCTAATGCAATCCTAAATTGCATTAGCAGAGGGATACAATCAAGATCAAGGCAGGTACTAATACCACTCTATAAAGCCTTAATAAGACCACACCTAGAGTACTGCATCCAGTTTCGGTTACCACATTATAAAAAAGATGTTGAGACTAGAAAAAGTACAGAGAAGAGCAACCAGGATGAGTAGGGGACTGGAGACTGAAACATATGAAGAATGGTTACAGGAACTGGGCATGGCTAGTCTAGTGAAGAGAAGGACCAGGGAAGATATGATAGCAGTGTTCCAATATTTGGGGGCTACCACTGGAAAGGAGGGGTCCAGCTATTTTCCAAAGCACCTGAAGGCCAGATAAGGAATAATGGATGGACACTGAACAAGAAGAGATTTAACCTGGAAATAAGGAGAAGCTTTCTGACAGAACAATCAACCAATGGAACAGCTTGCCCTTGGAAGTTGTGGGAGTGTCATCACTTGAGACTTTCAAGAAGAGATTGGACTGCCATTTGTCAGAAATGGTGTAGGGTCCCCCGATTGGATGGTGGGGTTGGACTAGATGACCTACAAGGTCCCTTCCAACTCTATCTGTTATCTGTTACCCAGGGCAAAGCTCACTTAACAAATGTCTTTCTTTGCAACAGAAATGTTGGGCTCAGTTGTGATCGCCAGTCGAGAATTATCTGTACCTAATAGAAGAACGGTTACAGGAACTGCACATGGCTAGTCTAGTGAAGAGAAGGACCAGAGAACAATCAACCAATGGAACAGCTTGCCTTCAGAAGTTGTGGGAGTGTCATCACTTGAGACTTTCAAGAAGAGATTGATTCTAATTATCTGTTATCTGTTAGCAAGGTTCTCATCTAAAAACAGACAATACATGTGGCAATGGCTTGTATAGCCAGGAACCCCAGGCAGGAACAGAGTGTAAATGATCATTACGATTAGCTCACTAAAACAGGCGGAAGAGGAAGATATTTATTTATTTATTTATTTATTTATTTATTTATTTATTTATTTATTTATTCAACTTGTATGCCGCCCCCTCTCCGAAAGGACTCGGGGCGGCTCACAGCTAAAACACAACAATAAATAAGTTACCTAAAAACATATTAAACAATTACAAGCCAAATTAGATTTAAAACCCCAAGGTTAAAACAATCAAAGCCCCAGAGGGTCAGCACAGCCCGGACTGTACAAATAGCCAGGTCTTTAAATCGTGGCAGAAGGTGCGGAGATCGGGGGCCAGCCGGAGTTCCAGCGGAAGAAGATTCCATAAAGTGAGAGCCACCACAGAATAGGCCCTCCCCCGGGTCGCCACCAAGCAATATTGAGTCACAGATGGCACCCCGAGGAGACCCCGTCTGTGCACCCATACAGGGCGGTTGGTATTTGATGCTGGGAGGAGTCGTTCTCGTAAATACCCTGGACCCATGCCATGTAGGACTTTGAATGTTAACACCAGAACCTTGAATCTCACCCAGAGGGCGACTGGAAGCCAATGCAGGCCACGCAGGCGGGGTGTAATATGGGAGTATCGGGAGGCTCCCATCACTACCTGCGTGGCCACATTCTGCACCAGTTGAAGCCTCCGAGTGGTATGCAAGGGCAATCCTAAGTAGAGAACGTTACAGTAGTCGAGTCGGGAAATGATGAGCGCCTGAGTGATCATGCGCAGGGCATCTCGGTCCAGGTATGGGCGCAGCTGGCGAACCAGCCGGATTTGGGCAAAGGCCCCCCTGGCCACGGCCCCCACCTGCTCCTCCAATTTGAGCCGTGAGTCCAGGAGGACCCCCAGATTCCATGCCCTGTCCACGGGGGGCAACACCTTCTCCCCCATGACCAAAGATGGAATCTCCAAACTGGACCGAGATGTCAGTATGCACAACCACTCTGTCTTGGCTGGATTGAGTCGGAGCATGTTCCTGTCCATCCAGATCTGCACCACTTCCAGGCAACGGGACATCACAGAGAGAGCATCACTGATGTGGCCTGGGGTGGAGATGTATAACTGTGTATCATCAGCATACTGATAATACATCACCCCAAAGCCCCGGATGATCTCACCCAGCGGCTTCATGTAAATGTTGAACAAGAGGGGCGAGAGGACTGACCCCTGGGGCACCCCACAAGTGAGATACCTCGGAGTCGACCTCTGCCCCCTGCCAGCACTGATTGCGAAAGTCCCGAGAGGTAGGAGGAGAACCACTGTAAAACAGTGCCTCCCACTCCCAACCCCGAGACCGCAACAGGATAGCATGGTCGATGGTATCGAAAGCCGCTGAGAGATCTAACAGGACCAGGACAGAGGAAAAACCCCTGTCCCGAGCCCTAGAGAGATCATCATTCAGCATGACCAATGCTGTCTCCGTGCTGTACCTGGGCCGGAAGCCCGATTGGGACGGATCCAGGTAGTCTGCTTCCTCCAGGAAAAGTGGCAATTGCTGTGCCACCACACTCTCCACAACCTTCGCTAAAAAGCGAAGGTTGGAGACCGGATGAAAGTTGTTCAACACGGCTGGGTCCAAGGCAGGCTTCTTCAGGAGGGGCCTCACCACTGCCTCTTTCAAAGCGGCAGGGAACAGCCCCTCCCTTAACAAAGCATTGACCACTGCCCGGAGCCAGCCGCACGTGACCTCCCTGGAGGCATAAACCAGCCAGGAAGGGCACGGGTCCAATAAACATGTGATGGAGCTCAGCCACCGCATAATGCTGTCCACTTCATCCTCAGAAACAGGATCGAACTCAGTCCAGATCACATTAGCCAGACCACTCGCACCCCCATCCTCAGACCACTGCAAGTCCGAGCGCAACCCTTCCCGGATCCGAGCGATTTTATCCTGCAGATACTGACCAAATTCCTTAGCTCTGCCCCGCAGAGGGTCCACCACCTCCCCCAGCTGTAAGAGGGAGCGGGCAACCCCGAACAGGGCGGCTGGGCAATTATCTGTGGATGCTATGAGGGCGGAGAAATAAGACCTTTTTGCCACCCCCACAGCTACCAGGTAAGTCCTAATATGGGCTCTTAACTGGGCTCAGTCAGATCCGGAGCGGGTCGCCCTCCACCTGCTCTCTAGTCCCCTTCTATGATGCTTCATCTCCCGGAGCTCCTTGGTATACCAGGGGGCTAACCGGGATCTGCGCCGAGTAAGGGGACGCATGGGGACAACCCTGTCAAGAGCCCCCGCGGCTGACTGTTGCCAAGTAGCCGCAAGGACCTCGGCAGGGCTGTGGGTGAGGGATGTAGGAAAAAACCCCAGTTCTGCCTGGAACCTCTCAGGGTCCATCAGGCGCCTGGGGCAGAATCACCTAAGTGGCTCCTCATCCCAGCGGTGTGGGGCAGCTTGGTGGAAGACCAGCCGTAGGAGATAGTGGTCTGACCATGGAATGGGATGGATAGTTGTATCACCATCCCCAGACCACTACGCCACTGCTCCGAGACAAAAACCAGGTCGAGCATGTTGCCCCCCTCGTGAGTCAGGCTGTCTATTATCTGGGTCAGACCCATGGCCTCCATAGAGGCCATAAATTCCTGGGCCAAACCCAATGCCGCCCCCAAGGAGGGCAGGTTGAAGTCACCCAGAACCATAAGCTCTGGGAACTCCACCGCCACCCCCGAGATGGCATCGAGCAGCCCTGGCAAGTCAGCTGATACACAGCTGGGGGACAGGTATGTAAGCAGCATGCCCATCCAACCTGCAGGCCCACACCTCAGGAGGAGGGACTCACACCTGCCTATCTCCGGAGCAGGGGCCTCCCTTGGAAGCAGGGTCTCCCGAATAACAACAGCCACCCCTCCACCCCTTCCCTGGGGTCGTGACTGGTGCAACAACCGAAAACCTGGGGGGCATATGTCAACCAGAGGGACTCCACCCTCCAGCCCCAATCAGGTCTCGGTGATGCAGGCCAGGTCTGCGGCCTCCTCCAGAATCACTTCACGGAGGGTGGTGCCTTATGATTATTTATTTTATTTATTTATTTGATTAGTCAATTGCTTACAAGATAATAGATATAAGTATAGTTATAAATACATAGATACATATAAGAAAATAAAAGAAACAATAGGACAAGGACGGTAGGCACTTTGGTGCGCTTATATACGCCCCCTACAGACCTTTAGGAAAGGGGTGAGGTCAATTGTAGACAGTCTAAGGTTAAAGTTTTGGGGGTTTGGGGAAGAAACCACAGAGTCAGGTAGAATATTCCAGACATTGACCACTCTGTTGCTGAAGTCGTATTTCCTGCAATCAAGTTTGGTGCGGTTAACCATGAGTTTGTATCTATTGTGTGCTCTTGTATTGTTATGGTTGAAGCTGAAGTATTCATTGACAGGTAGGACATTGCAATGTATCATTTTATATATTATACTAAGATTGGACCGAAGACGGCGTAGGTCTAAGTTTTCTAGGTCTAGACCCTCAAGTCTGGTGGCATAAGGTATTCTGCAATGAGTAGAGGAGTGGAGAACTCTTCTTGTGAAATATTTCTGGACTTTCTCTACTGTGTTAATATCAGATATGTAATGTGGATTCCAGACTGGTGAGCTGTATTCAAGTATTGGTCTAGCAAATGTTTTGTATGCTCTAGTTAGCAGTGTGATATTACCAGAGAAAAAGCTATGTAGGATTATGTTAACAACTCTTAATGCCTTTTTGGCTATGTGTTACAGTTTTGCCCTGTTTGGTGCAACATGGGCACTCACTCTCTGCCAAAGGGCGTGTTCTATATCTGCCTTCAAGAACCAGCAAAAGGGAGGCACTGAGCCAAGGTAAAAAGCCTTGTGGCTTGGGATTTCCACTGGTTGGAGATTAGAAGGAAGGGGATAATCTTTCTTAACTGAAGAAGTTTGAAGCACTGCTCAGATCTAACTGGCTTTATTTCCATTATCCTTGGTTTTCTTAAGGTTTTGCTTGATCATATTCTATAGCCAATAGGATGAGCAAGGAAAACCCCAACACTGAGATCCTATATCATACAGTTCTTTTAAGTGAAGATTATTGTCCTGGAAAGTTGAGAACGCCAGTAGCTCTCTTGAGCTACAGTATGTTTGAGCTCAATTTGCCTTTGGGAAGGTGCTGTAAGAAAAGCCACTATAAATGGCCTTTATAGTGGGTGTAGAAACGTGAATATGTTTCTATGCAAGCAAAAAAATTAACCAGTAAATAAATAAGATTTGAATTATGCAAGGTATTAATGATAATATAAGTGAAAAGTTGATAAGAACCCCACATTACAACATTTATTCTAGGATTCTTCTCCTTGGTTTAGTGATGGTATTAACTTTTGTCCCCAAATAAAATACCCTGACCTTATTTTATGCATTCCACTTTCTGTAGTGTTATATTTGTGACATTATGTAAATAGAATATTTTATTATCATTGAAACTTTTAAAGAAGATTTCTGCTCCTACTCTATATCCTTTGTAGCATCAATTAAAACCCCAGTTAGTGGATTGGTGGATAAACAATTTCAATCTCTTCCCCACTGTCAACTTGTCTGTCTCTCACTGTGTGTGTGTGTGTGTGTCTCGCACACACCTTCCTACCACAGCTACCACCACCAACACCACCGCTGCTGCCTTTTCTATCTCCTTTTCTCTATCTCCCTCTGAAATGTAGGTCAAATTGCATCACTATAAAATGCAACAGCCAGAAAGGTGTTTGAAAAATGCTGACATCCTTAGCCTGGGGTGCATGCCACTGTATTTTGTTTACATTGTGCATAGCGCTGTGACATTGTACCTGTAAATGAACAAGCCTCTTTTTTAAGGTTAGTGCTGTGGCACCTAAATTACTAACACTGAAATTACGTTTTCCTTTTGTTTGTTTGGGTTTTTTTGGGGGGGGGGGTGTAGTAAATTAATATTGAACAGATAAATATAAATGCTTCATAATAGTGAAGAACTGTTAAGAAATATTTATGAATAAATGAAAAGGCCCATCTTCTGTGTTTTGTTTTAACAATAGACTTTGTAGATTTGTAAAATCCATGTGCTTTGTAAACATTAGCTCCTCCTATTGGTTGTCTGCTGATGTATTTTACATTTTATTCAACTTATATGCTTTTGGCAGTCTATTCTTGAAATGTGAAATAATAACCTTTAGTCATGTACATCTTTATTTTTAATAGCCGGTTTTCTTATGTCTTTTATGAGGCCTTGTCACACTATAAACTCTAATAATTTTGGAACTGAAAAAAATGAGCTTGGCAGTTTATCTAATTAAGCAAAATTTAGTTAATAAATCCAAATTTTAACTTCAATTTTTCTGTACACAATTTGTTATGGAACTTAAACAGATTTACTGAAATACAGATAATGTTGAATTATATATGCATTCAATTACTTTTTGAAAATTTAGTAAATTAGGGAATTGTTTTTAATGAAATCACTGCATAATATTCCTACGTGCATTTTTTGCAGTTTGGATATTTATATTCAGATAGTTTAATTAAGAAGCAAAACTACAATGTGGGCATACAGATTATGGCATTAACATTTCTGTTTGGGTTTTAATATAATCTGGAAGTTAAAATTTATATTAATGGAGACGAATCTGCTACTGACAATAATGTGTCTCTTAAAAAATTGTTTTTTTCCCCATAGGGTTAAAGTACCAGGTTGTTGGGACCTGATTTGATGAATTTGTGATTGAAGATTAGGATGGCTTTTGAATTTTGTATTTATTATATTTTTTTTGAATCTGTATGTTATTTTTTATCTTTTTTTTAATTGTGAACCACCAAGAGTTATTTGCTTAGAAGAATAGCTGCATATGCTTTCTAAATAAATAAACTGCCATTGACTGAAAGGACAGAGTGATTGCTCAGAATCTATGCTTTTGAGTTTGCTGTATAGGTGGGTCTTTCCCAAAACACCGAGATTATTGTTGATATCAAGCTATTACTATAAATTAAAATGTTTCATATTGCTTATACTGTACATTGAGCTGACAGTTTTTTCAAGGTCTGTCCCCTTTGAATGTTTAAAAACAACAGGGTGGTATGGTGGCACAGGTTCTGCCCCTTTTGGGCATGCATGTGGTATCACAAGGGAAGAGCTTGCATTGTGATATCCTTTTCATCATTCTGACCGCCTCTTGCCTGCCCCCTGCAGATGCTGCTCTGTTGGGCTGCTCTGAGAGTTTCCCGACATTCTGTTATCGATGCCAAGAAAATAAAAATTATGAACTTGGGCAAGATTGGTTAGTAGTAGTATTTTAACGGTATATAGCAGTGGTGGCTAACCTTTTTGGGCTCCTGTACCAAAAATTGCGAGTGTGCCAGCGCGATCGCACTCGTGTGCCAGCACCCAGAATGCAATGGGTGCCCCCATGCCCCCTGTGCATGCATGCACAATTCCCCCCCTCACCACCCCCTTACCTGCACTGCGCCTCACAGCTGATTTTTCGGCTGGTTTGAGGCCTTTTTCGGCTTCCCAGAGGCTTGGAAAAAGCCTCTGTGAGGCCTTTCAGGCCGAATTATAGGCCCGTTCTGTCACTTCCGGACGAAACAGGCCTATAATTCAGCCTGAGAGGCCTTGCAGAGGCTTTTTCCAAGCCTCTAGTAGGCCAAAAAAGGTCTCAAACCAACCAACAACAACAAAAAAATCAGCTGTGAAGCGTGCGCATGTGCAGTGGTAAGTTTGCCTGCAGCTCACATGCCAGAGCAAATGGCTCTGTGTGCCACTTGTGGCACACATGCCATAGGTTCGCCATCACGGTTATATAGTCTTTAAGAAGATCCTGAGGTGCATTCCATTCTCCCTACATATGATTAGAATATACTTTTCATATAATTTAAACTTATTTTGCAAATAAAAAATTTATGATGGTTAAGCTTAAGCAGTTGGGTTCTAATAAGCTGGAAATTTATTAGTATTGTACAACCTGCATTATTTTGCTAAGGGCAAAATCTTATTACTGTAATAGTGATTTGATTATGTATTCCGTTGCAGATTTAATCAGCTGTAAAAGGAAACTTCCACAATCCAGGCAGATGATGATCAATTGATATATCAACCTGATTTTTACCAGATTTTAAGGTATTGTGACCCCACTAATCAATGCATTCACTCATACACATGCACACATGTTAGAAAGCATGATAATATTGAGAGAAAGTAGATTATGGATCATGTTTTTATTTATTTATTTATTTGATTTGTCAATCGCTTACAAGATAATAGATATAAGTATAAACATGAGTAAGAATACAGGAAATAAGTATGAATAAATGGGGACAATAGGACAGGGACAGTAAGCACAATGGTGCACTTATGCACGCCCCTTAGGAATGGGGTGAGGTCAATAGTGGTTAGTTTGAGGTTAAAAGAGTGGGGGTTAGAGGTTGTAACAACAGAGTCAGGTAGTGCATTCCAGGCATTGACATTAATGTTCTTATTAAATCTTTTGTCCAATGACAGACCAGTGATTTTCTACTAATAAATGAAGAGTACTGGGGAATAATGATATCTGTTGCATAAGAAAAATGTTTTCCTGTAAGGGAAAATTATACTCTCCCCTTTTAAAGAAGACAGAGTTGCATATATTATTCAAAGAAAGGAGGAGATTGAGCACATTAAACAGGAAAGTGTCACTCCCTCATGACAGGAATAAACTGCTGTTTTACTGTTCAGAGATAACATTATTTTGCAAATATTTTAAATTGATAACCCAGGAATGCGAACATTTGAATTAATAAAACCAGGGATGCATGCATAAACTGAGGCCATATAGAGCCATGTATAACTCCCAAATCATTTTGTATAGCCCCGAGTCTTCTAAAAATTAGCTAATTAATATCATGAAGTCTCATCATCCTGAAACAAGAATGTTATTAATCTTATTTTGAGATTTATAATTTTACTTTACTCTATAAGCCTTAAGATGAATAAACTTCTAGAAAGTGTCTGAAATCCAAGTAAAAACATAGTAAACATTTGCTATTTTTAGGTGGGAGGGTTGATATGTGTTTATATCTAAATGCAGCGTAGCTATTCTTTGAGTTGTGGCTATTCATTCAGTGACTATTCAAAGATGCAATATTGCTGAATGCAGGTCCTCATAGTTCTGGCCATCGCATCTCGCTCACAGTCGTGTCACAGCATCCCTGTCATGGGTCCTTTTTTAAAACCACGCTCACTTGGATTAACCCAAGAGATACACAAAAGCACTGGATTCTGGACAGATGGTTTCTTTATAACTCCTATGAGGATTGGAGATCTGGGGGTGAGGGGTGTAAAAACGAACATACCAAAGTGATATATGTGTGCTTCCTATATTCTTTTCTGTTGCTATCACTATTCTATTACTATGACAATTGCTATTACTCTATACAGTAGAACCTCTGGTCACGACCATAATTTGTTCCATAACTGTGGTCGCAAATTTGGTCGTGACCTGAACCTTATTTTGGAAATTTGGTGCTTACAAAACAATGGCGCAGAAGGGGAAATCGGCCACACAAAAAAATTGTCAATTTTTTAGGTTGGAACAGGATTTGGTTGTGATTAGAAGCATTCATGACCAGAGGTTGTCCTGTATTCTCTTCAATTACTATTACTCTGAAGTTTGTATTATATACTATTATTATTCAATAGACTCTTAATATTACCTATTACTATAGAACCTATTACTTTAGTACAATTATGTATATACTAAGTTTTATACTATTACTGCTATGCATCAACATTTCTTTCTTCAACCTGTTCTGTCTTAAGTCCCCTCTCTCTGACATTTCTTCTGTTTCCCTTAATGGCCAGCATGTTGAGTTCTTGCATTTTTTTTACATTGCACTTTGTCTTGATGGGCCTCTACACGTATCCTCCTCTCTTTTGGACCATCCACTGCTTCTGAAGGAAAAACATCTTCTTTTATTCAATTGTTTTACTCTGTTTGATGGTGGCTTAAGATACTTAAGATGTATCTCCTCTGTTCTCCTGTCTTCCCATACACCTATGCCAAGGCTGGAGCTTTATTGACGACTCTTGTTATTTCCATTGTTCCTTACTGGCTTCCTACAAGCAAAGTCAATGGGTAAGCCAGTGGGAAGTCGGAAATCATAGTGATATGAGGACCTCACTTAACAATTAATGCAGTCCAGACAGCAGTCTGGACTGCTGGAATTTGCCATTGCTAACAACATGATCATATGATATTAATGTTTAACAACCATGTCATGGAGCAATAGCAATTCCAATCCCAATTGCCACAATAAGCTAAGGACTACAGTAACAGTATACAAAATAACAATAAAAATTCAACAAGTGATAAACATGTGTATACATAAATAAAGCAGTCAGCTCAGTGAATGTCTTTTCTACGATAATCTAAATTATTTGTTGAGCATTGCTCAAGTCCGATTCTTCTAGCTTCTTTCTGAAAAAAGAAAAGGATCCTTTTTAACTTTATGAAATCAGATTCCAAATGTAGTTCAAGGGAGAGTCATTTCCAGAGAGAAGGAGCTAAATGAGAAGAGGCCATATGAAATATGAGGTGGCCACTCTGCCATGTGAAAAAAAACTAAATGACCCTTCAGCTACATTGAAAATTGCAAGTTAGTGACATCTTTTGGACTAATTCTAGACCCAGGTCTTTCAGGATGTAGGTTGTCAGCATTTGAGAGGATCTAATTTTGGTGATATTATAATGTTATTCTCCTTGCAGCAGAGGCATAATCTGGAGGGAATTATCTTCTATCCCAAGCAATGCAGGACATTCTCAGATTGCTTATAGATCATCTGCAATGTTCATCTCCATAGCAAGTGTGTCTTTTTGCGATGAAATGTAATGTTGCTAGAAACATGCAATTCTGGTACTTAAAATCTACAAATCAGTTATGGTTTCAGTAGCATCTTTCGATAGCATTGCTGTTTCTCTAAAATCCTTTCTCCTTTTTTTTTTAAAGAAAGCTTTTTATAGTTTGTTCTGTTTACCATTACAGGACCAGAATCTGAGAAGTTACTCAGCTAAAATAAAACCTCTTGCTCTCTCTTCTCAGAAATGATTGGTTGGGCAAATATTTAAAAGGATTCATAGCTGTGCTTTCTCTCCCTGAAATTAAACTATTACCGAAGCATGCATACCTTCTGTGTTTAATACTCTTGTGATGTATAAACTGCATAATAAAATCTGAACCAGATATATTTAGTCTGAAATATTATACCTTGTCTTTCAGTCATTCAGTCAAATGATTAAGTGCAACATACATACTTAGCGCGCTGTTCCCTTTTAGGGGAACCAGTGATATGGTGAGTACAGAAAAGGAATGAGATGCAATAAGAAAAAGAAATTAAATGTATCATAGGTGCAGAAAAATGAAATATAGTTCAAACTCGTTTAAGTATATATACTTATAGATGCATGCAGTAGCTGGTCAGAGCCATGATGGGTGGGTGCAAGTCAATATCTGTGAGTCCTATCTTGATAACCATGGCATATGGAAGATATGAAAATGTGAAAAGAACATGTGATAAAGAATAAGAATTAATTTAAAAAAAACAAATGGATGAAAAAAGTAACATATGCGCTTATAAAAACTAAGATAACGGAAAAGGATGTGGTTGATTTCAATGAAGTTGGACTCATATTGGAGTGGAATTGATAAGTAGAGCCATGGAAATATAATTTATTTATGAAAAAAGATTGTAAAATGTTTGTGAAAAAGCATACCTTAGTGGTATTCAGATTGTTGTATGTATCATAATAAGGATTCCTAAATTGGTGGTAGTTTCATGCTTCCCCTCATTGAATTATGATAATAAAAAGATCAGAAATTTGGGGAAGCAATTTAATTTTATTAAACATTACAATTTAAAAAGATTAAAATAATGCAAACTAAGAAAAAAAGTAAAAGAAATGCGGAAAATAAAAAGAAAAAAAGAAAAAAAAGGAAAATAAGAATACAGTAAACAAAATGAAAAAAATATTTAAAGAAATTATCTCTACTATGAACAATTTTAGTAACTTATCACCTTCTCATAAAATATAACAAATGATCTTTTCTCCCCGTATTCCATTTCTTATCTGTAAACATGCCTTAAAGCCTCATTGTTCAGTTCTGGTCAGCAAAATCCATTAAGAGTTATCAGAGATAACAATATACCTATTTTAACTTCAATCAGATAAACCAGCTTTATATTCCTTCCATTTACTTCTAATAATTTTGATTTTTTATCCCTTCAAATAATGTCCTAGAATTTCTTTTGACTCCTTTTGCCCCTTGGTACAACATTCTTCAAATCTTTAACAAGTTCTTCTGTAACCCCAAAATAGGTAATTTATCCTTGTCAGTCTTATTAATATGAAAATATTTGTTATTTGTGCATCTCTTTTAATTATGAAGACATCAGTTGGTTTCATTTGTACATTCAGTGTACCATCTTTTTCAATATCATTCTTGTAGCCTGTCATTTTTAAATCCACTTTCAGATCAGTCTCAACATTGTCCAGTAAAATTTGTTACTTCTTTGTTAGATTAATTTCTCTAGAGTCATCTACAATATAAAGTGTTGTAAGAGGCAACTTTTGTTTTCTGAGAAAGAAACAAAAAGACCAAGACACATCCCCTTCAGCAGCCAACAATCAAGTAGGATTAACACCAGACAAACAATTAAAAATAAAACAATCCTCTAATCAAAGAACTGTTGAGGAAAAAACATACCCTTATTAACACCAGCTACTGTATATAAACAGTGAAACCCATGCTCAATAGCACTGATGATGTTATCTAGTTGGGTAATGAAACAGCTACAAGCAACCAATTAAGCTCAGAAAACATCAAGGACTTTACAGTTTAACTCTGAGCCATATATATTCTCTTCTGTTAGATTAATTTCTTTATAGAAGGGATGGAGAGTGGACATAGGGATATGGAAACTATTAGGAAAAGAATGAAAAATGTGTGGAATGTATGCTAGTGGAATGTATAAAAATTATGGTGGGTGGAATGATGAAGTGAACAGCTCCAGGATAGGAAATTTATTACTGTACTGATGCTAGAAAAGTGAGTGTGAGAAAGACACAGCATAGAATGTATACTGAGAAAGATAATTGCAAAAAATATAGTGAGGGAGGTAAGGAATTGTTAATTTGAAAAGAGGCAAACAAAATGCAGAGCTGTTGGAATGTATTGGTAGGTGAAAGGATAGAAAGAGAAGAAGAGATGCAATGAATCAAGCGGCTTTAGCTATATTTTCTTTTTCTTAACTTGTCTTAATTTTTGTCTTTCTGTTTTTATTCCTTTTCTGCTTTTTATATAATATATTGAGTGGGATGAGTACAGTATTTGTGTGTGTGTGTTTGTGTGTGTTTGTGTGTGTGTGTGAAGAAAAATATCTTTAGAAAGTGTGACTCAGAAGACTATCCTCAAAATTAGTTTTTCCTGTTTTTGTTTTATAATAAATTTATGATAAATTCCCAAGAGTTGAGTAGAAGCTGTATATTAAATTAAATTAAAAACCTAGTTTGGGTGTACAATTTCATACAAGGTAAATTTTACACTCTTGCATTTTACTGAATACATTATTTTATTGATTCCATATTATTTCTCTAAGATTATTAGCAGTCTTATTATTTAAGTGCAGTGCATAAATAGTATTTTAAAGTAATTGAAGGTCTTTATAATGACTCACAAAACTGAAAGTTAGAATATTTTGGATGTGTGATGTGACATATTTTACTTAATCCTCCAGGAAAAGATTGAAGGCAAATGAGGTCCAGGCAGGAGAAGAACATCATGGCTTCAAAATCTAAGGGACTGGTTTAGACAAAACTCAGCAGCACTTTTTCATGTTGATAAAAATAGAATTGCCAACATGATCGCCAACATCCAATTATGGATATGGCACAAGAAGAAGAAGAATGACTCAACTACCTCTTTGGTTGGGTAGTTGATTAAGCAAATGGGAGAAAAATGGACATCTCTGTGCACTAACAGGAATGGGTTACAGCTTTTGTAGGTCTCTGTTTTTTTTCATTATAGCTAAAGCTCCTGCATATTTGTTCCATTACATCTCATACAGATATTTAGGGATGAGAGTTGGTAGTGTCATACAAATTTTGTCACTGTCCCTCCTTATCTCTCACCTTCCAGACACCTATCTATTACAGTTCAGTGTTGAAAATGAAATGATTATTGGGCCCAAGTACAAGGGGAAGCAAAAATATGGGCCTCTATTTGTACCAGGGATAGAAGATTTTAGAGGGAAAAATGTATGCCTTAAGCCTTGCAGATGCATAATTCATCTGAAAACCTCTCCGTCTTGTTTACTGTTAGAGTGTAGTCCTTAGCATTTAATGTGGGCCTTAGGAGTGATCTTGCATCCAAGAGACATTTTAAATTCCTGATTTAACAGATACAATACCAATAATATAGATGTTTTTTATATTTTTAGTAACATTTAAAATAAGAGAAGGTAATTTATACAGTTTTATTTGACAGCTGAAATGAAATCTTTGACATAATTAAATGACATATTTTCTCTAATGATTAATATTTTAAATTTTATTCTGGAGGGTAAATTACTCACTGTATTTCAGGTATGGAAAAATGATTAAATCAGATAAAGGATAAAATAAATAGTGAGCATTTCAGCAAATCTCTTACTATAGGGTGCATCTTGACTAGCTGTTAAAATCAAACTAGATAAGATCAAACAAATCTTTCTGGAATCTGCTCAAGTAAATTTTCAGTAATAAAGATTCTTAAATAATTGTGTGGGAAAGGAAATAGTGGTTTTGTCTATGTGTGTGTTTTTGCTTCTTTGTTTTAATATTGTTTTTCTATCAAATATGATAGAAATGTAGATCTGAAGTTAAGATTGAATATGCATGCTGTTCTGGCCATCAAGATGGAATAAATTTAAAAACAAAAATATACCAGGGACTGTCTTGGTCTGTATGTTGGGAATTATGAAAATATATTTACAACATATTTATACAAGAAAGATAAAGTTAACTGTGTTTTTCCATAATAAACTTTGTGTTTCACATGTATGGGTTTTGTATGTGATTGTGTTCCACAAAGTTCACAATCTTTCATTGTGCTCCACAAAGTTCACAAGCATTGGGAACTTTTGGCAGGAACTGTATTCACTGTGTAAAGATGAAGCTACAGTAAATTCCTCTCTTTTTTGTCTCATTTAGCAGCTTCTTAGAATTTTCTTTTCTGTAATTGTATCAATATTTGTTTTGGTAAATTATTCAGTTATTATCCAGCTCTAAGAATGAGTTTATTAATCAGTTTATTAAAACTGTTTATGCAGTGATTGAACTTATGAAAGCATTGAAAGAATGGTGGTTCCAGAACCCTTGCTTTCCCATGCTGTGCCCCTCGTGCCTCCCTTTACACACTTGTGCACCTTCCCTGACTCTCACCACATTCTCACACAACCTCCCCAACTTGCACTGCACCCTCACATACCCTCCCCAATTCTTTTGGTACCTCCCTCTGCACATCCTCATTCTCCCCTGCCTGATCAGCAGCAGCCACTTACCTGCCTACCAGCCTGAACTGACTTTGGTTGTGGGAAGCTGTCAGGAATTTGCCTCGCCCTATGACAGTGGGATTCGTTTAATGATTGCAGCCAGCACCACAGGGCTTCTTGTTGCTAATCAGTGCAGTCATACCACTTAATTATGGAAATTCTGGTCCCAAAGTCTATCTCTATGGTTAGTATAGATCAGGGGTGTCAAACTCAAGGCCCATTGGCCGGATCTGGCCTGTGGGGTGTTTAGATTTGGCCCGTGGGGCTGCCCTGGAAATAGCAAAGGACTGGCCTGCAGTGCCTCTGCCAGTGAAAATGGAGCTCAGGAGAGCGATGCATGACCCACCCAAGCTCTGATTTCAGCTGCGACGGCCTCCTGCAGCCCTGTGCCAACAAAAATGGAACTCGGGCGCTGCACACAGCTCCATTTTTGCTGGCAGAGGGTTGCAGGAGGGCGTCGTGGCTGAAAACGGAGCCTCAATGAATGACATCAAGCTGGCCACTCTCTGGCCACACTGCCCCCACGGCCATGCCCCCTGGTCCTCCCAAGGTCAAACACGACCATGATGCGGCCTCAATGAAATCGAGTTTGACACCCCTGGCATAGATCCATTGCTACTGCATAATCTGGGCAACTTTTGTCCATTATATGAGCAACTTTTGTCCTATTCTCCGTTATTACCAGCTCTTAGAAGATTTTGTTCTTTATTAAGCTTTCACTGTTGCAGCAGACCCAAGACATCAATCCGTGGGTACCACACCACATGCACAGATAGAATGTTTTCTGATTCTGAAGGCCAGAGCCCAAAAGAAAGAAGAAACTGGACTTTCAGTTCTGTCCCTCTGCTATTATTTCCAGTGCATCTGCAGTGCTTTAATTACTGGCAACTCTCTCCCATTTACCTATTCTATCCCTGTGACAGCAAGGGACCAATAACACGAAATTCTCTTGTGTTGACTCCATTTTAAAAGATTTGGGACCATTGGCCACTTAACCAATGTTCTTATCCAGGATCTTCTCCCTGATCTCATGTGAGCTGTACCAATAGCAATAGCAGACTTATATACGTACTGCTTCACAGTGCTCTACAGCCCTCTCTAAGCGGTTTACAGAGTCGGCATATTGCCCCCAACAATCTGGGTCCTCATTTTACCCACCTCGGAAGGATGGAAGGCTGGGTCAACCTTGAGCCTGTGACAATCGAACTGCCAAACTTCTGGGCAGCCGGCAGTCAGCAGAAGTAGCCTGCAGTACTGTATTCTAACCACTGCACCACCATAGCTGTAGTAAGTCTGCACCAGATGAATTTATTTGTAGGATTTTTTTTTTCAACCTGCCACCATTCCAAGTCTTTCTGCATGTCCTGGGCAAGGTGTTATTATGGAGTGCAGTGATCTTACAAAAGTATAGATACCTCTGTCCCTGACCCAAATATGCTTTTTTTCTGGAGGCAGCTGGACTTGCTTGTTTTTTCTTTGAAGACGCTTTGCTTCTCATCCAAGAAACTTCTTCAGCTCTGATGGGATAGTGGGGAATGAAAGGATTTGTACTCCTTGCAGACAGCTGGTCATTTGCATCCTTTTAAAGGCTCGTTGAGGCACTTGGAGGTTTATCTGTGTCCTCGGGGTCGCCTAAGTAGTGCTCTTGGTTCCTGTGGTCTGCACTTTTTTCTCTGGAAATCCACTCCTACTCCCACTCTACTCCAAGGGTGTTCATCCCAAATTGTATAGCTTGTAGAATTAGAATTCTTTATTGGCCAAGTGTGATTGGACACACAAGGAATTTGTCTTGGTGCAAATGCTCTCAGTGTACATAAAAGAAAAGATATATTTGTCAATGTCAAGAATCATAAGGTACAATACTTAATGATAGTCATAGGGTACAATAAGCAATCAAATCATACTCGGAAGATTCTCAGTCATCCAGGTCATGGTTGTCCCAAAGGGGCTTTTTTTCAGAGGCAACTGAACTTTCTTGTTTTTTTCTTTGAAGATGTTTCGCTTCTCATCCATGAAGCTTTTTCAGCTCTGAGAGGATAGTGGGGAATAGAAGGATTTATACACCTTGCAGACTGCTGGTCATTTGCATTCTTTTTGTTGCTGTCCCTGACACAACTTCTCAACTATAACATCACAACAAACATAGCTAGTGTCCCCATCAAGTGTCTACAGTGAATTCTTGTCTCTGATGTTCCACTTGCTTTAGAGCAGGGCCCCCCAAACTTGGCAACTTTTAAGACTTGTGGACTTCAACTCCCAGCATAGCTGGCCGGAGAATTCTGGAAGTTGAAGTCCACAAGTCTTAAAGTTGCCAAGTTTGGAAACTTGTGCTTCAGAGAAAGCTGCCATAGATTACTAAATCAGGATCAGTCTGTGGCCTCAGTTACGTTTTATACTGGGTTTTCTGTCTGTTACATGCATCCTTGCCTGCAGTTCCCTACTTGCATTAGAGATGGCTGTGGTTTTTTTACTGAGGAGCAACCATTTTTAGGATACATGTGATTATGACTTGAGCTTCTTGTTGCTGTTTCTCTTTCATCTGTCATTCAGATGCCAAGGTTGGGAAAGATTCTAATAATATTTGGGTTATACACGGAGTAGATTATGGCATGGCTCTTTGAGCTTGTATCTTTCCATACAGCACCTAATTTTTCAACTAATACAGGATTCGGCAGCTATTGCTGTTCCTGCCCTACTTAAAATGGTCAAAGAGTCACAATTTCTCTAATGCTTGATATGTTAATTTTAATCTGTTGCAAAGCATGTTTTAATGATTATCAGATAATCAAATCCCTTTAAAATTTGAGTGACTCATGGGGGTAGCGAACAATATAATTATTTCTCCTCGTGCTGTGTACGTATGAATTTAGTTTCCTAGTTTCAACCTCAATAAAAAAAATCTGTTTCTGAATCCTCATTATTCCACCGTGAGTTGATGCTCTGCAATTTTAACCACTGAAATGGTGAAACGAAGGGCTCTTCTCTCTCTCTGTTGGAATACTGATTGATTCATGGCATGTAGAAGAGCACTGTAGTGATGGCCAGCCTAATGTGAAATCTAAATTGGCAGTCTCCCCCCCCGCCATCATCTAGTTGAAGAGAGAGATATTTTTGTAGAATGTGGAATTTTGGACAGCTTTAATTGGTTAAGAAACAAAGGATTGAACTGAAAAGAAGGAAGCAACAGAGGGATCACGCTATATAAACATGTTGTAGCTGTAGTTGTTCCAAACAGCTACTTAAGTTTTCTGAGCCTTTATATAAGCTGCCCGATACTAGTTAATGTACTGCATAGTCCTATAGATGCATATGGTACTTAAAACTAAATGCCATTGAATTCAATCAGACCTTCTCCTTACTGAGGAGGTAAGAAGGGACCAGAAATTTGAAAGTACTTGAGTAGTCTCTTCTGTTAAATACAACTGTGATTAAATAGATGTTAGGGATATATTTCAGTTGGTGTATTTAAATAGGAACTTGGCTGATTTACTCTGAACTTTTTAATTGCTAAGGTTTTGATCATATGTTTTAAAGTTTAATTTCCTATAACATAGCATTTTTATTACCTAAGTATCAAAAAGTGAGCTTTTCTTTTTTTTAAAAAAACTGATGTGATTGAGCATAAGTTATTTTCATTTCATATTGTGATAATGAATGCAGTTATTTTCTTTCGTTTGCTCTCTTGAGGCTTGCTTTCTCTTGTATTATGCATACTCTTTGCTTTCTCAGTAGAGGGCATGATCTTATTATGGCTCAAGAGGGCTTGAAAAATCCTTAAGAAATATTCATTGACAAACACTGTTAAACACTACATCAAAACTCGATTTCTCACATTTGCTTTCCACTTAAATGCACAATGATCACTCAGTTACATTTCTACAAGCCCCACATGAAGACAAGTTGTTTCTAATGACTGTGTATAATAATAGTAAAGAGAGAGAGAGAGAGAGAGAGAGAGAGAGAGCAGGTTGTTATATTCTAATAATAAAGAGTTAACTTAGCATTTCTTCATGAATGAGCCTGTGATTGACAGATTCTGAAAACTTGTCCTTCTGTATCTAATACTCTTGTTGAGTTTTGTTTTTTCCTTCTGTTTACTCATGTCCAAATTGGAGATTGTCAGGACAAGTCCTTACAGTTTTTTTGGCAAGGTTTTTCAGAAGTGCTTCATTATTATTTTTTTGTAATTGATGAGATGCATTTGTTACATACTTATTCTAAGAGTAAGATAGAGAGACCTGTCCTGAATCTTTCTGTTATCTTGATAGATTTTATTTTTCTTAATGTTCGTAGTCAAAGGCTAGAGAATTTCAAAGGCTCAGAATTTCTACTTTCTACTTTCATTTTTATAGTTTCATTGCAGTGCTTCCTTCCTAATTAAAGTTCCAATTTTGGGGTTGAAGTTATAGCTAGCTACTTATGGTTTGCTACAATTCACCCACAAGACTTACACTGGATATTACAGTTGTATTCTGCCTTCATGTAGAGGGTGAGAGAGAATCACCAAAACCTTGTGAAACATAAGACTGATTTCATGTATCAATGACCATGTGAAATAACTTAAAGGAGGGAAAAAGTCTTGCTTTTTCATAATTATAATAGAAGACTTTGTAGGAGATGACCAGGCTGAACCTGAGGGAGGAGTCAAACTTGTCATCAGTCACAAGTCCCTGCATGCCCACAAGAAATCTAAACCCAACCCACCTTGAATTCCTTTTTATTCTTAACTCCCACTAATTTCCTTGACCATTGAAGTTCTGATTCTTTTAGAGAGCTTAAGATTGCAATAAATATTTACACTCATTTAAACTGCCTGAATCTTCTGATTTCCTGGCACCTGACAGAACTTTCCCCAATTCAAGTTTTTTTTTGTAATGTGAGAAGATTAGAAGCATTCTCTCACTTTATGTTAGACATTGGCACTTGGTCACCACAAATTTATTTCTTCCACTGTCAAGTTGGTGACCATTTTTATAGATCATTTAATATAGATCTATAAGATAACTTTTTTCCTTCTGTTCAAACACATACATTCCTGCAGAATAAACTTTTGATAAAAGGTTTAGCTCAATTTAATAGAAAGGTTCCTAGGCTGATATAAACCAAATCTGGACTTTTAATGTCTACTTTTTATTTATATATCTATTTTGGGGCAAGAAGCTAAAATAACTCATTCAGTGTCAGATATATCCGTCTTGTTGGTTTACAAGCATTAGTGTTTTTTCCTTGTTGTTGCAGAATACATTAACTTCTCTTGGTTAAAGTTAATTAATTTATTATGTATTTCAGAATTGGAATTGGCTTCATGGGACACTATAAGGCACGTATCTAGTTAGTATTGCACATATGCACAGGTACATATAATAAAGCACAAGACTTGTTTTTCTTAGAGAAATTTTATTATGAGAGAATTTGAGAATTTAGCTTCAGTGCATTGAAAGTATAATATATTGAATTCTAGTTAACATCAGCTGTAAGTAGTTATTGACTTACAACCGTAATTGTGTCCACAGTTATGCTTGTAAATCATGATATTTTTTTAAGTGAGTCATTATGTGGCTGAGCCCTTTCAGTCTTTAAGTGAACGTGGTCATTAAATGATCCCATTGTTCAATAGGGGGCTTTTTTGGGCCAGAAACTAGAAATAAACATCAATTGTAAACACAGGTTGTTTGTTGAGTGCTCAAAATGTGGTCATATGACTACAGGGGTGGGGGCCATTGTAACTTCAATACTGGGACATAAGTACCTTTTTGTTGTTTCTTTTAACTTTGAACTGTCACTAACTGGAGACTACCTATGCTTAGTAGCTGTTTTTAAAAGGATAAATAACAAAGAAAATCGTGCAAGCAAAAATCACTTTATTCGACAAGTTACACAGTGTGTTACTATTTGTTATTTTTGCTATTAGTTTCTCCTGAGGAAATTAATCTTTTTTTCATAGAAGAGCTGTGATGCCGCAGTGGTTAAAATGCAGTATTGTAGGCTAACTCTGCCGACTGCCATCAGTTGGATCCTGACCGGTTCTAGGTTGACTCAGCCTGCCATCCCTCCGAGGTTGGTAAAATGAGGACCTAAACTGTTGGGGGGAATATGCTGACTCTGATTTTGTATTCTCCAGCATCCAATAGGAACTCAGAATAACTTCCTTCTCCCTCATTCAGTCACATGTTTCTTTTCGATTAAAACTTGACGAAGCTTTAAGTATGATTTTTGATTTCAATGTTTGTTAGCAAGAGGACAAACAAATGTCTCTTTGCTCTGGGGATTCTGGTTCTTTTGGCATTTTCTGTTGTCCTGCTTGATGTCCTTCAAAGCATCCCATTTCTGAAAACTGTCTTTTGTTGTATGCTTATTGAATGGCTTTGCACACTTGTTACTGCGTGTACCATTTTCGCAACACACTAAGATTCAGATGCAGTTTGGACCATGGATTATTATATGCTTCAATAACAAATTTATGCAGCTCTGGATCTTCATTTGAGTTGTTCATTATTTCACTTGGAACAAATGTATCCTAATCTTGTGGTCTTGGCTTAAATGCTTCATCAAGCCATAGCAGACAGTACAAATGAGGCAGACCCCACTTTTGGTATTCCATACTTAGCACTTAAGCAGTAACCTACCAAAGAGACCATGTGTTCCAGTGATGTACTTCATGATCAACTTTCTCTTAAAGTTGAGTATTCCTGTGAATAAATCTGGCTAATCATTTGGCTGCTGTTTCGAATAAAAAATACTGTCCTATTTCTAGCCAGTATGTATTGCATATTCATTAATGAATGAAGCATTGTCATACCTCTGTATATACATCATGGCATCTTCACATTATTCTATCATATATTCTGGTCTACAACAAATGTTAAAGAGAGGATGATGCATCTTCCAATGTTTCTAAAATCATCATCACTCAATGTTATCAGTCAGATCTCTCTTTGATGTTGATCTCAAGGTTGCTTGATTCATTCATTTGAAACTCAGCCTCTCACCTGTAGTCTTAGCAGTCATATCAGCCACATATTGTTGGACTATATCTCTTTCTCTTAGAAAATTATTAAACTCATATTCTCATATTTTTCTTACTTTTTCCTGGAATCTCTATTTTTCTTCTCAAGTTATATATACTATACTTTCAAAAATATACTTTTAATTCGTATAGTAGAGTTAATTTGATGTTTTTAATGAATCTATTGTCAAGTATCTTTAGAATTTACAGATATGTGATGAGATTACCCCATAGCCTCAGTGAAAACTAATAGCATATTTCAAATAAAACATGACATGTATTTTGTGTAACAAATATTTTGTTATAAGAAACGTAAATAATAATATGCATGAACTTTAAAACGATTGCAAAATAATTTCTGAGACCACAGATTCTCTGTACAATGTAAAATACATTTTTCCTCCTTTCTGAGTTAGATGTTAAACAATTTCAACTTCTTGTCACTTCATTTTGGCATGAGATATGTGTGTGTGTGTGTGTGTGTGTATATTTGTATGTATGTATGTATGTGTATATATAAATAAAAATATCAGGCAGAGGGGAGGGCAAAGTTATTGTAGAATGTACAGGCACAGCTCCTTAATCATTTCTTGTATCTTGTACCCAAAGCATTGATGTAATGTTATGCCAGAATATTTTGAGTGATTATAAAATTCAATAGGTAAAAGAACTACTACCCTAGCAAAAAAAAATATTTTCACAAATTAGCTCTGCAAGTATTTAAAGCTGGTTTAAAGCTATTTAATATGGTTACTTGTGTATTTTACCACACTTGATAAAAGATCAAGTGTGGTAAAATACACAAGTAACCATATTAAATATTTCAATCTTGAGAAAGCTAACTGATCAGAAAGAGTAAGACAGAAAAGAAGAAAGACACAAGATATCAATGAAGCAAATATATAACACCAATAGTTTGTTACTATTTCAGTTGTATCCATGAAAACTACAAATAGGAGAAAAATCTTTTTCATAAAACTTGACATTGGCTTTTTAGTAAACAGCTTCTTATATTAATTAATCTAATTGCAAAATGTACTTGTGTATTTCTTTTCACATTCACTTTTAGTGGGAGATTCTGTGAATTCTGGAAACTACTGTTATAATAATAAAGCAAATGATGTAGCAATTCCAATGATCAGAAAATTAATTCTTATTTTAATTTCTAGTTCAACTGTTTTGAAAATCATTAACCAGCAACAATATTGGTCAAGTTGTTAATTAGCACATAATCATGTCAATCTCTCAACACTCACAAACTGATTACAAACATATATTCCTACATTTGTCAAAGAGCAATCATACTCTATTTCTTCTTTACTACGGACTGTCTAAACCTTTCAGTGAAATCTAAAAAGAGTCAGTTATACAGGAATAGTTGGTGAATCTCTGAGACCTGACTCACATTGTATAGGATGCAAGACATTTCTGGTAAGAACAGAGATATTTTAGAATATTTAATTAGGTCAAATGGTACAATAAAACAAGATTATGTATACATTATATATAGGTTAAAGAAATATTTTATTAAAAAGTAGATAAACAACAAAGCTAAACGTGGAATGTTTGGAAGGGGAATAAAACAAAACTTTTTTAATGGAAAAACTTTTAAAAATAAATAACATATGATCAGAAAACATGTTATACTTGTGGAAGAAATATCTGTAAATTCAAAGGACTTATACCATAAGCCGAACTCATTTGAATAAAATGAATATTTTCAGAAGAACTATGCTGCTTACTTCCAGAAACAATTTTCATAATATGAGAAAAAAAAATCAGTATGAATTGCTATAAAATACTGAAGGAAAGAGTTCTTAAGTTAAGTTGGCCCAGTCTTTTTTTGACAATAGCATATTCTTCTCTGCCTCACAGGTTCCTATTTCATCAATGCCTCCCCTAAGCTATAGGCAGATGGTCTTCTCTGGTCATTGACAATTTCCATTCAAGGAAGTTCTTAGGTGTCTCTCTCCCTCCCTCCCTCTCTACTTTTCTCAAACCTGTTGATAGCTCCTTGTTCTTGACTAGTGCTGTGTCACCTGCATTAGTGTCAGAAACACCTGAACAGTAGAAAGAAAATGAAAGATAGAAAACAGAATTCCACTTGATCATTCATAGGCAACTCTTGGTAACTTGATAGAAAAATATGTAAAATTTAGAATAAATAATACAGCCCCTATATATTTTGAATTTAAAAAAAAGGTTTGTGAGCCTACCTGTATCTCTGGCTTTGAAAATGAATGGCTGTATTTTACATATCATTCTAAATCTAACCCATGGTTTGTTTATACATTACCTGAATTACCATGATGTGTGAAAGTAGCTTGTAAACTGTGATTTATAATTGTAATATTACATTCAATACACCTGATTACAAGTCAGTTGAAATAGAGTCTCGTATACTTGCAATATATGCTATTCATTTAAATAATGTGACCAATTCTTTCCAGTAGTAGCTGGCAGAAATGGCATGCTTGAATAGCTTTTGATCCTATTTTTTTCAGACCAATTCCTTCTCTCATTCTCTGCAGCTACTTTGCTGGCACAATAGTGCTAACTGCAGCTGGCATCTCACTGCTAATGTATCCCATAAGACTTTAGAGTTTGGTAATGGACCTTGGCATTCAATATTTGTTAAGCTTAAGCCATTACACAATTACCTGTACACCATGAGATTTGAATGACATCTTAATAGTTTTAACTCACTGTATAAAAGACAGTGAATTATCTGAAAGGATAGTTCATATATGCAGTAACTTAGCTCCAAACATTAGAATCCACGTAAGTGGCAAAACACTGTCACTTAAATTGGACATGAATATGTTGCAGTCTACATTTTGTAGTATGTGAATGCTGCTTTACACAATGGCTGGTCACACATAGGCTTTATTGTGTAGACTTGTTTGCCATGTGGATTGTGTCTATGAGCTAGAATTTCTGAACATGTGATAGAACATAGAGATTCATAATGTTGTGCAGGGAATCCATGTAACAAGCTGCCTTAAGAAAATGTCATATGAGCAATGGTTTATATGCTTACTGCATGAAATCTATTTCAATCTGCATTTATTCACTGGTAACAATGTATAAATTATTATTATTAAATTAGAATTAAACCTTTCTAATTGAAATAATCTATTTTGAATAATTTTCTCATTTTTTGCATTTAGGCCCTTAGGGTAGCCCTCAAACTTTTTTAAAATTTGGATATATAAAATCCATCCTTTGAATTCTTTCTTGTTATAAACTACTGTCCTTATACTCCAAAACAGTAGTTTATTTAAATTGAATCTTATAATTTCAAGTCTTGTGATATTTGGATGTATTTTAAGCATATTTTAAAAACTTAAGCAAAAATCCCTGTATGCCTATCTCACAATACTTAGGTAGTTGCTGCTAGGATTTATCTTCAGATTGTATAAACTATCTTTTTTTGTTCCTTACACTTTATGTTTAACTTGTCAGTCCATTCAATCATACTTGAATGCTTTCAATTTTCTCTTGATTGCTTTGAGTATCATTTAAAGCCCGTTGACTTCTAGTAGAAATAAAATGGCAATTTTCTATCTTTCCAATCTTACCCATTTTATTGCCTAGTCACTGTTATTAGAAACTACTAACAATTTTTGAGACAAAGTAAGCCATATGAAAATATTCTATTTTGATTTCTGTTCATTTAAAATGCATTCCTGGTACATTTGTTTAACTATTAAATGTCACAGAAGCTATTTGTTTCTCAGTAGCTAATCATGGGAATAAGTGTTATCTTTCATTGGATTCAATGGACTTTATTTTTGAGTAAATCTGAAATCGGGATCAGCCTGAGCAGCAGATTAGCAAATGGAAATAGAAATACATTTTAGGGCAGTCCTGTCTGACTTTTTCTGTCAGTTTCTTTTACAGCATTTATTCCTGATGTTAGGAATAATATCAGGAATGATTAAACTGTTGTTGAATAATAAACAGACAGATGAGTCCCATTCCACTTCTAGAAGGATTGTTTATAGAAACGCCAATCAAACTTGTTTTTTGAGGTGCACCATCGATTTTTTATAGTTCCACAGAAGATGTTGAAATTAATTTCTCATAATCTATCAGTCAAGTGAGGGAAATATATATGCCTTCTTTTGCAAATGTTTCAGGAACCACTTCATTTAATCTACTGGTAAAAAGTACAGTTTAAAAAAGCTGAGCACAATTTAACGTAAGATGAAACCTGCCAGTTAAATTTCTATGGAAGTTCTCAGTCATCCAGGTAATGGTTGTCCCAAAGGTGTTTTTTTCAAGAGGCAACTGGACTTTCTGGTTTTTCTTTGAAGACGTTACGCTTCTCATGCAAGAAGCTTCTTCAGCTCGGACTGGATGAGAAGCGAAACGTCTTCAAAGAAAAATCAGAAAGTCCATTTGCCTCTTGAAAAAAAGCACCTTTGGGACTGCCAGTTTAACAAACCGCCATCCTATATGAAGTAAAATGTATTTACAAAATCGGTCTAGTCTGAAGTAGAAAAAGAAGCAAAAACTTCTTAAATACGGCACATTTGACAAATTATATAAACTTTTACGGAGGCCAAAAAAATAATAACAAAAATATATGTTTGTGCTGCTTTTGCTGCTGCCTTTTAACCCAGGCGCCGGATTTGTCAAGCCTGTTCTTCGCTCCTGGTTTTGACAGATGTAAAAAAAAAACCCAACCTCGGCGACTTTCGCAAGCAAGCAGGAGCTCAACTTTTTCTTATTGGCGGATCGATGCGAAGCGATTTAAATATTAAATGAGACCTTTTAAGGCAAGATCGTGGGTGACATTAGTGGAAGGAAGGTGTCCGCGAGAGCGGGGCGGAGGGGGGGGGCCGGGAGATGAGTTGCATAGATGAGGTTAGTTTCCTGCTTGTTTCCTATTCAGCCTCCGTTCCTGTGCTTGACGTGAAACTTTTAAGGTGGGAGGGAGGCGTCTTGTCTTAAGGTAGCCCTGAAAAGGCACCAAGATTAACGCGCGCCACCAAGGGCGTGGGTTCAATGTGTGTGTCAAGAGTAGGGCGGTTTTTTTTGGGGGGGGGGAGCGACGTCTTCGTAAAACGAAACCGTCGGACGTTGAGGAGGGCCGATCGCCGCCCGGGCTTCCTGGCTGCTGGGCGGGGAGGGAGGGTGGCTGGCTGGGAGAGGAAGCCCGAGGTGGTTCCTCTTGTCCCTTTAAGACCCTGTTCGCTGCGAAAGGAGAGGAAAGAGGCGGGCGCAGTAGTGATGCGCCCGGACTTTGCAAGACGCCTAAAATAAACAACTTCCTTTCGCCGTGGAGTTTCGCGACTTCGGGGCTGCCTGCGCGAAAGTGCGATGTGGGCGAGGGCGAAGAGGGACGCTTGAGCCGGGCTGTTGGCTCCCGGATGGCCGTCTGGGGGACGCGTCCGCCTTGCATTTGGACGGCGGGCTCCCGAGAAGCACTTTGACCGGGGGGCTGACGAGTCGGGATCTCCGATGCCTACGGCCGCCTTAGCGTCGATCGCCTTGCCTCCTTTTCTTTAGCGCGCCGCGGCGGGCGGGCGGGGAGAAAAATGCTGGTGCCCTTCCCGAGCTGAGAGAGCCAACGCGGGGCCCGACAACAGTTCGATCCGGCTTGTCGGGGAGATTGATGGGAAACAAAGGCGATGCGAGGCCTCGCGTTGTTATCCCCGGCGCGGTGCCCGTAGCGGCAGCCCCGATTCCGAGCTCCGGCGAGCGGGCGATTCTTTGGGAACTTCCTTAAGCGGCTGCGCCACCTTAAAGAAGCCTGATGACTTTTCTCGTTACATTGTAGCAGCGGAAAGAATGTCGGCGCGGGCCGTGGCTGACGTCAGAGGGGAGCAACGCAGAGCGGCGGTGGCGGCGGCGGCCAGCAGGCAGCAGCGGCGGCCCCGGCACGGAGGAGGCAGTGGCGAGAGCGGCCTCGGCCCCGCCACCACCACCACCACCATCCCCGCCAGTACAGCCAGCGCCACCAGCGCAGCAATGGCGACCGTCGGGGAGCGCAGGTCCTTGCCTAGCCCGGAGGCAATGCTGGGGCAGCCCTGGAGCCATTGGGTCGACGCTGCTAAACTTCACGGGAACGATGGTGAGCGAGCGAGGGAGTCCCTTCTTTCGTGGGGGAGGGGAGGGCAGGGAGGGAGAGGGGAGGGGTCTGCCCGGCAGCGACAGGGTTACCACAGCTGGTCGCCTAACGCTCTTCTGCCGGAATTGTCTGATAATCTGCCCCAGAGTAAGAGGAGGGGTGTGGGTGGGTGGAGGGCAGCGAGGGAGAGTTGGCCGAGAAGGTCCTGTTTATGTCTCTTACTCCACCTCGCACTACCTTGTCTGTATCCTTAGGTTTATACATAGGTAGGTCACTCGGGTAAATCTTGCCCAGGCAGGTGGCAGTGCCTAGCTGACCTTGGGTGATTATAAAACAAAAGCAAAAAAAACCCTGTGTGCTTGACTGATCAGGGATGGGAGACCACCAGGAAATTCCAGAGCTCTGGGGTAGTTTGGGATTTATTTATTTTTTCTGGGGGTGGGGAGAAGTCCTGGAAGAAGACAATGGTAATTCATCTTCACGTTCCTGCCAGGAAAACAGCATGGGTTTTTTTTTGTATGAAAGCAACAGGAGTTCAGCTTCACTGGAGGGAGATTTTATATTTAAATAATAAGGGCATTCTCTATTCTTGAGGTGTTCACTTAAAACAAATGGTAAAGCTAGATCTCAGGTAAGTCCCGCAACTCATTTATCATGGCAAGCAGGAGAGTGATTGCCTATTTCTTGGTGTTTTTATTTCTGTTATGATGCCATCCCGTAATGCAAGTTTTTGTTTCCAGAGGATTTTGGAAGTCTACTGTACTCTTCCTTCAAATCACACAAAGTAGAGGACTTATAACTGTTTCTTTGCTCAGTGTAGAAATCAGTGTAATGAGGCTCCAAGTGTATTTAATATAACATTAGTGGACATGATTTTATTTAGTCATAAGATAGCCCATCACCATTCTGCAGGACTCCCAGTGGTTTTATAGAAATATACAACCAAAGACATCCACATTATTAAAACAGTAAAATCTTTAAGACAAAATAGCCAAATAATAGATATTTTCAAGTGCTTCTGATGGCAGTTAAAAATTGGAGCTGAGTTAAACTAAACTCTAATGGGAGGCCATTCCAGACCCCTGAGCTTCCCCTTCTGCCATATCTTCTGAAAGGGAGAAATCATTAGCTGCTTCTGGGTGAGATAAAATTGGTCAGCCTGATTCTAATGACTGAAACACACTCCTGAAGATAATGTAGTATGAAATATGAAGAGCTTTATAGGATACAACCATCCCTTTAAGTTTTGTTACTTTATTTATTTAAATTTGTTATAGCTGTTCAACACCAGTAGACTCTGGGCTGCATACAAAACTAAAAATATGCATAAAATGGGGGGAGACATAAAACCACAAACAGACAGACCAGATTAAAAGAATCATAAAAGCAATACAAATCAACAGGGCCCTCCAAAATAGAGTAATATTATAATGTATATTATATATATTCAACCAAAGCCAGGTTTCAAGTGATTTCCAGAACCCTAGGAAAGAGGGTGCTGCCCTTCTTTCGGAGGAAATGCTGCTCCAGAGGTTGGGGATCATGAACGAGAGGGCACATTTCCTTGATCGCACAATATGACAACACTGAATAATAGTTTAATTTAAGGCAACCAAATGCCAATAGGAAGCCAGGACAGGATCCAAAGCTGTTTGTACTTCTACCAGGAAGTGCCAAATAGTGCCCAAGCTGCTACATTTTGGAGAAAATAAGACATCTGAGTGGTCTTTAAAGGCAGTCCCAAGTAGAGTGCTTTGTGGTAATCTAAGTAGGTGGTAATGAGGCCCTGTGTCACTGTAGCAAGGTGTCTTGCCTCAGGTGGGGTCCAGTTGCCACACAAGTCAAAGCTGAGCAAAAACTGTCCCAGTCACAGCTTCCACTGCTGTCCAAGTAGGAGTCTTGAGTCCAGGAGGACCCCAAAGTCTCAGGCCTTCTCTTTCAGGACTAGTGTTTCCATATCTAGAGATGTCACTGGAGTAGTCAGAGAACTACAATGGACAAATAGATGCTCAGTTAGGTAGGGTTCAATTTTAGCCCATCCCATCCACATCTTTTTGGCCTTTAGTCTCCAAAATAAGATACCAAGAGCAGAGCGTGGTCCAGGATAAGTTTCATCAACATACTGATGGCACTGGACCACCAGATGATTCTCCCACTTTCATATTAGATTTGCTATGCTTAACATTATGCTAACTGTGGGTTACTTGGTATCAGCAAAAGCTCTGTCCTTTGGGTTTGCACAGTTCTCCTGTTTTTACTTTAGTTAACTGCAGTTTGCCACATTCAATGAAGCAACAAATTGTAATTAACAATCCCCAAGTTAAATTTAAAATAAATCAAAGTGACTTCTAGGTAAGCTTATTAATGTTAACTAATAGTTCCTGCTTCAGAACTGCAACTAAAAGTGGAAGCAAAAGTGTTCTAGCTGTTCCTTAGCTGCAAGGAAGAAGATGAGACAAGATAATGTAAATATGGCAGGAAGGTTGATGCATCCCTGTAAATCATTATTATGATGGAAATGATATTCTTGGTATGTTTTATGACGTGCTTGTGAGTAAAAGTTAAAGTATGAAAAGTATTAATAAATCCAAATACTGAATGAGCTATTTTTTCAGACTTAGAAACTATCAGATCACCAGGAATAAAGAAAGTTGTGATGTAATACATAATGTCTATTGCATGCATCTTTGAGCAGCCAAAATAAGAGACAGAATTATAATAATAATTTAAAAATAGGCTACATAAAACTATTATGTAATTTCCAGTAGCTTATACAAAATATACTACCAGGAAGATATATGAGGCAGTTTGCCATACATCAAAAATGCAACTACAACTTGCAAAACTTTATTTGGAAGAGAATTAAGAGTAGAATCTAAAACTTTTCCTCTCAAGCCTGCATAAAACATGCAACATTTCAAATTGCCCATATTGTTATGTATACTCTGGCACCAAAGAGGTATGTCCACTTCTTGAGCTTGTGAAATCAAAGTCTCTTGCTAGGTTCAAAGTATTGCTAAAATATATGTTATATTTAGGAACTTTTCTTTATGCCTCACATCCCATGAAGACATTACCTGGCATGCCAATACCACAATTGCTCTGCAAACCTATTGGTAAGACAATAGCTGACAATAATGTGCCAGCATGTGGGACAACTGATCAAATGCCTATTTTCCATTGAAATGGTGAAGTGTTGAACTTTCAGGAGCCCTTCAGAGTTGGTCTTTCCATCTTTAGCTTTTTTCACCCTGCAGATTCTAACATTTTATAGCATTGGCAGGTTTCTGAAATAAGCACACATTGATCTTGGCTTCAATGAACGGTAGATTTAGTTCAACCCTGAGAAGTTGGAGAATGCACCTTATAAACTTGCTTCCCCTCAAATTTATGTTGCTTATGGGATTTGAGCATGCAGTTTGTGATATAATGTTTGACAGTAGGAATTCTAACTGTTGTTTTCAGAATAAAAACAGTGGAGCTATGAGGTGAATCTGCCACTTGTTAAATAAATTGAGGGTATTGATTTGATTTCATGGTTGTATTAAAGTCCTGGGTCAGGTTTTGAAAGACAGCATCCTTCCAGATGATGATGATTGCCTACTAACATTTTTAGGCCATTTATGGCTATTCACCACGTCAGTGTATAGATAAAAGGAGGATATAAACACTAGATCAGTTTTAAAATACCTGAATCAACGTGTTTGAACCTAGTGATGAAATGGCTACGGATGTCACTCTAATTCATATTCAGAGGAAAGCATTTCAAAATTAAAGAGCCACTGCAGAGAACTCTCTTTGTTCCAAAGCAAAGTTGTATGCAGAAAGTTAATTTTTAATTCTTATAAAATTATTTTTGTAACAGATTTTTTTTTAGTATTTGACTTCTAGACCATATGAAATCCTTTATGTTATCTATGTTTGTTGTAATACTCACTTGCTTTTAAAGAGGGAAGGAAAATATCTATTACATGCTTTTTGTATCTTAAGAATTTTTTCCTGTCAGGTGAATTTAAACCATTTTATGTAAGATGGGGAGACAGACATAAGACAAATTCATTTTATATCACTGTTGCACTGAATGTTTTGGATTTAATCAGAATATAATTTACCATGTAGCTGACACTCTAAAAGGAACACTACAAACTAACATTTTTCTTTTGTTTGTTACATCCTCACAGGAGCAGCCTTAGAAGAAAATTTTAAAGAGTATGGTAAAAACCGAGAAGCGATGCGACTTTGTAGGGAAGGTGAGTTTGATGTAGACAGATTTCTCACTTCATACGACAATCAGTGAAACATACACATATGTATAATTTTTATGTGGGCCTGAATTTGCAACCCTACATTATTACAAATTTGCACTTTCAGAGATTATTGGAACCTTCTATTTGTCTTGAAATAACTAACATACATATATGTTATTTCAGACAAATAACATACATTTACATTTTTCAAAATTTCTAAACATTAACATTATTATTTTATGAGTTATTTAATGTAATTTTGTACTACATTAAATACATAATATAACAAAAGCTAATAGAATTGATAGAACTAACTGGTAATAGGTTTTGACTTTTATATGCTAACTTGGGAGTTTTCATTGGTTTACTCATCTTATAATAGATTTGGTTATATGTAATTCTTAAAAGGTCATGCCAAATGCTGAAGCTGCTTTTCACGGGACAGTTGGTTGTTTGCCTAGCTACGTGGTATGCAAGGAACAGATCAAAAAGTAACGCAAGAAAAATTCTGCATTTTTGATGAAATGATTTTTTTCCAGGATCTAGTTTGAAATGGGTAGATGTGTTCACTATAAAAATTGACAAGCAGAACACCACTGCAACACCTGTCTAATAGCATAGCTATCTCTGGGAAGTATTTAGAAGCATAGTTTTCATGTTTAATAGATATTGACAGCATTGGTTTCCAGGAACTCGTTTAGTTCATCTTTAAGCAACTTAAATTGACAATCATTACCTCACATTTCAGTTACGGGTTCCATCTCTAATTTTGGTATATATACAAATGTTAGATGAATCAGTGAACTAAGAATAAGGTTTAGGTTTACTCGTAATGCACTGATTCATCTTAATTCATAAAAAGTTAAGAGTGGGGAAAAATCTGTCAACTTCTGTAAGTCTCTTGTCATTTTTCATTTATCTTTTTCAGCTTTAAAAAGCTCCTTGTGTTGCAGACATTTACTCCATCCTCCTGATCACATTAGTTGCCTTTTTTTACACATCTTTGAGCTCTGTATTATTCCTTTTTATATATAAAAATCAAAATGATCAATAGGTTCCAAGTGTCATCATAACGTAGCCTTATGTAAGGGGATTATGATGTGCTGCTGATTTCTGAGTCACAAAATTTTTGCAATATTTCTGAAGTTTTCATTAATCTATAAACTGATGTTTTCATGAAGATGTTTGAGCTATTCATTCATTTCTATTTTAGCCTTTATCTCTGCATTTGCATTATATCCCACTTTGGTTTAGGAGCTTAAGATAAATGTAGCACTCTTCTTCCCATTTTCCCCACACAAACAATCCTCTGAGGTAGTAGATTGGGCTGACCGTTACTGGCTGAAGGTCCCAGTTTCAGAGGTTAAAGGTAGACTTAAATCTGGAACTCTCCAGTGCCCCTCACTTTCACCATTATATAGTCTTCTACTTGTTGATGTTTTTTGGACTGGTTGTACGTTGGGAGATACTTTCTGGCCAAGTTTACTAAGTAGAATTGAGTGGCATTGCAATAGCTAAGTTATTTTTATTTTTCTTACAATCTCATCTCGTTTACATCAAAAAATGTTCTTGCAATGCTTTTGAATGGATCTTTTGCAGGGTCAGTACTTCTTGAATCTTACATCCTTTCTGCCATGTGCATGCCAGTTTAGCTTTTATGCAGCCATACAAAGTTTTTTTCCGAGGGAATGTTTATTTTTTAAAAATACGTTTATGATTCTAAGAAATTGTGAAATTAAAGGATATCTAGCAGCCCTGTAATTTTATGAAAATGTTGTTGGCCTTAACACCTCTTGAAATCTTTTTTCTGTGGTAAAGAAAAGTGAAAAGTCATTATAAAAAAGATAGCTGTGTGCTCTGCATAGTATCTCAGTTTCTGAACAGGTAAAGATATCTTTTCCTCCTCTTAATTAAGGGCAGGTTGAGACTAGGTACACAATGGAGATATGAGCCATATGTTCAGTTGTATAGAATGTAGATTACATACCCTTTTTAAAGCTGTATACATAACATTTGTTTATATTTTCAGCCTCTTCAAGGGATATAATTATAATTAGATGGTCTCTTGGTATTTTTGATCTGTAACAGTACACTTGTTGCCCTCTTGATATTTGATATTTCTTCTTCATCTTCTGAAAAGCTAAGATGCAAAATAGAGCATGAACAAGCTTATTAGCTATCATATGGTTGCCTTATTACCAATTTTGCAGTTTGTTACGGACTAAAATATTTACATTCTACATTATGTAGAATAGTTCAACATAACTATTTTGCTATAATCTGGGCTAAGAATAAAAGCATTTAAATCCTTCCAACTAAAGTTCTCTGCAAAGCAGTAGTTGTATCCTCCTTACCCAACCAAAAATCTTCCCATTCACTGTTTTATGTCTGGAACATGCCATTCGGTATTTACCCATATTTAAAGGAAAGGGATTTTCTCTACAAATCATGTATTTTATCCGTACAAAGTATTCTAGTTATCACAAATACTATTTTGCTGTCATTTCACAAAAGAGTCTGTGAGAGATGTAGTTTAGCAGAATGGGATAGAATCAGGATTGTTTTAGAAGTAAGATTAAACTGGCTTTTCAGACAGACAGAATATCAAGCAATGATTTCCATTTAATTTCATTGTTCCTTTTCAGTATGACAAGTTAACAGCAGACAAAATTACTACTTCCAGCTCATTGGACCTATAAGCGAGTGTTGATTCTGAACGTTCTTACATAAGAATTCCATAGAAATGTGTGTCTTGCGTTCAGTATAATATTGGAAATGCAGCCATGTCTCTGAATGGTTAGAGCTGCAAAAGAGAGACATGAGTTGCCATCAAAACATTTCCAATATGTTTTGAACATAAATATGAGCTTGACTGTACAAGAATAACAATTTAATCTGAAGTTGACCAGCTGGATACATTTTCAAGCCCATGCTCCTTGTCGTAATTCTTAATAACTACCTTGGATTTCTTTAATATCTAAACAAGATGTCCTCTATGATTGTTCTAAGGTCTTTTTCATCCTGTCCTCTCCAAATGTATTATACAACTATCATAATGCCTATCTAGTTACTAGTTGAGGATAGTTGCTGCATAAAGATAAGTGGCAATTATGTAAACACAAAACAGTTGTTAGGCCATATCAAATCAAATCTTTATTATAGTTATAGACCAACATAAGAAGGGTGGTAAGTAATTAAAAAGAAGCATGAAGTCTAAAAGTATAGATCATGAATGAAATATATATGTACATATGTATGTATGTATGTATGTGTGTGTGTATGTATATGTATATATGTATACATACACATTTACATACACACATACAAAAATTATACACATGTGCATACAGAAATTATATATATATTATACACACACACATACACAAATGTAATATACACACATAAAACACATAAAAGTATATACAAAAATGAGAATCTAAAGGGGTAGGAGCATAAGATGGGTATAGGGGAGCATAAAAACCTGCAGCTTTTATGGAAGACTATATCAAGTTTACAAAGCATGAATCTAATTTATAAAGTTGAGATTCAGGTACAGACCATCATTGGACAAATTTTGAGCACCGCTGCCATAGAACCTGGCAATACTGCATGTTGTGGTAGGGCTGGTGTCTGAAATCAACAGGGTTATATAAAATTGTTTTGTGCACCTTGGATACTTATGTGTTTGTGGTGAGATGAGGTGTACGAAGATCTCTGTAGTGCAGGCACTGGAGAAGTACATGCTCTGTAGTTTTTGTGTGTCCAGAGTCCCAAAGGTGTCGCCTTTCTGAGTAAGGAATCTTCCAGTATTGCCCTTCAAAAACAGCTGTGTGGAAGGCATGACACCATGCAGAGTCTGTGTTTTGGTACTTTGAGTTTAGTTTGTTGTGCCATGTGGGAGCAGAGGTATTAAGCCATATAATTTTCCAGACGATAACAGTTGAAAAACAATGTTTATTTGGACTTATTATATGTGTGTTACAGAGCTAAAAAAATCTTTCTGAACAAGATATAATTTCATTCTTTCAGAATTCTCTAATTTTGTCGATGCTTTGATTTTGATTCTGTAGTTTTTTTTAATCTACTGAAGGGAATGACCATTAGCACTTGATGCTATATATGTCAAAGTAGCATCTCTTTTCTCTCCCGTTAGAAGAAACATGTATCAGTTTACAAACCAAGTAGTAGTAGATGATTGATTGCATTTTTTGCTCTAAACTACAGGATTCTGAATGGCTTAACAAAAAAAAACATAATAGGGTGATTTTGATTTTTATTCTGTGCGTTTCATATATCTTATCATTCCTAATTCCAATTATACCATAAACTTGTTTTATTTATTTATTATTAAACTTTTATGCTGTTCATTTTGCTGAGGCGATTCTAGACTGCTTACAGTCATATAAAAATCATATTTAGCAGGATGCTTTATTGTATATGATACTCCAGCTGTTGGCTATTATGTTTCCCTCTTTAGCTAAAAACCACTAGTAACATATTTTAAAAGAAAAGAAAAACCATTTTGGCTTTCAGTGGTTAACTGGATGCTAATAAGAAACCCACAAGCAGACATGAGGAACATGTTTTTCTTCCCATTCATGTTTTTCATAACTGATATTAAAAGACTTACTAGAAATAATACATTAAGGTGGTTGAATATAGGGCAAAAGTATTATGAGGTATTGCATTATTTCATAAGTACTAAGGATTCCCAGAAGATACATTAAAAATAGTGGTAAGGGAAACATTAAATACAGAAGTTATTACACACATACTCTTTTGTTTTATGCCTTTTTCGTTGTTGGCCAACTAAATTCAGGATATGCTTTAGAAAACAAGTTGCCAGTGTGAGCACATTAACTACAAGCATGTAGTTAAGTGACACTCTCAAAGGACTGTTACGACCATTTTTAGTTCACATATTGCTGCACAGCATAGATCAGATATTTTTGTAGAAACTCTTAAATAATGACCTAATTTTGACCCAATTAAATTCCATTTTTTTGTTTTGAGACAATTATGTGTATGCCAGCAACAGTATCCTTAATGAATAAAATGCTTGATGGTAAGCGATTAACACTTCACACATTAAAGCTACAGTTCAGTGAAAAAATTACTACGAGAGTTATCGTCTGTTGGATTATTTTCTTTATGCAATAAATCAATCAAACACTGAAGTCAGACTATTTTGTACATCATTGTGGTCCACATAAAGGTCTGATAACCTTCAGATGCAAAACTTCAACAAAATTGAAAAAGCAAATATTTTTTCACAACGTCTCTGCGTATAGATATATTACTTTTGTATTTATACAGACTTCATGTGCTTATCAGTATTGGTGTATTGCAGAATTTCTAAAATTTTGCTTTAATTTGGTAAATAAATGCATAAAATTACCACACCTTTCATCGCCAATGAGGTTAAGTTTGGCAAAAGATAAAACATATCATTGATTTTAATACAGGTAATCCTCAATGTACAACTGTTCATTTAGTGACTGTTTGAAGTTACAACAGCACTGACTTATGACTCTTTTTCACACTTACTATCATTGCAGCATCCCCATCGTCACATGATCAAAATTTAGGCACTTGGCAACTGGCATATATTTCTGACGGTTGCTAGGTTGTCCTGGGGTCATGTGGGGAAGCTAAATTCACTTAACCGTATTACTAACTTAACAACTTTGGCAAGAAAGGGTGTAAAAAGGGGCAAAACTCATTTAACAAATGTCTCAATTAGCAACATCAGTTGTGAGCCCAATTGTCATAAATCAAGGACTACCTCTAATGATATTTTAATCTGTATATAAAATCTGTATATAAAACAAAACAATGATAGGACCTTTTAGATTTATGGTATAAAATCTACACTTTGGAGATATTTCCATAAGATAATTACATTTAAAACCTTTTGTTTTAGTTGGAAGGATGAGTTTACTTATCTTGATTTTATTTTTCAGACTGCCACTTCTTTTTCATTTCACATTTGGAATCTTTATAACTGCAGCTATAAATTCTGAATTTGTCACTAGATTTGAATTTGTCACTCGATGCAGGGCAGGAGCAAATACTGAGTATATGTGCCATGAGACTTGTTCACCCAAAGGTGGAGCTCTGTCATTGCTCTCTACAGGCTTAGTTTTGGCAAGACACATTCTGACAGTGATCCGGCTGCATGCACTAACTAGGAAATTTGAACATACAAAGCTGGGGCCTTTTAAGGCTGCACCCCAACTCCTGTGTTTGATTTATTGCTCATATTTGCATAGTCACCCATGGCACAGAGACCTGCTTATACAATCAGACAACTGGCTTGTCGAGGCAGAGTGGAAGTTAGAAAATGATTTCCAGCTTCTAAGTTTAAACCATGAAACTTGCGGACACCAAGTTAGAATCCTGGCAGAACTTGCTATGAGCTTTATTTGGATAAGTTTGCTGTTGGCTTGCTCCAGGTAGGAAATACTGGTCTCCATTCTACTTTGCAACCCGTCCCCAGATTGTGCCCCCTTCCCCCACCCCACTTAAACTTGCTCACCTTTCCCAGTACATCATGATCCACAGTTTGAGAATTTCTGGCTTTTAACATGTTTAAATTGCTTTATAACTATCAGATTGTAAGGTACCGTAATTATACAAGACTGAAAAGGTCTTTGGACTTGGTTTTGAAGGTGATATTCACCCATACCTTTTGTAGAATTGATGTGGTTATAGATCCTTCATGACAGTGTAGTTGGCTTCCTGTAATATGTATGATATTCCACTGCTGTGCTTTGTACTTGAAATATTCAGAAAAGAATATAGTTTACACACAGTTTGTGGCCTCCTGCTTGGATTACCTTGTCAGAAATTAGCCAGGGCAAAACTACACCTTGCCAAGATAGTATTTTGATTTGGCACAAATGCAGATAGTGATTTTGAAAAAGTGACCTGAAATAGTTGCAGTGTTGGAGTTGCTAGCTAAAATAATCTAATATTAGTATGCCTACAGAGGAAACATTTATTTAATACCTAGAATCAGTCCATTTATGTAGTATTTATGTAATGTTTATGTAATATTTATGATACACTTTAAATCTGTTAATCAGGTGTTAATCCAACTGTTCCTAAATTATACTGAACTATAGTTCTTGTATAAATGTTTGCTTGTATAATGGACATTTGAGAAGGCAACATTTTGATTATTAGAGACTATACTTTTAAAGTAGATCCACACCCAGTGATATCATGAATGTGGAAAGTGATGGAATTTGCATAGCCATATAGCTGTAATGGTGATATATTCTAATTCTCATGTGCTTACTGTGTGAGCCCAAGACTAAGTCCACAGTTTTAAAAATTAAGTTGTGGTGTTTTGATAGAGCTCAATGTCTTAAAAGCACAACAGGCAGTATATGAAAAGTTATGATTAAAGTAAGGACGGCTTACAAAGATAAAAAGATATGAAGACATATAATCAATGATGCTGGGTTAAACTGACAATATTTCCTAGCTATATTTCCTTTTTTTAATTACCCCAAATCATAATTTGGGAAGGGGAGGTTGCTGAGCTTTGAGTAATAGTGCTTTCTCCTACAGAGGTATCCTGATTGATACATAAACATACATGTAGACATTTTCTCTGAAAAGGGAAATTGCAAGTCTGAGAAATATGTTGATAGGGAAGAGGAGAGAAATGGGATTTAAGAAAATAACAGACAGTTGAAAGAGACCTTGGAGGTCTCTAGTCAGATCCCCTGCTGAAGCAGGAAAGCCTACACCACTTCAGACAAATGGTTATCCAACACCTTCTTAAAAACTTCCCGAGTTGGAGCACCCACAGCTTCTGGAGGCAAGTCGTTCCACTGATTAATTGTTCTGTCAGGAAATTTCCGCTTAGTTCTAGATTGGTTTTCTCTTTGATTAGTTCCCATCCATTGCTTCTTGTCTTGCCTTCAGGTGCTTTGAAAAATAGGTTGACTCCCTCTTTGTGACAACCCCTTAGATATTGTAACACAATTTAGGGGATTGCCACCCTAATTTAAAACCCAAACCATATAGAATCAGGCTACATTTTTTAAAAATCACTTTTTTCCATGAATGTTCATAAGATCTTTTTCATATGTTGTGTCAGGCCTAAGATGAAGTGATGAGGTGATTAGTTTGAGAAATGCCTTTTTAGAAATGACTTCTTGCTTACAGTTGGGCTAGTGATTCTTCACTATTTGTGCTTTTTTAAATCTGAGCCCTTACTTTTAAAATGGGATATCAATTCTGAGATTGCTATAAATATACTTTTTTCCCTTTTATTTGGGTCCATAAAGGAACCTTATGCATGTCAAGCATGTCTGATTTGTGATTGTTGCAAGCAGTCTTGAGGGACCTTTGGCCAGTGCACTAAATATGGCGTGGACGAATTCTCTATCCAGTGTTCCAGTTACTTCTTTCACTTTCCAGATAACTCTCTGTTTGCATTAAAGAAAATGTTCCTCTACAATATTTAGAAACCTTATGAGCATCCAGTTGTAGATTTTCTTCTTCTACCTGGACAAAGGTGCCCTGTCTGTATTCTGCACACAAGAATTCCTGAGAGCTAAGCTGCTGGTTGACTCAGTACTTGAAAAAAAAATGCTTACTTAGATATACACTGATGGCATAGAGAAAGACCTCTTTAAGAATCAGAGAGTGGCTCAAAATCATAGAGTTTGGACAAAAGAACAATATGCACTCATTGTACCAATTCTAAAGGTTCTCCAGCCTGTTGTGTAAGTGGGGGAGCAGGAGAGCTATCCAGATTTAAGCCAGATTTGATGTCCCATTTCGTTCGGTCGCATGTTTCTAAATTGATAATGCTGATAAATACCATTGTTAAATAAAGGTAATCCTCAACTTACAACAGTTCACTTAAGCGACCATTCAAAAAAAGTGACAGGACCATTTTTTTCACCTTTGCATCCCCATGGTCAAATGATTTACATTCAGATGCTTGGCAGCTGACTCATGTTTATGACGGTTGCAGTGTCCCGGGGTCATGTCTTCACCTTTTGCAACCTTTTGACAAGCAAAGTCAGTGAGGAAACCAGATTCACTTAAAAACCATGTTACTAATTTAATAACTGCAGTGATTCACTTAACAAATGTGGCAAGAAAAGTCATAAAATGGGGCAAAACTCAAATTTCTGACATAAATATAAATAAATATAAATTTGGGGCTCAATTGCCCTAAGTTGAAGGTTACCTGTATGCTTCCACCTTGACATACCACATTGGCATATTTGTTGGAAACAAAGTCATAAAAAGCAAACAGTGCTGATTAAAACAGCACAAAATAGATTCAACATAATAAAACTAAGACAAATTTTAAAGAAAGAGTTTAACAGAGCAAAAATCAGAAAATTCTCAATTGTGAAGGAAAATACATGTTCTCCTGTGGCTGAAACAAGCATGATATTGACTCCAAGTCAGCCTTCCACTCTTTAAATGAAGTTTGGTTTAATCTGTTATGAACATACGTAAAGTATAATAGCAGCAACTTTAAGCTTAATAAGATTCCATGGGAGGCTATAGAGGGTTTATGATAAGGATCATAAAAGTTATGCTTTCTTGGACTTCTGCCTAAAGTGAACAGTTCTATGAGATTAACACTCTATGGATTTGGTAGTGTGAGATATGTGAAATACTTCTTTATGGAACAAAGTCTAAAAGGGCCAGCCAAACTGGTTATGCAGACATGAATTAAATTATAATTTTAAACAGTGTAGCTAATATCACCTTTTGTACAAGCTTTACAAGTATGTTTGCAAATAGTATAGTTCAAAGTGCTTGGCATATGTAGATTGTTATAAGATTTAACCCTCTAACATAGATTATAAACTAAAAATACACTTTTAACAGTATTAAAAATTGGATATCTGCTTTAAACTGATGCTGTAGCTACTGAATGGATTACAGTGGTTTAATTAGTTTAGAAAATATACTTGTGCAGATATGGAGAAGTTCAAAAACTGGGTTCAATTTTTATGTGGTGCTAGGTATGAGGTACCAGTAATTTAAAATAGAGCTGTTAGGGTAACAGACTGTAGCTATATAGATGATAAAGGAATTTATAAAAAAAATCTCACAGAAAGAGAAAAAATTTGCAGCATATTTGAGAATTAAGAGAGATGTTTATTTAGAGCAAAGGTCTTCAAACTTGGTAAATTTAAGACTTGTGGACTTCAACTCCAAGAATTCCCGAGCTAACATGACTGGAGGAGGAATTCTGGGAGTTGAAGTCTACAAGTCTTAAATTTGCCAAGTTTGAAGACCCTAACTTAGAGGAAGATAACTACTTAATAGACTGGTATTTAAGAAGTCCGCAAACTTTCTTACAGTGTCAAGGATACTGATAATACAGAGTTCTTGAAATCTTAACACACACTAAAATATTAGGCATATATTAGAAATAACTGATGCTTAGATTTAATTGACTATAATTTAGAGGATGAGCTCTATAGAAAGCATTTTACTGACAACAAAAGTAATTGAGTTGAAATATTTTATTTCAGGCTTCTCTCCTACCCTCAGTGTATTTGTTTATTTGAAAGGAGTTGGTTATTAATCAGATGCAAGATTTCCAGAAAGCTCTTTAAATTTTCCTGTTGTTCTATATAAAAGTGACAACAACAACAACAACAAAAACCAGAAAGAAAGCTAAATGTGGTTGAGGGCTAACTGATGGTGAAAATAGTTACATCATCTGGCTTTAGTGCTTTCAGTTTTTTTAAATCTCGAAAATACTCTAACCAAACTTGCTTAAATGTTATATTTTATTTTGCTGTCATCAGTGGTTTCTTAGTGGATTTGTTCATTAATTAATTGTAAATAGTACACAGCCTCTAGCTTAGTTGTTGTAAATTAATCATGCATAATAACAACAGCTAAGAAAATCTTCTGAAAGATTTGATCCAGGATGAAAATATGAGCAAGCTTAACTATGGAAGTCTTGTTCTGGTGTCTGGAAGCTATAGCAAGAGGACAGAATTTGACTAAACAAGAAAGAATTAATTGTTAATGCCGTGGGAATCAAGATTGTTTCTCAATGGGGTGCCACTGCCCCTGAGAGAGCAGAAACTAGGGCTGATTAGGCAGGTGGAGGCTGTGGCCAAGCAGGCTTTTGTCCAGCTTTAATTGGTGTGCCAGTTGCATTCCTACCTGGAAGACAAAGTTCACACAACAGTGGCTCATGCCCTCATCTCAGCTGGAATACTGAAACATATTCTACATTCTGTCTTTGAAGACCCACCTGGGTAAGTGTAAAAATGCAGCAGACCAGTTACTAGTTGGTGTTAACCTGCTAAGATCACATTACACCTTGTTTTTCCTAGGCCTTTATTATCAGTGGGTTTCTGGATGCAATTCAAAGTGCTGAAAAAAGACTGCCTTAATTCATTTTGTGAAGAGAAATGGTAGCTGGGAAGTACCTTTTCTCGCTGCCGCTCTGACATTGTGGAATTCTGTCTTCCATCACTTCTAAATTTCCATATGCTAAAGATAGACCTTTCCCAAAAAGTTTGGTATTAAACATTTCCTACCATCATTAATTGATTTTACTTTGAATTCCTAATATTGATTTATTTGTTGATAATGATTTTTGTTATGTTCTTTGCTTTATTATCATCATCACTACTATTATAATTTATCTTTGTTGTTACTTTGATTAATTATTGATTGCCTTTATGCTGCATTAACTTCCATGAATGTTTTCTTCAATTATTGAATAAACATTGTGAATTGGTATAGAACTAGAATAAATAAGTACTGAGCAATAGCTTTCTTTATGAGATGGAAAGCAAATATCCATTTCTAACTCATTTTTATAATCAAATAAGCATAATTTAATTGATTTCTCTGTTTTTTACCATTGTGCTTCTGTCTGACTTCTCACTTAACAGTTCTTCCTGTCCGTCATGAATGATAAAATGGACTCTAGTCCATAAAAGCTTATGTCATAAGGATTTTTAATTGTTTTAAATCAGAATAAACGGACATTTAACGTTAGCTAAAATTTAATTTAAAAATATTCTTAATTCATCACCTTCTTTTCTCTCTCTCTCTTTCTCTTTCTCTCTCTCCTCTCTCTACTTCTTCACTACATCACAAAAAAAGGAATTCAGTATACATGCCAGAGGAGTCAGGGTGAGCATCTTTCAACTGCATCCATAAAATGTACATTGATAGGCAATTATATAATAATTGTTATAATTATACTTGGAACAGTAAGGAAGAATGTTCTTACAAAAATCCCTTGCTGCAACTTTAAAAAAAAACCATTGTCTCCTTTCCTATTACTGCTGTTCTTTCTGGTTTACAACCTGTATGCATGTATTTACAAATTGCTTGCTTTTTGTTATGTGTGGGTAGGATTGTAGACTTAGGTATCTAGGAAATTCAGCTGTATCTTATCATCTTAACCTCGTTCAGTAAATCTCATGAGTAGATTATTACTCCATTTCTTAATATTTGATCATATAAGGAGGAATACAGACATTTATGTTCAAGCTTCCCTCAACTTACTTGAATGCTAGCTTAGAAAGGAAAGTTAAAATTATTTTCAAAATTCATGTGTAAATATTTATGAACCCAGATTACCTAATTGAAACTCCTTATTCAGGGGCAGAATCCCATCCATGTGATAACCCTGTTTTGAATCCCATTCAAATCAGTCAGTTATCATAGGACTCTGTTTACTTATTTCCCACTACAATCCCATTTCTCACTTGTACATATTCTGTTAGTCAGTGTCCCTTTTAAATATTGGTAGTACTGCTGCAAATGTAGCATATTCTGTCAAAATAGAGCTGAATAGGGATTTCTTGTAATTTTAAAAAAATACAATAGCAATAGCACTTAGACTTATATACTGCTTTACAGTGCTTTACAGCTCTCTCTAAGCTGTTTATAGAGTCAGTATATTGCCCCCAACAACCTGGGTCCTCATTTTATCGAACTCAGAAAGATGGAAGGCTGAGTCAACCTTGAGCCTAGTGAGAATCGAACTGCCGAACTTCTAGCAGTCGACAGTCAGGAGAATTAGCCTGCAATACTGCATTCTAACCACGGTATCACCACAGCTCTAAAGACTTTAGTTCTTTAATTTATTTTAGTTCATTTTTTATTTGCAACTGCATTTGTTTTTAGAACATTTTTTCAGTGTGGTTTACAACACTAAGAACATTGCTTAATTTAAAATAATCAGAGTTTTATTACAAAAAATAAAATATATAAACTGCAGATATTGCTGTATGTGTAACCACATACAGATTTGGAATATTTTCATATTACTTTTCTAAAAAGTTATGGGAGAATAAAAGCATCTATAGTGTCAGAAAGCTAACAAAGTAAACACTTGATGTGTCTTATTTTAGGGCTTGTGTGGAAGAGACCCAATGAGGATTACAGTATGGCACTTGGATGAATCTATGGAATCTTTCTTTCAGATATACGGAGATTCTTCCTTCATGTTCAGCCAGTGAAAATTATTCCTAAATGCTTCTCATATTTTATGTTGCCAAACCAGGTCTCTTCAAATCTATATTTATGCCTATGATTTGTTTACAAAAATTCTTAGTGCATTCATTTTCCTTTATTGATTTCACATTAATCTATCTAATTTTATCTTGTTTGGGTCTAGTCCATTATTCTAGCCTTTCCAGATGGTTTTAAATCTTTTTTTTGTTACAACTCTTGTTAATACTCTTGTCTGTATATCACTTGTATATTTGATAAATATACTCTATATATCTTCATCCAGGTTGTTTATTGAGTGATCATTGAATCTTGGCTATGAAATATTAAAAACAATATTCATCAAATATATGATATAAGACATTGGTAAGAAGCAGTTTTTCTGTTGCTACCTAACAGCATAAGACCTCTTTTTAATAGACTTAAGTGGAGACAGGTTTTGTGCTAATCATAAGTATCCACCAAATTGGAGAGTACTCATATTGATTTGTGTTGTTTGTGTAATGATCTATTACCCAACTATCACAAATTAAAGCACTTGTGTCAATTTATATCATTTATGTGATCATATCATTAATTATATCATTTGAATCAGGTAATGGTATTGCTATATTGAAAACATTACTATACATATATGATCCAACTTATGTCATTTAGTGAGTTAATGTTCTTTGTATAATGATACTACAGAAATGATGCTAATTGCTTTGGAAAGTCAATCTATTCCATGTCTAATCTAATGTATCAGGATCTGATGAATTGAGATTTCATTGTAATTTGCAAGCACAAAAATAATTTTAAACCTTTGTTTAGGTAAAATATAAAGTAGGCAGTGAACTTTTTAAAAGTGTTGATTTACCTGTAAATATTTAAAACCATTATCACTAAATAGCAGTTACTTTAGATTACATTTTTAAATAAAGATGCTGAGAAATTCAGATTTGTCCAACTTTTTTTTCTAAAAACCTGAAGCATAAATACACAGTGGGTTCATGGTGATAGTTATTGGAAGAAAAACAATTCTCTAATTTTAGAGTTGTCTTGCTTCAGTTATCAATATTTTTTTGAGTTTATTATAAAATAATTTAAAGCAATTAGATTCATTGTTAGTAACTACAATTCCAAATAATTCTGATTTTTAATGGTGACTAGACATCCCATGACCCCCTGGGTCATCTTTCAGAGCATATTTCTTTACCAGATTCTGGATTGCTTCAACAATGATAGAGCTTCTAATACATTGCCTTCACTGAAGAAGTTGGGATGCATTCAGAGATGTATCTTATTTGAAAATAGCCCATGTTGAACTGAGTAGCACTGTCAAACATCAGCACAGGAAATTTTTTATGACATTTTATATTGTGTCATAAACTGTCTTATGATAATATGTCAGAATTGGTTTATAGTTTTCCAAATTTCAGCTTCACAGGAGTTACGGGTCCCATATTTCGGACTTATTCTATAAGTTATCTGAGGTACCTTGGTACCTCAAAATGTTTTGCCCTATGATGTGCCATTTCACCCAGTTAAAGATTACAAGAATCAGAGTTTTAGTAGTATACAAATTGCTATTATTCAAGCAGTTTGTTTTACATCACTTTGAATTAGTATGTATTTTATTTTTGCATATATACACTTTTATAATTATCTTTGCCTTAAATGTTCAAAAAAAGTGATGAATAATTCTGGTGCGTAATATATATATGCTGTGCTCTACCAGCAGCTCATGAAATTTGTTATGCATATTCTATAAATATTTAAAGCAGTTGTACATTTGGATATATTGGCTGTTGGAAAGCTTCTTATAAGCTCTTTTAATCAATTGAGAAAATTTTACAAATTGTTTGTTGGAGTTCTGGAAATATACAAACAAATCTAAGGAAACTTTTTGAAGCATCAATTTCAGTTTTCACCTCAACAGCTTCAGTTTATTTTTCAAAATACCATCAAATCATCTGTTGTAAAAGAACAGCTGTTTATATAAAACCAAGCTACACATGGCTCTCATTATTCACAGTACTTCCCTTTCAATGTTCAATTTAACCAACTAATGAGATTGTGAATATATGTGTATTAGTTTGTTAGATGTGGTGCTTATGGTTGCCTTCTTCCTACTATGAAGACTATTCCCATTTTCTTCCTTTTCATCTCCTTCTCACTTGGTCATGATAGATCTTGCTGAGTCAACCCAGTCAAGAATCTTACTGGTTTCTCTGCTGTGTACAACTCTTTCGTGAGGCAGGTGAAGCATGTTGTAGTGGCATGATCCAGAGACATCTGCAGTGATATCATGAGGGAACCTCAGAGAACCAAGAAGCCAGTGTAAATCCTATATGTTTCTATCTGACATGAGCTGAACGAGGTACTTTGAAAAAGGCAAACTACCAAAAGGAAGCCATATGGACCCTTTCAACAAGGCTAACCCAGTAAGAGCTGCTATGACCAGACAAGAAGGGAGATCAAATGTGTACTCATCCCAGCCTTAAAAGATGTACTTTAATGCATGCATAGAAGGTCATCCATCATTTTTTTATGTGTGAAAATAAAAATGTCAAATCTGTGGCTGTGCAAAAACCTTTATACATATAAAAAGATTTATTCTCCAAATTGTAGATACATGAAATCAGAGATAAAGAGCAAGGAGAATAAGAGCCACATTTACTGCATAATCAGAGTAGTGGGTTTTCACCGAAGAGCCTTTTGTAAATAGTATTAACAGGCTCCAATCTTACAATGTGAGATACAGAGACAAAAAGCTTAAGAGATTGATGTGATATGGAATTGTAAAATAAGATGAGGGGTTTCTTTTTGAGATAATGGATAGCTTTGTACTCTTCATAAATTGGATAATTATGCAATCTGCCCAAAGCAGATCAAAGTGGTTGCTACACTCGTATTGTGATACACTAGTATCACCAAAACACTGGATAATGGAGTCATTTTTGAATGGTAGCAAAACAAGTCTCATATTTTCATTCAGGATAGTAAAGCTCATCTGGTAGTTTCACCATTGCATTGCAGCACTGAGGCACACCCAAAACTTACTCTTTGACTTGGAAGCAATAAGCTGGGGTGGGCCATGTGGTCAACTGGTAAAACACGGATTTTGGCACACCTTATTTTCTCCAATTCTGTTTTCACAGTTTGAGCTAATGTCCTCAACTTAACGACCATTCATTTAGTGACCAAAGTATCAGTGACACTGAAAAAAATGACTTATGACTTGTCCCTGTGCTTATCGCCGTTGCAGCATTCCTAGGGTCATGCAAATGTATTTTGGGCATTTTGGCAACTGGCATATATTTAAAACAGTTGCAGCATCCCAGGGTCACATCAGAATATTAATATCCCTTCGGACAATGCCGAAGATGCTGTGAATGATCAAAACCACTAGAAAACACTTGCTGCCCAGTGTGCTTTGAGGAGGACCTAATGACGATGATGAGGTTAACATCACCATTTGCGACCTGCCCAGATGGCTTCTAACAAGCAAAGTCAAGGGGGAAGCCAGATTCACTTAACAGCCGTGTTATTATTTATTTAACTGCGGTGAATCACATAAGGAGACTGGCACAAAAAGTAATTAAATTGGGCATTGCTTAGTGAAGGAAGCTCCAGTCCCAATTATGATCGTAAGTCAATTTCTACCTGTATAAGAGAGTGGTTGATGTTACAACCCCACTCCTAAAATAGTTTGGAGACAGGAAAAGAAAGAGTTTTGCACAAAAGCATAGCACAGAATCATGATTTAATAGAAGAGTTAGGATCTGGGAATTTATTTTAATTACTTATATTGAACTCTTTGGCCAAAAGGCTTTCACTTTTCACACTCAGATTTACCATATAAGGAAAAAAAGGCCCCAGAAATAAAAGGGGGAAAAAGGAAGAAGAAAACAGAAAAATTAAGGCAATTGTTTCTAATGTTCCCATTTTCTTACAATGACCAGCTGAAATTCTTAGAATCCCACATGTTTCTTGCTGTTCCTTCCAATTGTCAGTTGTCAGAAAAACTGGTAGGATTCAGATTGTACCCGGCACAATTATTATCAGCACGAAGAAAGAATGGTGTGGCTGTTTGCAATTCTGTTGAAATGGGCAATATCTATGGGGGTGGGGAGAATTAATGCACATGTCTAAGATGGCGGTTCAGCGGGGAGAGGGCTCTCTCGGCGTTTGGAGGTTTTGTGTGATTTGTGAGTGAGAGGCTTGCCTGTTGTCCCTGCTTTCCCTGGAGTCGTCCCTGGACAGTCGTGGGGTGTCGCTAGAGCCGTTCCAGCAGAAAATACGCCAGCGGTTTAGCGTTGCTGGGCTCGTTCCCCCGCCCGGCCTTTGCATCAGCTGCAGTTCTGCCAGCAGGATTAGGGGCACGGCAGCAATGCCGTTTGCCCTACACCACTGCCGCTTGCCCGCTTGCTCCGTGAAGCCCTGGTGCCAGGAGTTTTGGCGCCTGTGGCGATGGCGATGGCTTTTGAAGACCCAAGGCTGTCACTGGCGGTGTTCATCAGCTGTTTGCTGCTGGCGATGGACATGGCGAGGCTGAGGTCTAACAGTGGCGGTGGTTACAGCGGCCTGGCAACTTACGATTCTACTGCAGCACCGGGGCCTTGGCTACGTGGAAGACAGCAGCAACGGTGGCAGTCTGTGGTGCATGGTACCGCGGTTACCATGAAGGTAACCGCGTGGAGTCCACTAACAGCGGAACTGTTGGCCCAATGCCCCCCCCCTTTTTCCCCGGTTTACAGACGGGGGTTGCGTTTCTGCAGGGGTTTGGACTTTTCGACCCATCCCTGAGGAGCTCCCCCTTCCTTTTTCCCCAGAAGTGAGAGTTCTGGGAGGAACAGACCCTGGGGAGGGACAGAGGCCTGCAGGTCTGGAGGGCCCGGAAGGAAGGTGTTTGATCATGGCCCGGGCGGGTGAGCGGCTCTACCCGGACGGGGTTGTGGGTTGAGTCTTGGCGAGACCCCCCTCCAAGAAGGGACGGCCTTGGCTCTAGACCCGTGGTCGTGGCGGTATCTGAATGCTGTACTTTTCCTGGACTCCTACGGACCTGGCTGCCCTATGGTGCTTGGGTGTTCCATCTTTGACTATTGTTTCCTTGCCTGTTTATATCACCTTGGACTTGTTTGGCACTATTGAAGATGCCCGGTTCACCTATACCACCCACCGGACTTGCATCTTGCCTCCTCTCTCTGGGACTTGGCTGCTCCACATTGCAGTGAGAGGGCAATGGGAGGACTTAACCCCCCTGCAGTGAGAGGGCAGGGGCTGCTGGGACCTTTGCCACAAGTCACTGTGGTGGCAGAGCAGTGACTGGTCTATTTCGACTCTGACCGTCGGCTGCTGTGAGAGAGCTGCTGATCGTGGACTGTTTCCTGACCATTATTATTGCCTGTCCCTTTGTATTATATTACCATCTTTGCAGTTTTTCCACCTAATCAACTACCTCCTGTATTGACCAGCCTTGAGATTTACTTGTCATGCCTGCCTACTCCCTGCTAGAGTTATGGGCCCTCCAGATGGCTCCCCTGTCTGTGAAGTGGCCCTCTACGCTATTAAGTGCTTACCTTAATGATGGATCCTGGGATCCCGAGAGATGGCATGTTGCGTCTAAGGGGTTAAATTTTAAATTGGATAGGAAGGGGAAACTTTTAAAAATTTTAATTGGTCATCTTAAGGGGTTAGGGAGGGGGTAAATGGGTCTTTTGCAGCCGGTTCATGGCGGGGTTGAGGAGCGGGCCCCGGGTTTGAGGTGGGACCGCGATTCCCAGGGTGGTTGGGGTTGGCAGGAGACATCGAGGCATAGGGCCATATCATGTGTTGGGGCAGCACCGCCATCTTTGTACAGTTGCTCGCTCGACCCTATGGCCTCCTCCCTAGGGGCACGGGTACTGGGACCCCTGGGCTCAGGCTGGTGTATTTTAATGCCAGGTCGTGGCTAATAAGTCCACCCTCCTCCGTGAGATCATTGAGGAGGAGGCTGCGGACCTGGCTTGTATTACTGAGACCTGGTTGGGCCCAGAGGGTGGTGTCCCTCTGGTTGAGTTATGCCCTCCAGGTTTCTGGGTTGTACACCGGCCTCGGGCCCAGGGGTGGTGGGGTGGCTGTGGTTATCTGGGAGACCCTGTTTCCAAGGGAGGTCACTCTTCCAGAGATAGGGAGTGAGACCCTCCTCCTGAGCTGGGGGCCTAACGGTCGGGTGGGCTTGCTGCTCGCATACCTTTCTCCCAGCTGTGTGACAGCAGCCCTGCCTGGGCTTCTTGATGTCCTCTCGGGGTGGCGGTGGAGTTCCCGGACCTTATAGTCCTGGGGACTTCAACTTGCCCTCCCTGGGGAACGCGGGACTGGCCCAGGAATTCATGGCTTCTATGGAAGCCATGGGCCTGACAATTAATTCTGGGCCCGACTCATGAGGGGAAACACTCTTGACCTAGTTTTTGTCTCTGAGCAGTGGCGAGTGACAGAGGGCAAGCCACTTTTACGGCATTGCCCGTTCCATGGTCTGATCACTATCTCCTATGGCTGGTCTTCCAACAGGCTGCCCCCACTGCTGGGATGAGAGAGCCTAGATGGTTCCGCCCCACCTTATGGACCCGGAGAGGTTCCAGGCAGAACTGGGTTTCTTCCCTCTCCCTTGCCCACAGCTCTGTCGAGGATCTGACGTCTGCTTGGCAACAGGCCACGTTGGAGGCCCTCGACAGGGTTGTCCCCATGTGACTCCTCATGCCGTGGATCCCGGATGGCTCCTTGGTATTCAGAGGAGCTCCGGGAGATGAAACGCCGTCGGAGGGGCTTAGAGAGCAGGTGGAGGTCCACCCGCTCCCAATCCGATCGAGCCCAGCTAAGAGCCCATATTCGGACTTACCTGGTAGCTATGAGAGCGGCGAGAAGGTCTTATCTCTCCGCCCTCATAGCGTACGCAGATAACCACCGAGCCGCCCTGTTTCGGGCTACCCGCTCTCTCCTACGTCCGGAGGGGGGGGTGGACCTGTTGCGGGGAAGGGCTGAGGAATGGGATACAGGCAGTCTGGCCAGTGTGATTTGGGATGAGTTCGATCCTGTTTCCGAGGATGAAGTGGACAGGACTATGCGGCGGCTGAGTTCCACCATATGTTTGTTGGACCCGTGCCCTTCCTGGCTGGCCTATGCCACCAGGGAGGTCACCTGTGGTTGGCTCCGGGCAGTGGTCAACGCTTCATTAAGGGAGGGTGTTTTTCCCTCCGCCTTGAAGGAGGAGGTGGTGAGACCCCTCCTGAAGAAGCCTGCCCTGGACCCGTCTGTGTTAGACAACTTTCGTCCAGTCTCCAACCTTCGCTTTTTGGCGAAGGTTGTTGAGAGTGTGGTGGCTCAGCAGGTTCCACTTTTCCTGGATGAAGCGGACTACCTGGATCCATATCAATCGGGTTTCCGACCTGGTTTCAGCACGGAGACGGCATTGATCGCGCTGATGGATGATCTCTGGAGGGTCCGGGACAGGGTTTTTTCCTCTGTCCTGGTCCTGTTAGACCTCTCAGCGGCTTTCGATACCATCGACCATGGTATCCTTTTGCGACGCCTCGAGGGGTTGGGAGTGGGGGGCACCATGCTTCAGTGGTTCACCTCCTACCTCTCGGGGCGGTCGCAATCGGTATTGGCGGGGGGGCAGCGTTCGACCCCGAGGGTGCTCTTTTGTGGGGTCCCTCAGGGGGGTTCTCTCCCCTGCTATTTAACATCTATATGAAGCCGCTGGGTGAGATCATCTGTGGTTTCGGGGTGAGATTCCATCAGTATGCAGATGACACCCAGCTGTACATCTCTACCCCGAACCAAGTCAGCAATGCCCCCTCTCTGATGACCCGGTATCTGGATGCGGTATGGATTTGGATGAGCGGGAACATGCTTCGACTCAACCCGGCCAAGACTGAGTGGCTGTGCATACTGGCATCTCGCCCAGTCAGGATTATCCATCTTTGGCCATAGGGGAGTGGCCCCCTGTGGATAGGCCGGAATCTGGGGGTCCTCCTGGATGTACGGCTCCGTTGGAGGAGCAGGTGGGGCCGCGCCAGGGGCTTTTGCCCAGCTCCACCTTGTTCGCCAACTACACCCTTTTCTGGACTGAGATGCCCTGCGTACAGTCACTCATGCCCTTGTTACCCCTAGACTCGACTACTGCAACGCCCTCTATTTAGGACTGCCCTTGCATACCATCCGGAGATTGCAGCTGGTGCAGAATGCGGCGGCACGGGTGGTGATGGGAGTTTCCTGATTCTCCCATGTTACCCCCCTCCTGTGCTGCCTGCATTGGTTGCCAGTTGCGCTCTGGGTGAGATTCAAGGTTCTAGTTTTAACATACAAGCTCCTGCATGACATGGGTCCTCAATATTTAAGGGAGCGACTCCTGCCGACATCGAATGCCAACCGCCCTGTGCGAGCACATAGGCAAGGACTCCTTGGGGTCCCGTCGGCCGGCCAGTGCCGGCTGGCGATCCCCCGACGACGAGCCTACTCTGTCGGCCCCGACCTCTGGAACCAACTCCCCTTGGGGCTCCGCCTGGCCCCTGACCTCTGCACCTTCCGCCATGATTTGAAGACCTGGTTGTTTGACCAACCCGGGCTGTGACCCTTTTGGGTAGGGATGGTTTTATTTTTTTAGTATTTAATTGTCTTTTTGGGCTTGTTTAGTTTAATCTTTTCTTAATTCACTATTGTTGTATTTATTGTTTTAGCTGTGAGCCGCCCCGAGTCTTCGGAGATGGGGCGGCATACAAGTCCCATAAATAAATAAATAAATAAATAAATAAATAAATAAATAAATAAATAAATAAATAAACTGATAAAAGCAGCTGTGAGGTGAAAATCAAGGTTTTTTTAAGTTTTTCACTTACGAATGCCTGTGGCTGCCAACAAATATCAATATCACTTACTTTCTCTATATTGGAAAGTTTTGTCCAATCCTAATTACCAGTCTTGCTACCAGGTTGTTAGGAATGCCTAATTTTAATTGCATCTAATTCTATATTGAACTGTAATCCTTGTTTTCAAATAAGTGATCCTGCAGACTGTGTTAGCATATGTCCAGAGAGCCAAGCAAAAGTTTAGGGTTTTCTCAGATGCTCTGCTTGTCAGCAAGCAAGAATATATTGAATATTATTACAGATTTTAGATTGTGTGCGCATTAGTAAAATCTGTTTATCAATTAGGGTTAGGAAAAATCTTGGAGGTCTTCTAGTCCTACCACACTCCCAGTAAAGGAGTCCTTATACCATTCTGGACAAATGGCTATCCAGCCTTTTTTTCAACTTTTTTCAGCAGGGGTGTCAAACTCATGTTGTCACACCGGCATCATGTGACGTATCGTGACTTTTTTCCCCTTTGCTAAACTAGGGGTGGGCATGGCCAGCAATTGACGCATCAGGCCCATGGGCTGGGAGTTTGACACCCTGATATACAATGATAGAACACCTACAACTTTAAGAGCAGGCTGTTCCATTGCTTAATAGTCAGCAAATTCTTTATTAATTCAAGTTTGGATCTCTCACTGCACAGCTTCTATCCATCAGTTCTTGTCTTACTCTTTTTTATGTTTTGGAGTAAGCAGTTATGAAGATAATCAAGCTGTAAGCCATGAAGGATTATCAGGATCTTGAATTGTACCAGGCAACATATAACAAACTTTAATGATATTATATGACAATCTTGGGATATCCTGTTTAATGTGGGTATTTTGCACTAGTTGCAGCTTCAGGGTTAGGGTTATGCCTTCTCAATTTAATTTTAGCAAACTTTATTAATATTGTAAAACATATTATTTCTCACAGCAAACTCCGTAATCTCTTCTGAGACTTCCACAACTGATGTAGAAGTTGCAGAAAGAAATGTGGTTTTGATGTATTCAATTTCTTTTGATTACATATGTTATCAAAATAAAAATTGATCCCAAGAACAAAAAATATAAATAAATATTAGTATAAATATCTACGTTGACATATTAAAATAAATACATATTGAAGAATTTCTTTCAGTAAGTTGTCAATCATAGAGGAAGGATTAAAGTTAGAATTCTAAGGAAATGCAAAGACATATTTATTTACCTTACCAACTAAACAAATTGCTTCCAAAATATTTTATCAGCATCCCTAGATTTCTTAAAATAACCAAGTGTTTAGTAGCTTGTTCACTGTGTCATGTTTGTGAAATAAATATAAATGATAAATAATCCCTAGTTGTGTGGGAAATGTTTAAAACTTGGCTTTGTTTCCAGTATGAAGAATTTCATACATTCCTAGTTGTAATCTGAACTAAAGTTAATAGAGTGCACTGTATTCATTATTGTTATAATTACAGCTGAGTAAGAAAATACTTGCTAAATAGATATGAAAAGTACATATCTCCGACACAGCTGTTTTTTGTCTCAACCACAGTGATGTTAGAATCTGTGCTATACCAGTTCTAAATTAGTTACAAAAATATGAATATTATGTAGACTGTTTTGTTGAGTAAAGAATTGAAACTATTTAGCTCTTAATTGTGAATGATTAATTAATAAAGTGTGTTCAGTACAAAATAAAAAGTTGATCAGCATGATAATGCCTGTGCAGTTATATCAGAAGCATGAAAATTTGGAATAGATATGGATAGCAAGCTGGATGGCAAATTTAATAAATATAGTAGATTGCAACTTAAAAAATTAGTTCTCGCAGGTACATCCATTTCATGTCTCCTTTAATGCACTGATAAAGAGATTCAAAGTATTCACTTCCGAATTCATAAATTGAATTTAAGTAAACTGAAATTTAGAAAACTGTAAATTCTAAATGATGATTTCTTTAGTTTTAGAACAAACCAGCACTAAATGTTATTTTCAGATACTGGCTTGCTCATGAATTAATGATCAAATAATCCTGAACGCTTTGGGGTAAAGGACCTGTGTGTGAGAGAGGGGGGGGTGAAGAGAGAGGGGAGAGAGAGGGAGAGACTGACAGGATGGCATAGTTTCTATTGCATCTGAACTCAGATTGTGATTGTCTACAGGCATAAGATTGCAATATTGTACCAAGAGGTAAGTCTCATTGAATTCCTTCAGTTCCTGGCTCTTTTGAAAATGAGCCAGATGTCTACTAAAAAATAACTGACAAAGCCACCTTGAGTATTCTTTGGCTATAGAGTTGAGGTATAATTTAAAGTGTGTGTGGTGTGTATAAATTAGTATTTACTGATCCCTCTAATTATATCCAAAACTATATTATTAATTACTATCTATAACTTATTATATTACATAATATCAATATCAATAGAGATATTCCAAAACTTACTAACATAGAACTTTAGACAAAAGCATAAAGCTATATTATTTTAGAATATTTAAAGAAAGTACAATGAATTACACTATAGGGTCTGGTAGAGAAAAGTCCATTTTGTTCTATGTGTGAGATTTAAGATATAGAAGTTTTGAAAAACTTCAAAAAACACTATGATTTTACAGTCTGACAATTGGAATTATATTATTGTATAATTGCTTGTTATTTCTATAAAGTAACATGCAATAATGTTCCAAATATTTGACTCTTTGCTGAACTACAACATATATAAAGATATTCTCAGGTTGAACTAGTCTGCTGCTGACTGCATCTAGGTATTTTTCTTAGCAGAGTAACAAAAACAGCCTGCCATTGCTTTCTTCCAAGATTTTTTTTAAAGGACTTCCCAGTCTAAGGCTCCAATTGTGGCTTCAAAGGCAGACCCCCATCCAAATACTGAGGCCAAAGCTACAACAACTTGTTAGTGATTTTTAATATGTCTTGTAAGCTTTGTAGGCAGGGGATCTTAACCTGGGATCTATAACATTGGGAGCGGACTGTCAGCAGATGGTTGCATTCATGGACATCTAATTGAAATGTACCTTATCTTGTTAATGAATTACTGATTTAATGAAGAAGCATATTTATTACTATATTATATATTTGTAATTTCTAAATATTGTAACTGTATTTGAGCATAATTGGTTTCCTTTGTAATACTACACATTAAATATATATATATATATAGTGTGTATTTTATAAATATAATTACATTTTTTTCTGAGAAGGGGGTCCATGGGTTTTGCTAAACTCTCAAAGGGGTTCAAGAACAAAGGTTAAGAACCCCTTTTGTAAAATGAAGCTTGGAATCTGTCCCAAAGATTTTATGTAGCATATTATCTTAGCCATGTGAAAGTAATTTATAACATTTTTAAAGAAAATCTGATTTAAAACACTAAATAGTATTTAATGTTTAGTAATAACAAAAAATGCTAAATAAAATGTTAGTGAAGTATAGAGTGTTTTTTTTATTTACATTTATTTTCCTGTTGGTTTTCTCTCTCTCTAATAAAAATTATACTTCTGGGACATTAGATGGTTTGGTTATAATATGCTGATCAATCAGACTAAACGCTAATTCTTCTGCTTGTGCTAGGAAGCAAAGCCCAGAATATCCATTGTTACATACAGGTGTTTTATAGATTCATAAATGGATAGCGAAAAGGGTGGCATATTATTTTAATAGATATTCGAATTAACTTCCTACATTTGTGCAAGCTGAATCACAAACAAACTGGCCAACTTTCAGTATAGCTTCAGTATGCTATTTTTGTACTAATTATTAATTTCTCTGCCCAGGCTTCACAGTGCTTTGTTTAATATAGTATAAATTTGTTCCTTGTTTGTTATATGTGAATTATAGCAAAGTAATAATAAATATGTTATTTATGGTGAAGAAGAAAATGTAATACATTTGATAAAATATGAGAAAGTCTTATATGAACCTCATTTGGCTGATGATCTTCTTTGGAGGTCCTTCTGTTTTTATCTCCATTCAGAAAAAGGGAGTAAAGAGACCTGGGATAGAAACTTTCTAGCTCCAGCTGTTTTATCTATATTTTCTAGTTTTATCTATTGTTGGAGTAAATATGTTAATTTGGCATATTCATGTTTACTTCTAGGAAATCGGTTAATGTGTTTTATCAGTGTGGTTCTGCTGAATAATTTTCAAAATATTTTGAACATTTTTATCTCCAGTCTTGGTTTTTAAATATTTTCCCCTACTCTTAACTCTCCTGTATACAGTATCTTATCTTGTTAAATTATTGTGTTTAAAATTGGAAATCACAGGGAGCTTTTCTGAGGAGCAAGGTGACTTTAGAAATGCTTTTATAAATATAAATAGTTGAATAACTGCATGCTCATTTTCTCCCTTTGGGCTTTTGCCTCCTGCTTTTGAAATATGATATCAGGGTTTCAATTATGGTAACATCCAGTGTTACTTTTACATGACTTGTACACTGATTCTGATTAGCAGTGAGATAAATATATTTATTGTCCTTTTTATTTTAGATATGCCAATATTTGGTCTTTGCCCAGCTCATGATGATTTCTATTTGGTGATGTGTAACCACTGTAATCAGGTCATAAAACCACAGGCATTTCAATCACATTATGGTAAGTACTGAACCGTTTTTTAATTGTCAGGGTTTGAAGATTAAGCTTCATAGCTTTTAATTATTTTTGTTTATTATCTTAAAAGCTGATGGTGCATTTGCATTATGTAAATATATAAAAATATGAATAATTCATTATGTATTAAATTATAAAAAATAACTGGCCATTTTTAATGTTTAGGGAAACAATGTTAGCACAATAACTATAGTACTGTATTAGTTAGCCTTTGCATATTAAAACTAGGAATGTTATTCTTTACATTTTTATTATAAATCAGGCTTGGATTTTGGCCTTATAACCACTATTATGTGCTATCAGGATGGAGTCTGGCTTTGGTAATTTAAACCAGCTGTGCAAATATTACTTCGTTAAAAATGTACATTTGAATGCCTTTTCCAAACTTTGTTTTATGGGGATTCTAGAGAGAATATCCTTGCCTGCAAGAAAATGTTATACATAGCATTTAATAAGCACTCAGTTATCAAAAGTAATCATAGCTGGGTAAGAGGAGTACTCAGTTGTCGTTTCAACTTTATCTTTTGATTTGTGGTTAATGTTCTGCTGCTTAAAAATGACCTAGTGAGGCTCAGCTAGGTGGCAGCACTTAACTGTTCTGGTTGATCTGAAGAAGCTGAGTGGAGCAAGACTCAGTTAGCACTTGACCTAGAGAAATTCTAAAGCTGTAGGCTGCATTAACGCAGAAATGTTCCTCAAAAATAGAAAAGAAAGAAAACAACAACAGGAATTGAGTTTTCCTTAAAATATAGTATATAAAAGTTCTAAACAAAATTCTCAAAATCTGTGTCAGAGCTCTTTACTTGCTGCTTAGATTTTGTAATCAGATTGTGAAAAAAATTCTCATTGGAAAATTGGGAATATGGGAAGAAATTGACTTCCACTTACAAATTCCTTTTTTTTAAAAATTAGAATGGGAGTTCCTAACATTGTGCCATTTAATATATTTTGAGCACATTGTGAGCTCCTTTGTAGAATCGCTACACTTGAAGAGGTTAAATCGGAAAGCTATTTATCAGAAGTCAAAACTCTAAAGATCTTCCCTGTTAATGGCTTTCAGCTCTCCTTCTGCCAGCCATCTTTTCTTCTTTCTGCCATCTTTTCTTTTTCTGGACTTTCTATTTAGAATTCTAATTCCCTCATTTGATCCTCCTCTTTTTCTTCCTCTCCATTGTTTCTTCATTTTTTCTTCCTATTTTATACCATGTCAGTTAATGCCCCAAGATACTAATTTAGTATATAATGGGATTTAATGTGTGTATGTGTGTTTCTGGATATTCATTCATTTCATTCATTTTCTTTGTTCAAGTATTTTATTCACACAGTTTTCCTGTTGTAATAATTATTCCCAGTAGTAGAATAAATGTTATTGCACTTCTTCTGCCAGCAGTATGATATAAATGAATATGTATCCACTTTGGAGACCATTCTTTAGGAGCATCTATGACATTCTTTCAATTTCTAGATCAAGGGTGAGGAACTATGGCCCTTTTATGACATGTGGACTTCAATTCCCAGAATTCTAGCCAGGAATTCTGGGAGTTGAAGTCCACAAATCATAAAGGGACCATAGTTCTCCACCTCTGTTCTAGATGAAGCCACTGAGAGACTCTAAACCTATTCAAGTAAAATTTGATTCATACAAACCATTGTTAAAAGCAAGAAGAAAACAAAATACAGCAGCACAAACAGTGCTTCAGCAATACTGTTAATTAAAGATTATACAGTAAAATGAACACCAATAACCACAGCATTTTATCAGCCACTGCTAAATACAAGTTTATGGACATTAGGAGAAAGAGCATGCAGAGGCACCAATCCTTTAAAGGCAGTATTGCTTTTATAACAACCTATCACAAAAGCAATTCTTTGTAATATATGTTTTGGGGTTATATTGAAAACATGGCTCACACCCGTTTTTCTATAACTTCACAGCAAGCAAAACTTGATTTAGCCTTAGAGTATAACCTAAGAATTTCTCACTTTGCGTAATATTGTAATGGACACAGAGTTCCAGGCCTCGTTTACTTATTTTATTGGAATGGCTACGCAATTGGCAAAATTTCATTAAACGATGTACTATTTCAGTTACAAAGTAATTGGTTAAAGTGACTTACTGAAACACTTCCTACACTGAAGTTGAAGTGCAAAATGCTCCTGGGGAAATGCCAGAGTACTCTGCATAGCGGTGATACAATTTCATACAGCTCTGCCAAGAAGAAATTAAATCAACCATTGCTAGAACTAGAGATTAAATCCCATTGCTTGAATCTGGAGTCTGAACTACTGTTTGAGGACCAGATAAGCATTTATATGGAACCAACTCAAGTTTTAATGGTAATTTGTTAAACTATACACAATAATTAACTCAGGCCCTTTGTTGGTAGTGAGCCACAACTTGTGCCTGTCTGGCACTAGACAGATAGGCTGAGATTCTTTGCTGTGAAGAAAAGAAGGAACAACCAATTTTATTATGGCAAATAAGTCACAGCAGATGGGGAATCTAGTGTTTCAGATACTACTTAAAACACAATCAGTTTTTAGGAACTATTTTTATACTAATTGCAATCTACATGTTTCAAATAAAACTGACTTTTCTGCTTGACTATTATGTTGTCAGTAACACTTTTACTGGACACTAACACATATTATGTAGATTAACACCTCAACTGTGAAACAAACTTAAATGTACCTGCAGTTTTAGAAAACCTTGTATTGTTCAAATACAAAGTAGAAAGATCAAAATTTTGTCCCAAGTGAAATGATCAGGATCTTATCTTTTTCTTCTACATTTTGTTCTTCTTTGTTGAAGATGATCATCACCTATTAATGCTGAAGAACTTGCTCAGTACCTATACATCTCATCTCATGAATTCTGTTTCTTCCCGATATTTGTTTCTCTCAACTCAGTAGATAGCTTATATAACACAGTAATTTATAGAATATTTAAATGGTGAAGAAATCTAATGTAGGATCAAACACTTCAAATCTCATAGAAGGGGAAAATATATACTGTCTTCAGTATGAGATTGAGACACCTATTGTCTGTATTAAAGAAAAGGTTTGATACTCAGCTATCCACACCTTAGCACAAGATCAGAATAAGTATTGTGAAATTGGGCTGTAGCCCAGCTTCACAATATACAGTAATCCTCCTTGATCTCTCAGTGGCCTTTGATACCGTTTATTTTCTGCATCTTTCTGGGACGATTTAGGGACTAGGAGTGGAAGGCATGCTATTAAGTTGGTTCCCCTCCTTTCTCTGGGTCTAGTTACAGTCAGGGTTGACAAGGGAGGGGAGATTGAATTTAAGGCCCCTGCTTTGTAGGATGCCACAGGTCTCTTATTCTCCCTGCTCTTATTTAATATCCATATTAAGCTGCTGGGTGAGGTCATCTGTTGGCATGACATACGCTGGTGATACTCAGTTATACATCTCTGCCTGGACCAAACAGTTGATGCTACTGAGGTTCTTCCTCAATGCCTGGAGGCTAGTGAAGGGAGGTGGGGAGGTTAGATGGGATAGAAGAAGCTTCAGTTCCTTCCTGTTTTTGGTGTTTCATGGTAATCCATATAATACCACCACTCTGTGAGCTGCGCTAGCTCCCAGTGGACTTCCAAGTGCTGGTTGTCACCTTTAAAGCTTTACATTGCTTGGGGCCAGGCTGTTTGTGAAACTGCTTATCTCCCATTGTCTCTTCTCGCCCCATCAGATTTAGCAAATAAGGCATACAGGTGAAACTTGAAAAATCAGAATATCGTGCAAAAGTTCATTTATTTCAGTAATGCAACTTAAAAGGTGAAACTAATATATGAGATAGATTCATTACATGCAAAGCAAGATAGTTCAAGCCATGATTTGTCGTAATTGTGATGATTATGGCTTACAGCTCATGAAAACCCCAAATCCACAATCTCAGAAAATTAGAATATGACATGCAATCAATAAAACAAGGATTGTACATAGAACAATATCGGACCTCTGAAAAGAATAAGCATGCATATGTACTCAGTATTTGGTTTGGGCCCCTTTTGCAGCAATTACTGCCTCAATGGGGCGTGGCATGGAAGCTATCAGCCTGTGGCACTGCTGAGGTGTTATGGAAGACCAGGATGCTTCAATAGCGGCCTTCAGCTCTTCTGCATTGTTCGGTCTCATGTCTCTCATCTTTCTCTTGGCAATGCCCCATAGATTCTCTATGGGGTTCAGGTCAGGCGAGTTTGCTGGCCAATCAAGCACAGTAATCCTACGGTCATTGAACCAGGTTTTGGTGCTTTTGGCAGTGTGGGCAGGTGCCAAATGAAGTCAGCATCCCCATAAAGCTCGTCTGCAGAAGGAAGCATGAAGTGATCCAAAATCTCCTGGTAGATGGCTGTGTTGACCCTGGCCTTAATGAAGCACAGTGGACCAACACCAGCAGATGACATGGCTCCCGAAATCAACACAGACTGTGGAAACTTCACACTGGACTTCAAGCATCTTGCAGTGTGTGCCTCTCCATTCTTCCTCCAGATTCTGGGTCCTTAGTTTCCAAATGAGATGCAAAAGTTGCTCTCATCAGAAAAGAGGACTTTGGACCACTGAGCAACAGACCAGGTCTGTTTTTCTTTAGCCCAGGTAAGACGCTTCTGACGTTGTTTGTTGTTCAGGAGCGGGTTGACAAGAGGAATATGATATTTTGAAGCCCATGTCCAGGATCTGTCTGTGTGTGGTGGCTCTTGATGCACTGACTCCAGCCTCAGTCCACTCCTTGTGAAAGTCCCCAACACTTTTGAATGGCCTTTTCCTGACAATCCTCTCCAGGCTGTGGTCATTCCTGCTGCTTGTGCACCTTTTTCTTCCACACTTTTCCCTTCCACATAACTTTCTATTAATGTGCTTTGATACAGCACTTTGGGAACATCCAACTTCTTTTGCAATTACCTTTTGAGGCTTTCCCTCCTTATGGAGGGTGTCAATGATGGTTTTCTGCACAACTGTCATGTCAGCAGTCTTTCCCATGATTGTGATTCCTACTGAACCAGACTGAGAGACCATTTAAAGGCTCAGGAACCCTTTGCAGGTGTTATGGCTTAATTAGCTGATTAGAGTGGGACACTTTGAGCCTAGAATATTGCATCTTTTCACAATATTCTAATTTTCTGAGATTGTGGATTTGGGATTTTTATGAGCTATAAGCCATAATCATCACAATTATGGCAAATCACGGCTTGGACTATCTTGCTTTGCATGTAATGAGTCTATCTCATATATTAGTTTCACCTTTTAAGTTGCATTACCTTTTGCACGATATTCTAATTTTTTGAGTTTCACTTTTATACTCAGGGTTCATTCTATTAAGTGATGTTATCCTGTTGGATCCTCTACTCATGCCTGTGGCAACACCTTCCCTATGGGACAACATCCTCCCAGAATGACCCGGAACCTCTTAGCCTTCTGTAAGGCATTAAATAACCTGTTCCCCCAAACATTTGGGCTGGGTACTTAGGAGAGCTTTGTTGTTTAATGTGATTATGTGTTCTTTATGAGTTAGATTTTTTTTGGTTTGGGATTTGGTTTTTGTTAAATGTTAATGGTGATGATTTTAACCAATGGTGATGGTTTTCTCACTTTTGGTATAAGGGAAGCCTTATAAATTGTTTAAATAAAGAAATAAGCCTTTCTGTAAATCAGAATTTATCCCTTTTCTAATTAACTAATATTAACATTTAACATATTCTACCAAATAAATCTGGGTAGCATTGTCTCAAAAAGGCTATCAAAGACTGAACTGCATCATATAAAGACTCATTTAATGTAAAAGGTTAAACATAATTCCCCTGTTAAGTGAAAACTGCATTTCCTTTTGATGTGTTTCTTAATAATCATAAAAATCATTTGGGAAGTACTTAGTACTATATGAATAATTAAATAACATTCTCTTCCCTGCCATGCTCATAATATTCTTTTGAAAACAGTGGAAGAGAACATTTAATATTGAAAGCACTGTGAGTATACTTAAGATAAAGGTACTACTTACCATCAGACATTGTAAAAGTGGAAGAAATATAGCATGCAGGAGTTGAAGTAGTTCTCTGATGAGAAAAGGTAAAATTATATTGGTTTGATGGGAATTGATGAGTGGAAATATAGTATCACCTTGTTTGAAATTTTCATTCTCCAATGAGCTGCTCAGAGTATCCAGTAGTGGGAGGTGCTTCAGTCTCTGTCTGGATAGGCTGGGCTTAATTGATAGGGCGCTCCTCCTCCTCCACGGGACTCCTCCCTGGCATCCCCCAGTTTTTGCTCAGCCTTCGTTGAGATTGGCAGCTATATCCTTGGCCGGAATAGGAGCAAAGATCAGGTTGGGCTAGCAAATTTAAATTGACTTGTCACCTTGAGTCCCATAGGCATCCAACGGCACTAACAGTCACCTGGCCATCGGAGTGAAGATAGGATCAAAGCTTCCGATGACACTAATTGATCACCCAGCCATTGGAGCGAAGATCGTGCTGCTTGCCTACACGGTGGTTAGAAGCGGCAACATTAGTTTGCCCCTGCCATTATGAATCCATCAGTGCCGCACTGTTTTAAAAGAGCAAAGCGCGGCTTGATCAACTGCCCGAGGCATTCTCTCCCTCATAGAACACCCATAGGGGTGGGGGCATCAGCGCTCTTATGCTCCCCTCCTCGCCTCCCAGTATAGTTCCAGCCGTTTCAGGCTATTAACGAGGTGATGGTTACTGCTGAGGGCGCGCAAATTAACAACGGGTGCCATTTTGAGCACTCTAAGCAGCGTGGAGTTTACCACCTGCTTGACTGTGGAGAAGCTTATTCCCCTCGCAGGGCTCTCAGTGCTAAAGCCCGGGGAACAATTATTTCACCTTTTGTCCCATTGGGTCATTATAGGCATTCTGAGTTGGCAGCCTTCACAGATCATCATTCAGCAGCACAACAGCGAGCATCAAGGCCTATGTCCGTCTGTGCATGCAGCTGTTGAGGGCCCATTACTATCACTGATTTATCAATTGGCCCAGAAGAGGTGTTCTTTAATTTGGCAAATCAAATACTGGATACAACATATATAGAGATATATAGATGTTTATATACTTATATATATAAGTGCAAGCCTGTGTGTGAGTACATACATATATAGATTGATCTATACCAATATTACTGACAATATGAATAATCATAATATTAATAGTAATAACATATATCCGTACATATATTAACATAACAATTTATAGAAGTTAAAAAAGGGGGGGAGCAATTAAAAATTAATAGGGTCCCCTGCACCTTTTTGGAACAGGCCCCTGGACGTGCCAACCGTCCCAGATTATTTATTTATATATCAACATTCACATAGTCTTGCTGGCCTATCACAATCAAGGGTCATAATGGCAAGTAAAAATACCAAAGCTCCATCTTCCAAAACTTCATGAACCCAGAACAAGTCAAAGCATCCTAAGGGCCCTTCAAAGGCCGCAGAAAAGTACTCTAATAGACGCCAAAAGGTGTTAGAAAAGCATATGAAGAAATGCATGTGGGGGGCTGAAAGGAATTCCAGCCTTCTTCTCCATCTAGGCCGGCCCAGGTGCAAGACACACTGCCATCTCCCCTGGATCTGTCCATGCCATCCAGGCGTACGGCTCCTGGACCAGTCCAGACTGGTTCCTCATCAATCGTGTCTGGCAGGTGGGTTTCCGAAGCCACCTTTACTCCAACGGTAGCAGGCCCACGTCAAGAGCAATTCCTACCAGAGGAGGTACCTGAGAAAATGAGGGCCTGGATGAAGTTAGCAATTCATCAGGGCATCGCTGCGGGGGTACAGCAGACTGTACTGGCCAGGCAGCCTCCACCTTCCGACTGCGACTCACAATCGGTACAGTCACTATGGAGAATGGATCTGCATTACCCTCAGGTACCTCCCCAAGAGGAGCTTTCTATAATACCACCTATACATCTGCAGGATTTACAGGATGAGGGAAAACGGGAGGACCAAATGGAGCAGGTTGAGGAAGGGTCAGTACATGACAGCGACCCAATCCTGTTGGAGGCAGACCTCCTCGAAAGAGGCATGTCTGATGACGAAGGCCTCAAGCCAGACCAACCGACCTTTACGGGCCTGTTCCGTCCTCAACCATTCAAATCTCTACTATTCAAGGCCAAGACCACCACGTGCCTTGATAATCCCCCCTCCTCTGTCCAACATTCAATAGCACAAGGGGAGTCAGAGGACTTGATCCAATAACTGAAGAGAACATTATCCCAGTCCCGCAGATGTTTTCAGACCTGGTCCAGAACCAATGGGCTTCAGCAGCGTACCCCACCTCCACAGGGTATGACAGAAAAATTTTCAATTTGGCATCAGAATTTTCCAACTCCCTTAATACCCCAGAAGTAATGACCCTGTGGTAGCCTTAGCGTCCTCCTCTGCTATTCCCACCGAAGCAGAGGAGGCACTTAAGCCAGAAGAAAAAAAGGGCCATAGCTCTTTGTAAGGCACATCAATCAGATGCTTGGGCCATAAGGGCAGCAACAGCAGCATCTTTTTTCACTAGATCTTCCCTTAGATGGCTCCATCATCTGAGGGAAACCATACCAAATTCTAACATCAGGACGCATGAAGACATCACCAAACTAATAGCGGCCACAGAATTCTCTGTGGGTGCCACATTCAATGCTGTCAAATTTTCTGCTCGAGCCATAGCATCTCAGGTTACAGCTCGCCAATTGCTATGGCTCAAACATTGGCAAGCTGATACTAAACACAAATGGAAGCTTGCCTCTTCCCCAAACTCAGGAGACTTATAGAAACCAGAAACAAGAAAAAGATCCTCCCCTCTCTTTTTCAGAGACCAGATAACAGACTTTCCCAGCCCTTTCGGAGAGGTTCCTTTCATCCCTTCTATCAGGGACAATACTCTCCAAGATTCCAGAAGGCATCTGGATTTAAGAACGGCCAGCAGTCAGAAGGATCAGATTTCGGGGACAGAAACTGGAGGGGAGGGCAAGGTAAAAGGCAGTTTCGTGGGGCAGGAAACAGAGGTCAAGATCCTACATCCCCATTGGAGGACATCTAAAACTTTTTGCAGACCTCTGGGATTCCTCTACTTCGGATTCCTGGGTTAGAGACACCATCAGATTCAGCCTGGCTCTAGAATTCCAATCCACACCCCCAAACTTCTTCATGACATGCCCTCTCTACAGGAATCCGGTTAAACGGAACCTAATGGAAACAGCTATCAACCATCTCCTGGAGATCCGAGCCATCCAACCAGTGACTCCAATCAGCAAGGGCAAGTGTTTTACTCACTACTGTTTGTAGTTCCAAAGAGTTCGGGGAGCAATTTTAGTTTGGAGAGCAATTTTAGATTTAAAATGACTCAATCATTCCCTGATCTATCAAAGATTTAAGATGAGTACATTGCAATCCATTCTGCTTAGCATAAGAAAGGGTGACGTTTTAACTTCCATTGACTTAACAGAGGCCTATTTACACATTCCAATTCGACCCTCACACAGCAAATTCCTCAGATTTTGTTATAACAATCAACATTTTGAATACGTCGCCCTACCTTTTGGTTTGTCATCTGCTCCAAGGACATTCACAAGGTCCTTGCAGCTCTGGCCACCCATCTCAGGGGGACACCTATTAGACTGCAGTGTTACCTTGATGACATCTTGCTCTTGTCATCATCATCCCATCAGGCAGAAATGGATACCCAATTTACTTTGCAAACCCTCCGACAACACGGTTTCTCCATTAATTGGGCAAAGAGTCACTTATCCCCATCAACTCGCTTGACTCACCTGGGCACCATTATAGATACCATGGAAGGGAAGGTTTTTCTCTCCCCACACAGGCAGGAGAGCATCAGAAAACTAGCTTAAGAGATCAGGGCACTAAAGCGGGTTCCCCTGACCAATTTGTCTAAATTATTGAGAAAAATAATAATATCCGGTATCTCTATTATACCCTGGGCCTGATTCCATGCCAGATGCCTGCAGTGGTGTTTACTTCCATACCAACGGTCAGAAGAAGCAACTCCACGGCCCGCATCATGATACCACTGAAGGTCCTGATATTCCTGTATTGATGGACCGTTTCGACCATCAACAGAGGTTGCCCTTTCAAAGAACCTCACAGATTCAAAATCACTACAGATGCCAGCCTGTATGGATGGGGAGCACACTTTCAGTCCCTCATGGCCCAAGGGCATTGATTAGCAGCAGAACAATTGTGCAGCCAAGACTGGTTGGAGCTCAGGGCAGTCCATCTGGCTCTTCGCAGTTTCCTTCCACATATTCGGGCAAAGAACATCCTCATACTTACCGACAATGTCACGACAAAAGCCCATATAAACAGACAAGGGGGTGCCCACTTGAGACAACTCATGAGGGAATCAGACTGTGCCTTTGGGCAGAAACTTGCTCTCTATCAGGGTGGAGCATATCTCAGGCTTCTCAAACAGCCAGGCGGACTGGTTAAGCAGGGCCACAGTCGATCAATCAGAGTGACGCCTGCACCCGAGTCTGTTTCAGGAAGCGGTACAGAAATTTGGTCAACCAGTCATAGATCTATTCGCTTCTTCCCTGAACTCGCAGCTCCCGAGTTTCATTTCGAGGTACCCAGCTCAGGGAGCAGAGGACATCAATGCTCTACGTTGCCGGTGCCCCCCAGGCCTTCTGTATGCCTTTCCCCCTCTCCCAATAATTCCCAGGGTGGTCCAAAAACTTTTGGAAGAAAAAGTAGAGCTATTGTTGGTGGCCCCATACTGGCCCAGGAGGCCATGGTTCGCGGACCTCAGGGATCTATTGACAGAATAACCTTGGAGGATTCCGCCGCACAAAGTTTTGCTCACCCAGGGTCCGATTCAACACCCAGATCCTCAATGGCTCCACCTAGCCATATGGAGGTTGAGCGGAGGCATCTGAGAAATGAGAATCTCTCGAACAATCACCATCATCCAAGCGGCTCGCCACCCTTCAACAAACTGCATATATAATGCCACATGGAACATTTTCTATAAATGGTGCGTTAAATCCAACATTGATCCCTTCTCTCCATCAGTGGCACAAGTACTGGACTTCCTTCAAGGGGGTCTCGACAAGGGTCTCTCACCGAACATCTTGAGATGGCAGGTGGCAGCCCTAGCCTCGGTCGTGACTTGGAAAGGTCTAAGATCACCCATGTATATGGAGTTTTATTCAGGGTGCCACTAATTTATGCCCTCTGGTGGTGCATCATTACCCGACCTGGGACCTTAACAAGGTCCTCACGGCTCTCATGAAGGGCCCCTTTGAACCACTGAAAACTACGAGTCTCCACCTTCTCACATACAAGGTAGTTTTCCTGGTAGCAATAACATCAGCATGACGTATCTCAGAACTAGAAGCCTTATCAGCCCGACAAGACCTCTGTATTTTTCACGCTGACAGAGTAATTGTTCGTCCAGACCCTACGTTCATCCCAAAAATTAATTCGGCTTACCACAGGGCACAAGAACTTTTGCCCGAGGCCGTCTCAGGGGCTAGAACAGCCGTGGGCAAACTATGGCCCGGGGGCTGAATCCGGTCCATTCGGCTGTTCTATCCAGCCCGCGGAGCCGAAAGAGCGGGGGGTTCTCTTGCTCTCCCAGAAGGCTACGTGAAGTAATCTAACTTTGAATTTATATTAGTTCACACAAACACTCCATCCATGCTTTTGTTCCGGCCCTCTGGTCCAGTTTAAGAACCCATTGTGGCCCTCGAGTCAAAAAGTTTGCCCACCCCTGGGCTAGAACATCAATGGCATCGCCTAGATGTAAGGAGAGCTCTCCGTATGTACTTAAACCGAACGGCTCCTTTCAGGAAAATGGAGGCTCTTTTCGTTTCCTTTCAGCAAACCACCCAGGGACACAAAGTGTCATCTTCAACTATAGGCAGGGGGTTGAAAGCTGCAATCGCTAAGGCGTATGAGACTCAATCATTACCAGTGCCTAAGAGCATAACAGCCCATTCTAGCAGGAGCGCTTCAACTTCAGTGGCGTGGGCCACACAAGTGCCAATTGCAGAAATATGTCAGGCGGCAGCATGGGCCTTCCCATCACCCTTCATTAAACATTACAAAATAGATGTCTTTGCCTCTGCTGAGGCCTCATTTGGTAGGAGAGTTTTGCAACGAGTCCACATGGACGGAGAGGGGACTCCACTCCAGACGGAGACCCTCCCATAGGACAAGCCAAGCTTTGGTATGTTCCACTACTGGATGCTCTGAGCAGCTCATTGGAGAAAGGGCGTTGGTACTTACCTGATACACCCGTTCTCTGTGAGCTGCGAAGAATATCCAGCCCCACCCAATTTCCGTCTGGTAGGGTCCTGTTCTGGCCAACGATTAGCTAGGGTGAAGGTTACGAGGGTTTCATCACTTTGTCTTCGCCAAAACTGGGGGACACCAGGGAGGAGTCCCGTGGAGGAGGAGGAGCATCCTATCAAATAAGCCCAGCCTATCCAGACAGAGACTGAAGCACCTCCCACTACTGGATGCTCTTCGCAGCTCACAGAGAATGTGCGTATCAGGGAAGTACCAATGCCCTTTTCACTGTATTGGTTTAGGAGTAGGTTGTACTGTATGACATAAGAGGATTGACATAACGAATTGGCCTCAAGCCTAGAGTTACTAATATTCATAGGATAATGAGTGATTTCCGATAGGATGGAGAGCGAGGGGGAAACATCTTGGAGTTTCCAAAGATTGGGTTTCAGTAAGAGTTGTTAAGCTGTTGCTTGCCTGAAACTTTACTTTAAGACAACTTTAGATATTATCTCTTAAAGCAGGGGTGAGGAACAATGGCCCTTTATGACTTGAGGACTTCAACTCCCAGAATTCCTGAGCCAGCATGGAATTCTGGCAGTTGAAATCCACAAGTCATACAGGGGCCATCATTCCCCACCTCTGTCTGAAAGATTATAGCAGCTAATCTAATGTGGTCTCTGATACTGTCCTTTTAAAAATTACATTGCACAGTTGCTAAAAGGAGGCTTGTTTTAGAGAATGAGTCTGTTGAAATTGAACATTCTAGTGCAGCCTTTTTCAACCTTTTTAACCTGCGTGGGTGAGCCTTTAAAATAATTTTCAGGACTCAGGGAACACTTGCATAAAAATCACAATAAATACAAAAACTTCAATATACAATTCACCCTAAACCACACAATCCGTAGTTTTAACTGGAAAATTAATGATGGTAATGGTATTAATTATTATCACCGGTGTGCTCCTAAATTATATTAATTATTAAAGGAAATTTGCAGAAGGAACAAATAACTTTTTGTACCTCTTAGAATTCTCTCTGGTTGCACAGTTGAATGCCAGAAAATTGTTAAAAATCAGCAGCATATTTTCCACAATCTCCATAATTTTGACAGTACAAAATTAAAACTATTGTATAAGCTATTGTACAGGCACAGTTTTAAAATGAGTAACCTTCCAACTCCTTTATGAAATTGAGAACACCTAGCAATTTTAGCCCTGACCACTTTGTACAGTATCATTGCATGCTTATTGTTTTGTTTGCTAAAAGGTTGTATGTTGTTTATTTTAAAAAAACTTGCGAAGAATTTACAATAAAAGCAAATACATAGGTAGTTGTTTGTAACTGCATGCAGTTTTGAATGGAGTTTTTTTTTCATCCTAGTGTACAGTCTGTTGAATTATTCTTGCTAATAAACCCCATTTATTTCAAATATTTTGAAATAATATTTTGGTGGTGCAGGCTGCTAAATGCCTAGCACTTAAGTTCCAGCTGCCTGCAATTGTAGCCTCAAATCCCACCAGGCTCAAGGTTGACTCAGCCTTCCATCCTCTCGGGGTAGGTAAATTGAGGACCCAAGATTGTTGGGGCCAAAAAGCTGACTTTGTAAAAAAGCCGCTTAGTAATAAGCAGGCATATACAATGGAATGAAGGCTATTGCTGAGCGCATTGGGTTGTGCTCCAAAAATTGTAAGCCGCCCTGAGTCTTCGGAGAAGGGCGGCATATAAATCTAATAAAATAAATAAATAAAAATAAATAAATATTTCTTTTCTATAAAATTATTCAGAAGGCTGTATACACAGCAAAACAAAGCTGCTTCCAGAAAGAATTACAGTATTTTAATGAAATAGTTGGGGTAGTTAGGGTAAAAAATATTCTGAGGCACATCATAAAAGGCTCATTTTATTTTATAACACAGATTGTTTTTGACAACTCCTATATCTAAGTCACCTTTCTCAAAACTCTTCGTGTCTTTATCCATTACCGGAAGAAGTATCTGTTATTGATATTTTCCGTTGATGCCTGCTGGCCCTCTGATCACATGACTGAGATTTGCAATATTTTTTGCCAGTTTTCAGCAAAAAAAACCCCTCCCTTGCTGAAGAATGACCACATGGTTCATTTAACAACCATGTGACTTGCTTTATGACCATGAGGCTTGCTTTATGACCCTCATAAAAACTGTTGTAAAATTGACTCCTTTCACATGATGCCTCCACTTACGACCACAGTGACTTACAACCAAAATTCCAGGCTCCATTATGGTTTTATGTCAAGGACTACCTGTATGGCACCCAACTCTCAATGCTCTGGACAGTTTCCAACAAAGAAATTACAATAAACTCAGGAAAAGATGGCGAGCTCGACAGAACAGATAGCTTGAAATGTGGGATGTCCCTCTCTGTTGCCAAAGGCCTAGGTGAAAAGTTAAAACTGTTGGATATAAAATTAGGGGACTGGAGGGTATATAAAGAACGTTTCTGGGAACTGGGTACATCCAGTTTAATGAAAAGAAGGACTAGAGGTGACATGATAGCAGTGTTCTAATATCTCAGGGGCTGCCACAAAGAAGAGGGAGTCAAGCTATTCTCCAAGGCACCTGAGGGCAGGACAAAGAAGCAATGGGTGGAAACTAATCAAGGAGAGAAGCAACCTAGAACTAAGGAGAAATGTCCTGACAGAACAATTAACCAGTGGAACAACTTGCCTCCAGAAGTTGTGAATGCTCCAAGACTGGGAATTTTTACCATTTGTCTGAAATGGTATAGGGTTTCCTGCCTAATCAGGGGGTTGGACTAGAAGACCTCCAAGGTCCTTTCCAGCTCTTGTTATTCTAAAATCTTTTTTAATAATGCACAGGATCGAAAGAGGAGGAGCCAGAATGTGAGGATCATTCATTGAGCAATTAGCTGCTTCCTACCTCATAAGCTTCTTTACTGAGGCTGTACATTTTGTTTTCATTGCTAATTCGGCAGTTGGCAATCAGAACACAATCCTAGATTACCCTGTGCCATTTGCAGTGATTATAAATGCCAAGTGAGGAAACGTGGGAGGAAATCTATCTTATCTTTATCTATCTATCTATCTATCTATCTATCTATCTATCTATCTATCTATCTATCTATCTATCTTGGGATAGATAGTTGAAGCATTTTGCTACTGCTTCTATTCCCAAAATTTCATATTAGCCTTTGAAATATAATAACATGTAAGTTGAGAATTTTCTCTGCCTCGATATGATGTGTCCTCAAATTTCCATGGCTTTTTACTATCTATTTCCAAAATAACTATCACAGTCCATTTACCTTATTTTTTTCTGTACCTTAAAACTTTGTACCTTATTTTCCTGTACTTTAAAACTATTGGCATTATGAATTACAGAAGTTCAAGATGGAGTTTTATCCAGGGGTGGGATTCAACCGGTGTTACTACCAGTTCGGTGACTATGTTTTGCTGCATGCATGTGTAAAAAAAACTTAAGCTGTGCCGCCCAGGCAGCTGAAAAGTGCTTCGCGCAGGTGCGCAGCGTTGGAAAAGCCTCCTTTTTCCTGCTTTTTCAACCTCAGCTGTGCCGCGCAAAGCAGCTGAGGTTGAAAAAGCAGGAAATAAAGGACAGGTAAGAGCCTGGGCAGGCAGGTTGGCTAATCAGCAGCAAACAGAACCAGTTTGGTGTCTGTTGCTCTTCAGAGCTACCAGTTCTATAGAGCTGGGCAGAACCGGTAGCATCCCACCCCTGGTTTTATCTATAACAATTGTAGAGGTAGTTGGGAGGGGGGGAAATCATGTCATTCCATGGAATGAAGTGGCTACAAAACCAAATTTAGAAGCTGTTTCCCAAACAACAGGAAAAGTCTTTCGAACAACCATTCAGCAAAAGTGGATTTGCGTGATAACCCTAAAATGTGTTGCACAGCCCTGCATAGAACACATTTCTGTGTTGTTTATTGTGTCTACAGCATCCAGAACTTCATTACCTATTATTTAAGATCTCATCAACGGTATTATATTTTAAAGAAAAGACGCAGCATGCATATTTTGTAGAACAATTAAAAGACACATAATAGATCTAAATTAATTTGTTAATCGTGTCATAATAGAGGTTGCAATATGCCACAAGCTACTTTATATTATCTCTGATATGTAGCGAAGACATAATACTTTATACATAGTAGATTGGTTGCTACCTATTTGCATCAATTAGCAGCACTAACTCTTTTTCCAGTTATGGGCAGTGTCATAATTGTCACCTAGATTTTCACAGTGGGATCCTTTGTCAGTTCATTTGCAGTGTGTGCATGTGAAGTAGCATGAAGAACAATGTATGTGATTTGTGTAACTATACCCTAGAAAAGCTGGAAGTGTTTAAACTTCACAGTTTCCCCTTCTCAGCATGACAGCTTAAAGTAGGTTGCTACTAGCACTATTCATGCAGAGTGATCTTAGAACAGCAAAGTTGAGGGAACCAGCCTTTCTTCAGTGATGTGCTTTGAGGTTTCTCTCTTCTCTGCCCTTTGTATCATCTTGGATGTTGTCAGATGGCTGACATGGAAAGAACACAATTGCTGTTATTTCAGTATATTGTTCTCTAGAACAGAACAGACATGCGGAGCATGGGACCATATAGTGCACATATATACATCATTAGCCATTTCTTTCATTTCAGTCTTTCTAAACCAGAAATAATTCCATTTACTGACAACTAAATACTCAGATTTAAATGCCTTCTTAAAGCTGCTAACTGGAAAACCAAGCAGAATAGAAGAGAAATCTGCACTTCTCAAATTAAGTTTATATACTTACTTTATACCTATACCATCACACACCGAACAGGTATCTGGCACTATTTCTCATGAATCATGTAATAAGCAGTAAAAAACATTGAAACCTGTCTCATAATTTACATAAATTGTATTACCTAACTATATTAGTCTTAAAATTTTCAAATTTTACACTTTCACAGCTTTCCTAAATATTAGAAAGGGAGGGTGCCATACAGATCTCCAGAGACTGTACCAGTGGGTAGAAGTTTCTCCCCCTGAATGTCTTAGAATTTTACGTTCATTTTTGAATTTACCAGTTTTATATGTCAGTTGTTGTTTTTAAACAGAGATTATTAACAGGAACATTATAATTCACATGAATTTATCTACTGGTTTCATATCTTCCAATAATATCTCAAGTAGTTTGTCCACAGTTTGCAACTGGTCACTTAACGATCATTCAAAATTACTATGGATTTCAAAAATGCTACTTATGACCCATCCTCAAAGTTATGACCTACACACACAGACATACACACACTGTGGTCAATCACATTTCGGATACCTGGCAGCTGGCATGCATTTACAATCTGTTGCAGCATCTTATGGTCACATGACTACAATTTTCAGGATTTTTCACAATTTTCCAGCAGAACAGTGCAAAAAAAGCACCCATCGGACATGCTAACTTCACTTAATGACCACAAGATTAATTTGATGTTCATGGTGACTTGTTTACATGACCATTATAAAAATAGCTGTAAAATCGTGTCCAGTAACATGGTGCATTAATGTTCAACCTCAACAACTTATGACCAAAATTTCTGGGTCCACTGCCATCGTAAGTCAAAGACTACCTGTGTTTAAAAAAATAAACTCTACAATTTTGAATAATCCTCTGTATACATATATATATAAACTGATTTGTCAAAGAAAGTAAAAAACTTCTTTGATAAATGTAATGCCAGATATTGGAAATCTGTAGATCATATCAAATATAATTATTTTTTATAAAAAAATAAGGTGTGTGTAGACCATTAGATTAGATTTATTTGATAAAGTCATTGCACTATGTATATTGCTTTTAGAATGCAGTCTCAGAACAAATTTGTAGCACAGTGAAATTTTAGTTTTTGAATGCAAAGCACAGAATTCCACTGTATTTACTTTAAATAATAGATATAATGACATTATTATACAATTATGTAAATCACAGATGAGGTATTCCTCAATTTAATAGAGAATTGGGAAACCTGAACACAGCTTTATTTTTACCGAGCCATCAAAGCAAGTTTTCACTGTGACAGAAAGCATAAATACTGATATCATAAAGATTGGCAAGAATGGGTAAAATGTTTCTTAATATCGTCATCTAATTCTCCTTAGCTATTTATTTTCTGAAGTACACCTTTCTCTATTTTTCTAACCTGCTTTCCATTAACACTAGGACCTCCCTTTAGATCCTTCTCTTGTACCTTTTTCAAGCTTTTTTTGTCCCATTACTCTCTCCTCCCGTTGTAACTTCCCCTAGTAACCCTGATAGGAACTCCTGATATGAACCAATTAAGAGTTTTGTCATCAGCATATCCAGGTTATTGATGGTTCTTTTCCAATTTTAAAACCACATGAAATGATGATAAAGTGAACATCTGTCTCCAGCAGATTTCTGTGTTTCCCAATATGGGTGCCAGCTGGCAGCTAGAATGACTGTCATGCCATGGGTGACCTTGCTGGAATTATGTATTCTTGGCATGTACTTCTGCTGTCCTTCATTCATCCCTCCTAAGAACAAACACACCTGCCACAGTAAGACAGCACAACAGAAATGGTAGTAGTAGTGATGGAATTATACCTGATAGCTAATATAAAATCGGATTTATTTTCAAACTGAATATATTATGTACAGATACTAAAAAGGAAAGTATGGCTCCCTTGTCTGTTTCATGATCCAGCAGATGTCTTTCATTTTTATGATTTTCTGTTTATCTGAATTCTGCTTCCTCCATGCCACACTGCCTAGGTTTGGTTACTGAGTACTATAGCAATAGCAATAGCACTTAGACTTATATATCACTTCACAGTGCTTTACAGCTCTCTCTAAGTGGTTTTACAGAGTCAGACTATTGGCCCCAACAGTCTGGGTCCTCATTTTACCGACCTCAGAGGGATGGAAGGCTGAGTCAGCCTTGAGCCTGGTGAGATTTGAACTGCCAAAGTGCAGGCAGCCAGCAGAGGTAGCCTGCAGTATTGCACTATAACCACTTTGCCACCACGGCTCATGTATGCTTATTTTCAAAATAAACTAGAGTCCCATTTCAAGATTATTCTCTAATTAAGCTTTTTCCATTATAGTTGTATAATTGTCAGGTCCAGAAGACCAGGGCCACACTGTTAAGTTCCAATTAAGCTGATTATTTGTTCATGCCTACGCACAGGAATCTAGTCAAAGTCCCAAATGTGATTTTCAAAAGGCAACTGAACTTCCTTGTTTTTTTTCCTTGAAAACATTTTGCTTCTCATCCAAGAAGCTTCTTTTGGATGATTGAGAATCTCCATAGACACTTAGTCAACTAACGGTTAGCACTATTTTGGTACTAGATAAGGATTAACAATTCAAGAGCGGTTGAACGTAGTGATTCCTCTTTTGACTCCAATCCTAGGCTTTGCCAGTCCTTCTACAATAATGTTGCGAGGCAAAAGATTAACTTGAGCAAAACCAGTCTTAGCTTCAAAATGAGTTCATGAAACTGACGTTCAAGCTATTTCAGTTGTTTGGCAACTGTTGATTCATCTAGCTTGACATAATAGGAGTTGTGTGGCATTATAGTTATTAGTGGTGAAATATCCAGCCTTTGTCGTTAAGGTGTATTCTGTGGTTTTGTACATATAAAAACATCTGGGGAGGATTTATAAGTTATTAGATACAGCAGGAACAACCACCGAATATTATTTTTGTTCCTCTGATTTTTCTGATTTGCGGCTTTTCCATGACCAGCAGAAGTTCAGCCAAATGTGGACAGATGGTATTGCTTTCAGAGAATCACGTAAAATGTAATTATAAATAAATGTTACTACAGCAACATTTAAACACCTAATGCACCTTTCTGACAATTGTAGTATCCAGCCTTTGGCTAGATATTTTGGTTTCTAATCGCATTGAAACAGCATTTAATCCATTTTTTAACTGAAACCTTAGGTAAAGCTTTATGCTTATGGTGCAAATTATTTCTCAGAGTTTTAGTAATTTTAAATAGAATTGATGCCATTCTTATGTATTGTATGGTATGTAGCTCCTGAGACAAGAGTGGTAGGAAATATTCTTAATACCATATTAAAAATTTAAAATCTCAAAAACGTAATTCTTTAGAATTGTGACCTTTTGTGAGTAAAGTATATTTGCAACATTTATTTTAGTGGCACTCAGGAAATTTTCCTGGAGCAAGAAGTGTAAGCCTAAGGAATCAATGTGCAACTTGAAGCATACAGAGAATTTTGCAGTGATTTTACTATACAGTATCTAGCTTAACCCTACTTTTACAAAGAAAAAAGTATTTTAGCAAGAGCAGACAGTATCCAATTCATTCTCTGTCTCTCTCTTTCTCTATTTTTCTCTCTCTCACTCACACACACATGCACACATACATAAGCAAACACTATTCTGGAAGAGCCTTGAGTTAATCAAATTGTAGTTTGGCAGGGGTGTTAGAAAATATTCTAGGGGACTAAAACTGCTTAAACATGATGCTGTAGAACTGTGAAACTGTCCACAAAATTAAAGCAGCTATTACATGCGATACAAACATTGGAAAAGGAAAAGTATCTTCTGCTATAATGTAGAGAAATGCATATGTTTCTGCTGTTATTCCAGAAATCCTTTGAGATATACAGTACTAGAAAATCTAGTGAAAGGGGCCTATTCATTTCACCTGATTACTTCCATATGTGAACCCCATTTAATTTAACCGCATATTCATTTAATCTAAATATTCCTAAATAACATTGTCAGATTGTATATTTTATGTTGCTTGCTCTTGTGCTTGGTTATTCTAATAAAAAATTAACCCAGAGCTGGCACACACTTGCACACCCAGAGCTGGCACACATTGAACTAATAGGAGTGTAGAATTGTTTTAATACAACTTTAATAAGTAACTAGACTCATTGGGTCATATATTTAGAGATATTTCTTGACATAAATAGAGAATAGAAATGACCACAAGCAGGCAAAAAAATCAGTTGGGTGGAAATGACCTTGTCAGCTTCCCCATTGAACCAACCTTCCTTCCTTCCTTCCTTCCTTCCTTCCTTCCTTCCTTCCTTCCTTCCTTCCTTCCTTCCTTCCTTCCTTCATTGCTTGTTTGCTTGCTTGCTTGCTTGCTTGCTTGCTTGCTTGCTTAACTTAACAGTATTCCTCCCTCTCTCTCCCCCTCAACAATGGCACTAATTTACTTGAAAAGTTCTTTAAAATTCAGAGAGATATTTAGAGATGAAAGTAGCCCATCTTAAACTGTATAGGACAAATACCAGGAGTTGATCACAGGAAATGTTTCATGATATCTTGTATTATGTCATAAAGTGTTTTATGATAATTTTATGTCATAAAATATTTTATAAAATTTGCTAAACTTCAATTTCTATGGGAGTCATGGATCCTGGATTTTGGACTCATTTTATAAGTTAGCCCATTTGTGGTTCCTTGATTGAAAATGATTTTTTCTATGGATTGCTGGTTTCACCCAGTTGAAGATTACAGGCATGAGAGTTTTCGTACAAATAGTCAATTACAGCCATAATCGAACCCAGAATTATGGTCATATGTCATGTCAATAAATTGGTTTTTTTTTGTGGCAGTCATTAACTGAACCCATTGTCTGCAATGGGCAGTTTTTGCTGGGAATCTGAAAGCATACATTTGGAATTCCTGTCACATGACTGCAGGACACTGCAAATAGCCATCAATGTAGGCTGGTTGCCAAGTGCCCAAAATATAATCATATGACCATAGGAGGCCTTGGCTGTTGGAACTTCAAATTCAGATCTTAAGCACCTTTTGGGGGTCCATTGTAACTTTGAACAGTTGCTAAGTGACCAGTCATAACTCGAGGACTACCTGTAGTATATAAATTATTATTAATAATAACATGATTTACTATTTGATGTTATTTATAAATAATATGAAGTCTTATATGCATTAAGAACTTATGTCTTAATGTCATTTCTGAGCAGTAAGATTGCTGCATTGTCCCTATAATTATTTATTTTTATTTTATTTTTTATTATTTTGTCGCAAGGCAACTCTGTCTCCAAAATATCCTCTTTTTTGAGAAGCCTGTTGAAGGAGTTGTATATGGTCATCTGATTATTAAAATAATTTTCCTATTCAGTCCGAGTGTAGATGTTAAATCAGAAATGGATATATTTATCATGTATAATGGAATGATTAAAGCAAGATTATGCAGTGAAAAATTCCTAATTGTTTTTAGTTCACAAAATGAAGCCTATATATGCATATGCACACAAAAACATGGACACTCACATTAAATAATAGCCCTAAGGAATGTTGGAAGTTCCCAATGGAATTAGATGAGACATATGGATTGTATACAAGAGCCACAAAAAAGTGTGAATAGTGTAGTGTTGTATGAAATTCTATGAACAAATGTTACGTGTGCAAGATTATGTTTGTGGTAAGTTTAGTCGGTGAAATGTGTCAGTGCTATTATTCAGTTACTGTATTCTGAAAACATGGCAAGGAGATACATAATGAAGAATGAAACGTTGGTCTTATAGCTGCTCTCTCCAAAATGCTTTAGCACTCAAATACTTTAGCACTCAAACTGACATACTGTTGATAGAATATTCTCTAGAAAGTTCTTAAAGTAGGATACTGTTTTGTCTCACTGATTCTGTACAGTACCCTAGTTGTGTTATGCAGAAGTATCCCAAACCCTGTGATAGACAGAGACATGTTAGATAGATATTTGAGCCGGAATGGGACAACTCGACGCAGGCAGTTCTCTGCCTCCAGCTCACCACTGCCGAAGTTGCCTCTGCCAACTCACCACCACCAAGTCATCTCAGGCCAATTCAACATGGCTAATTCTCTGTGGGGACGACTCTGTGGGTAGCCAGAGGGAGAGCAGGGGACCAAGCGAGTTTACATTTCCACACACACACCACTGCTACCGCTGTGCTGAGCTCCAGGCCATTTAAAGTTCGGGCTGTTTGTTGGTGGAAGAAGTGTTCTAGCCATTCGGCAGTGTTGGACAGATAGGCAATGGAGGCCAGGCACTTCCGATTTTCATATATCCCAGGAGAGTTCGACGTGGCAGCAGTAGCAGCAGTGGGGCGTATAAAAATGGGACATGCCCTGCCGCTTCCCTGCCATCCTTCCCGCCCACTGCCACTGCCACCGAATGGCCAAACACTGCCACCGCTGAATTGCCAAACTCCAAAGAGCCTGGAATTCAACATCGTGGTGGTGACAGCAGTAGGGTGTGTGAAAATGGAAAGCCACTGCTGCTACTCTGCGCTCTGCCCACCCTCATAGTCTCCCACCTGCCTCCCCAGCTCTCCCTCCAGCTGTCTGTGGCGATTTCTCCCTACAGATAATTAGCCATCTTGCGATGACTTGGTGAAAGTGAATTTGCAGAAGCGACTTGCCAGTCACGAGCTTGTGGAGGTGAGCTGGCTTTGCTGAGTCAGCCGCACCGGCTTGTCCTAGACCCTATTTGCCCTACCAGATTCAAACATGGTTAAGGTTTCCTACCAATTTTTGGAGGGATATGGAAAACAGGGCTAGATAATTACCTTGAATTTATGTGCCGATTTCTGAGCAGCCTGGTGTAGTAATGTATTCGACATAAGTTGCTGATGAATACTGTGTGTACTGTTCAAAAAAGATTTGGACTAAATGCTTTGGACTTCGTGTGAGCACATTATCTCTCTGTTATTCATTGCAGCACTCATGTCTTTTTCTCTCCTGGGTTTCAAATAAGCCTGTAAAAAATGCCAGTGATTTTAAGGGGTAGACTCATTAAAATTAATGCCGTTCTTGTAGCAACCACAACATGTTTCAGGCTTGAGTAGAGATAAGCTGGAAAAAGATAAGCTTTTTTAATGAATTGCTGAAGGGGCTGTACTCGTGTGAGGTCCTAAGCAGTTCTTCCTAATTGTTTTTGAAGTGTACACAGCCCTAGTAATCATTTGTGTCAATGATTAGAGTTACGACATAGGAGTGCTGGTATGAAAGAACAGGTATTCATATAAGAATGTACCGATAAGATAAATAGTCTGGTAAAAAGAAATATTAGAATTTACTATCGTATCAGAAGATCAAGTAATTTTATAGGACCATTATGAAGATTTGTTATAAGGAATTATTGTTATTATAAAACATTGTATTAAATAGGTTTGATAATTTAGTGTTGCATGAAATTTTTATTATGCTTTTTATGGCAAGATATTTGAATAATATGTGAACAATTTTAAGGAAACATAAAATTGGAGCACTAAGTAATTATCGTGGTAGATTTATTGAAGAACAGCCTTCTCAAACTCAGGTTTTTCTACCAGAGGAATTTACTCACACATTCCTCTTTAGATAAATTTAGATTTTAACTCCTGTTTTTACTAGTTATCTGTCAGGACCTTTGTGACTCAAATGAACATTACTGTATTAGCAAATGTTACATAAAACTAAATACGGGAATCTGTTTGGAGCTCGTAAGCAAACTTATTTCATGAAGCAAAAGTTTGAAAGCAATTGTGCAGCAAAACACATATTTTGTCAATGAGGAAACAAAACACCATTGCTTTCCAGAACAGCTTTTTTCTATGGCATCAGGCTTGAAAAATTCTGCCTAACTTTTTGACTGCAGTTTTGAAAGACATTTGGCAGGAAGCCCAGTTCTGAATGGAGTTTGCAGAAGGTTGGTATAGCTCTGTACTAAGGTGACATGTAGCAAAGAGAATTACACTTGATAAACGTTTTTCTGACGTTTGCTTATTCTGACAGAAGTGGAAGCTGAATAGCGGTGAAGTTAGATGGCTGTTGCAGAGTTAGTTTGATCAGAGTAGATAATCTCAAACAAGGGATTAACTGCTGCAAGCAGCTCACATTAGCCATTTTGAAATGTAATTTGGCCAAAGTTCAAAGCAGACGGGAGCTGAGTTTCCTATTAACTCAGACAAAATGCTGAGATTTGCATGGCAGTCTTTGGAAGATAGTAGATTTTTTTCATACCGTTAAAAAATGTGTAATTGTTTGCAGAGTTGATGCTTGCCATTCTAAGATTAAGGTTTCTGTGTGTTTTAAAATCTTGAGTTTATTTTGTTAGTTGTATTTGTGATTAAAATGCACCTGTAATCAAAGTTCAGAGTTTGCTCTTTTTCAAACCTACTTTTGCAGAAGTTTGAAATCTGTGCTTGTGTAAAAGTGGAAGCTGTTGTAAAAGAAACAGCAAAAGCTATAAATAAAATGACTTTGCATTTAGTAAATCTTTTTGCCCTGAAATGTGAATGCTACTTAATCAGTGTATTAACAAACATAGAATTTAGCAGTTAGGATCACATGTAACTCTTTTTCAGTTCAATGGACCGATATAAATATGCATCAAAATACAGTAAATTCAAATCTTTTTATTGACAACAGAAATAATTCTTGCAATGAAATGTAAATTATAAATAGTTGATCAGCCTGAACATAACCAGTTATATTTTTAAACTTTCATGGCAGTGCTATCTGTCTTTAATATAGAATAAATACAATTGTGTTTTAGTGCTTCAAAGTAAGGTTTACATGCTAAAATTATTAGGCATTTATTACAGTGACTTGGTTCCATAATAAAAAGATTCTCTCCCCCACCCGCCAGGGAACAGGGTAAAATTTAGGTACAAATTTGAAGTTAAACATGCTCTGAGTCTCTAATTCTTGCTGTTAATGTTTACTCTGAATTATTGTTTAATTATACCAATGGCTTAGAAATTGTCATTCGTGAAAGCTATGAGTCATCCCAGGTTGATATCAGAAATAAGTAAGTTTTCTGCCAAGAAGAATACAGGTAGTCCTTGACTTATGACAGTCCATTTAGTGACATTCAAAGTTACAGTAGCACTGAAAAAATAACCATGTTCCACACTCGCAACCATTACAGCATTCTCATGGTCATGTGAACAAAATTGAGATGCTTGGCAACTGACTCAGATTTATGACTGTTGCCATGTCCTGGGGTCATGTGATCACGTTTTGCAACCTTCTGACAAGCAGAATCAACAGGAAGCCAGATTCACTGAACAATTGTGTTGCTAAATTAACAACTGCAGCGATTCACTTAATAATTGGGGCAAGAAAGGTCATAAAACTCCCTTAACAAATGTCTCAGCAATGGAAATTTTGGGCTCAATTGTGGTCGTAAGTTGAGGACTACCTGTACTGCAGAAATAAAATCTAAGCCTATGCTTTGCAGATTGAAATAGGACATTTGATGATACCATGAGGTGGAGTAGATTATACTGTTAAATTGGCTTGGTTTATGTGTTTTATTAATTATTATTTAACAATTAGGATGTTATCCAATAATGAGTTGTGCCATAATCTGGAAGGAAAAGAGTGTGCACACAGCTGTTATTAACTCAAATCTGGCTTTAAGGGGTTGGCTGATACTACATGGGTGCCTACTTGCACTCCAAATCACCTTTTTTCTTTCAAATGCCCTGATACTGGATCTGTTTAATATTTACTTGGTTTAATTCATAGCTCCTAAAAAAGGCATCAAAGCGAGATATATGCATACATACATATATCAATAAAATATGTCCACATGTCCTCCATTTCTTGTCCCTTCCCCAACTTCTTATCCTGCACATCTTTTCCCTGTGTCATTTATTTAAGAGCCTCTGTGGTGCAGGGGTTAGAGTGCTGTAGTGCAGGCCACTTCTGCTGACTATCAGCTACCTGCAATTTGGCAGTCCAAATCCCACCAGGCTCATGGTTAATTCAGCCTTCCATTTTTCTGAGGTGGGTAAAATGAGGACCAAGATTATTGGGGGCAATATGCTGAATCTGTAAAAACTGCTTAGAGAGGGCTGTAAAGCACTATGAAGCGGTATATAAGTCTAAGTACTATTGCTATTGCTGTCATTCTGGAGAGCAGTAGCCATAGTGGTCTCCTAATTTGTTTTGGTTATGGGTAGAACTATCTACAGTTAGAAGAGCACTGATACTTGACTCTGGGTGTGATGCTGAGTTCTATAAGCAAAGAGTTGTTTTTTTCTTTCTTCAAACTGAACCGAGCTTACTCTCTTGCAACACCTTGAAACACAGGGAGACATTACCAGTTACCATATACATCTAAACTCTAAAATTAGTGTTTTGGTTTCTTCAGTACAGTAGAATTTCATTAACCTTCTACGTAGATTGATTGTGAACATAGCAATATTGTCACTGGAGAATTCACTATCAGGACTGTTCAGAACACAGGTTGTCTCATCCAGGAATAAAGACAACTACTGACATTTGTGCCAGTCAAAAGGTTATTTTTCATAAGAATTATTTGCAGTGAAAATGTTGGCATTCAGTAATATCTCAACCAATACTTCATTTATGTAGAGGAAAAAGTCATTTTAAGAATGACAAAATACAAAATGATAGTAACTTGCCAGTGAATCAGGTACTATTTTTAACTGTCATATATAGGACTTAGGATTTGCCAAGTATATGGTGGTTAAGAAAGTGAAAATAACCAGCATTCTTTTCCGTTTTATGTAAAAGATTTGCCATGACTAACATTAACATTAGCTACATCAAGTAGCACAGAATTTTTAAGAGCCTCCAATTATATCTTGGCAAACACCATTGTTAAAAAAGGATATTTTATACCTTAGTTTTTAATTCTTTGTAGAAGGAAAGAATTTAGGATATAAAACCCACATATATTGCATAGCTCATACTTTTGTAAATACAGTAATTATCTTACTGGATACTTACTTACGAAGGGAGCTCTTTATAATAGTTACAAAAAAAGTTGGAATATCAATGGATATAATACACCCCAACCCTGGAATTATCACATACTATTTCCTCTTGGAGTAGATAATGTTACACAGTTTGGAGAAAGGGAGTAAGAAATAGTAAATGGAAGAAATTAGATACGAGAAAAAAATGAATCAAAACTTAATTCAGTTCATACCAACACCATTCATTAAACCACCTCATCTTTTTATCCTTGTAAAAATATTCTTCATTTCATATTCCTTACCATTTATTCTTCTTATATTTGAAATCTGTGCACAGTGATCTTACAAGATGATTTAATAGGGATTGACTCTTAACTGCCGGTCTTAGTTTTGTCAATCAAGGTTATCTTTGGACACTTTTTACTAAGTTAGTAACAGATAATCAGAGTTGGAAGGGACCTTGTAGGTCTTCTAGTCCAACCCCCCCGCCCAAGCAGGGGACCCTACACCATTTTTGACAAAAAAACATCCAAGTCAACCAGAAGGTCTTCCTGAGACCATCGTTTGTGAACTGTCCTTAAATATCACATTTTGATTCTTACTATGTTACAGAGCCCCTGATTATGACATAGAACATGTAAACAAGCTAAATTCACTACTAACATGGGCATCATCCTGCCCACATGCTTTTGTCTTTCTTGGTGACTTCAATCTACCTCATATTAACTGGACCCTAAACGAATGTAATACTGAATCCATACATGCAACTTTCTACAATGCTGTAACAAATCTAGGGCTGGAACAACTAGTAACCAACAATACTAGACTCAACAACTGCCTCGATCTCATCTTCTGCAATAGTTTGAACTCAATTTACAGAATACAAATTAAAGAACCCTTTTCCAACAGCGACTACAACATGATTGACTTTTGTCTCAACATACGTCTGCACAAAAATCATCACAACAACGCGATCCCCAATTATAACTTCAAAAAGGCAACTATGATCTTATAGACAACGATCTCTCATCCCTTGATTGGCATTCTCTATTCAGTGGATGCAATACTGTTGAAGACCATTACAACATATTTTTACTTGAAATCCAAAGAGTCGTCAAGCTATATGTACCAATAACAATTCCCAAAACCAGAAAAAACAGATTACTCATAACAATAAGGAAACTTCAATCCAAAAAAAGATCACTTTGGCAGAAAACAAATCTGGTCACGCTGCCAACTTCAAAAGCCGATACAAAAATTTATGCCACCAGATAAAGACTGAATGCACAAATTATCACATTAAACAAGAGGAAAACCTTCTACGCACCAATTCCACCCGCACTTTCTACAATTTTGTAAACAACAAATTAAAAGACTCAAGATCCATCCGACCCCTGAAAGGACCTAATGTTACAGACTACAATAATGACACCATTAAAGCCAACCTCTTTAACACATTCTTTGGCTCAGTATTTGTAAACAATGAGCAATGGCTCATGCCCAGTATTTCCTAGTCGAATCACAGACAACTACAATGATCTAATACATATTGATTTTACAGAAGACAATGTTGAAAAAGCACTATGCAATCTAAAACCATCTCTATCTACTGGACCAGATGGAATATGTGCCTACTTCTTAAAGAAGCTATCCGCTGCCATAGCCGAACCTCTAAGCATAATCTTTGAAAAATCTTTCAGGACCAGCTCCTTGCCAAACATATAGTCACAAGCCACGGTCATCCCCATTTTCAAAAAGGGAGACCCCAGTCTAGTTGAAAATTACAGACCAATCTCTTTATGCTGCGTCACCTGTAAAGTCATGGAATCAATTATTAACCAATCCATTATCCTCCACTTAGAGACAAACAACCTACTCTCTAACAAACAATATGGTTTCAGAAAAAAAACTATCCTGTGATCTGCAACTCTTACACTGCAAAAACATATGGACTACACAACTCGATCAGGGCAAAGCAGTAGATGCAATCTACATAGACTTCTGTGAAGCCTTTGATTCAGTGGTACACGACAAACTACTCCTAAAACTAAAATCTTATGGTATCTCTGGACAACTGCATAACTGGATAGAAGCATTCCTGTCAAACAGACAACAAATGGTCAAAATTGGGAGCGTCCTATCAAATTCTGTGCCTGTCAACAATGGTGTCCCCCAAGGCAGCGTTCTAGGACCAACTCTCTTTATACTCTACATAAATGACCTCTGTGATCATATTAAGAGCAACTGCATTCTCTGCTGATGATGTAAAGCTATTCAACACCACAGACAATACTGCTACCCTTCAAAAAGACCTCGACTATGTATCAGAATGGTCAAACAAATGACAACTTCAAATCTCAACAAATAAATGCTCTGTCTTACATATTGGCAAAAAAATCAGAAAATAAAATTCAAGCTGAATAGTCAAGACCTTGTTGATGATCCAAACTCTGTCAAGGACCTTGGAATACTCATCTCTAATGATCTAAGTGCTAGAGCCCACTGTAACTACATAGCCAGAAAGGCATTAAGAGTTGTTAACCTAATCCTACGTAGCTTTAACTCTGGCAATATGACACTACTAACTAGGGCATACAAAACATTTGCTAGACCAATACTCGAATACAGCTCATCAGTCTGGAACCCACATCACGTATCTGATATTAACACAGTTGAGAAAGTCCAGAAATATTTCACAAGAAGAGTTCTACACTCCTCTACTCATTGCAGAATACCTTATGCCATGAAATTCTAGACCTAGAAAACGTAGAACTATGCCGCCTTCGGTCCGATCTAAGTATAGTATATAAAATCATACATTGCAATGTCCTTCCGGTCAATGAATACTTCAGCTTTAACCATAACAATACAAGAGCACACAATAGATACAAACTCAAGGTTAACCGCACCAAACTTGATTGCAGGAAATACGACTTGAGCAACAAAGTGGTCAATGTCTGGAATACTCTACCTGACTCTGTGGTTTCTTCCCCAAACCCCCAAAACTTTAACCTTAGACTTTCTACTATAGACCTCACCCCTTTCCTAAGAGGTCTGCAGGGGGCATGCATAAGTGCACTGCCTACCATCCCTGTCCTATTGTTTCTTTTATTTTTCTTATATGTATTCATTTCATGTATTCACAACTATGTTTATCCTTATACTTATTATCTTGTAAGCGATTGACAAAATAAATAAAAAATGGCCGTCCAATCTCTTCTTGAAAGTCTCAAGTGATGATGCTCCCACAACTTCTGAAGGCAAGGTGTTCCATTGGCTGATTGTTCTCACTGTCAGAAAATTTCTCCTTATTTCCAGGTTAAATATCTCCTTGTTCAGTTTCCATCCATTATTCCTTGTCTGGCCTACAGGTGCTTTAGAAAATAGCTTGACCCCTTCCTCTCTGTGGCAGCCAGTGATGGTTTAATTAAGGCAATTTACTTTTAAAAAGGACTATAAAAGAAGGACTAGGGGTAACATGATAGCATTATTCTAGTATTTGGGGGGGGGGCTGACACAAAGAAGAGGGAGTCAACTTATTTTCCAAAGCCCTAGAAGGCAAGACAAGAAATGATGAGTAGAAACTAATCAACCTGGAATTAAGGAGAAAGTTCCTAACAGTGAGAGCATTAGGTACTTCGTCACTGGAGGTTTTAAAGAAAAGATTGAACAGCCACCTATCTGAAATGGTATAGGGCCGTGATGGTGAACCTATGCCATGCGTGCCGGAAGTGGCATGCAGAGCCATCTCTCCGGGCACGCCAGCTATTGCCTGTTGCTCTTTTGGGTTCCAGCATGTGGGAGCCAGAAACCAGAAGAGCAGCTCCCCGGAGCACATGCATGCACCGGCCAACTGGTCTTCATGCACGCATGCGTGTTAGAAACCGGAAGACCAGGTGGTCAGCGTTCATGCACGTGCTGGAAAGCTAAGCTTCCAGTTTCCGGCACTCCTGCCTGTGTGCATCAGGGAGCTGCTCTTTTGGTTTCCAATGTGCATGCGTGCACTCAGAGCCAAAAAGGTTAGCCACAACTGGTATAGGATCTCCTGCTTGAGCAGGGGGTTGAACTACAAGATCTCCAAGATCCCTTCCAGCTCAATTATGATTGATTAATTTGAAATATTCTCTACTCATAGAATGGGGGTGGGGTACGATGGCCCTTTTATGACTTGTGGACTTCAACTCCCAGAATTCCTGAACGAAGCATGCTGGTTCAGGAATTCTGGGAGTTGAAGTCCACAAGTCATAAAGTGACCATTGTTCCCCACTTCTATCATAAAAGGAAACTAGCACATTTGGGCCACTATGCCACCTTTGTTTTTGCTACTCTATACAGATTTGTATCACTAATCTATAAACTGTCTTGTAAATCAGCATATTGTCACCTCTAAGCCAGGAGTAATGGTACACCAAATAGGTGTCATTTATATTGGACATTGATAGCCAAATCCCAGGGGACTTAATAAAAATTTATATCACTTTTACTAGGAGAAAAATTGAGAACAGTTATTCAGAAAGCAAGATTTTAATCAAAAAGCATGGTTTGTTTCTCTAAATTGAAATATCTTTTAATATCTCAGTATTAAAACTGTGAAGTTGTGTGAATGAATGTTGCTAACTATCAATTTAATAATAATGGTAGTAATTGTGGTTTGTCTCACAGTCAGCCAAATATTCGGGATGGATTTGTTATTTTTAGCCACCTATCGAGTCCTTCCAAGGACCTGGGATAGGCAGATATTAATGTTCTCCCTTTCTCCCTCCCTCCCTCACTCACTCTCTCTCTCTCTCACAGCAGGCTAACAAGTCTGTCCAGTAGGGAGTTGAATAGTTATCTGCCATACTTATTCATCTCTGCCCCCTGCCTTTTATCCCCAGAGCTAGGATGGGGCTTTGCTAGCAGCAATGGCTCTTCCCAAGGATCAGCCCATAGATTTCCACTGCTCTCCTCTCCTTTTTGCCTTCTGCACATCCATGCATCAGGCACTGGACCCCAGCTATTCCTCCTCTTCTTCATCAGCCCCTCCAGACCTGGGGGATGTTGACTCTCCATCTGAGGGTTGATGGATGGCCCAGGCCCCATCTCCATCTCTATCTCTGACAGCTCCATTCTCTCTTCCCCCTTGGAGCTCCCAGATTGCCTTGATGCACGGCCTCCTCATCTGATTCGGCTGCTGGAGGGGTCGGCAGCCGACAAGCCACAACAGAAGTATCATTGCAGGATGTAAGCTGTTCTGAGTAAAGCTGCCTTTTGCAATTGACTGATGGTGAATTTGTCAATGCCGATGGTGTTCAAATGGTGCTCCAGTTGTTTTGTGATTGCACCAGGGGTGCGATTCAACCAGTGTAACAACTGGTTCGTTGAATATGCACTTTGCACGGGGGCAGAGCATTTGCTACTGACCTTCTCCAGCAATCTCTGTGTGTTAAACAGCTGGTGCGCGGCAATCTGTGCTACGCGAATCAGCTGAGCTTGAAAATCAGGATATAAAGCACAGACTAGAGTCGGCGCAGGCGGGTGGGCCCAACAGCTGATTGTCAGAGCGAACCGGTTTGCTCACAGTTGATCCTCGGAGCTAGTGGTTCTCCCAAACGGGGCCGAATCAGTAGAATCCCACCCCTGGATTTGCACCCAAGGTGCCTATTATTGGCAGTACTACCTTTGCTTTCTTTTGCCCCAGTCATTCTATTTCTTTTTATATCTTTGTATTTTGTTATCTTCTCCAATTCTTTCTCTTCTATTCTGCTGTCTCTGGATACTCCCATGACAGTGCCATGTCCACAATCCAACCTTTTTTTTGTTTTTGTTATCAAGAGTTATAAAGTCTGGGATGTTATGGGTCAGGTGTCTATCTGTTTGAATTCTAAACTCCCAGAGCACTTTGGCTTCTTTATTTTCTGTTATTTCCTCTATTTTATGGTCCCACCAGTTCTTGCTTGTAGATAAAGGGTATTTCTTGCAGATCTTCAGTGCACCATTGTTGCTACTTTGTCATGCTGTTGTTTGTAGTCAGTCTGTGTGATCTTCTTGCAGCAGCTATCCAGGTGATCCATTGTTTCTTCAGCTTCTTTGCAGAGGTGGCATTTGCTGTCTGTTACTGTTATTATTATGATCTATCTTACAGTCAGCCGGATTTGGTATATTAAATTCACATTGAGTCCTTTTCAGCAGCAATAGATAGATAATGTACTTGACTAGCCCAAAAATTCAGGGGATTATGATAGTTGTAGTCCAAAATAACTGACATGAAACTATCTGCTTGTACTTTCAAATAATCTCTTCTTACCCACTATTACTTTCATAATGGAATTAAGATAAATATTTGTAGCAGAATATTTATTGAAATTATAACCTACCTAGGTATCTCTTCAATACATTAACCTATGGTTGTAGGCTCAAATAGCTGCAGACTAAATTTAAAATAATTATCCAGCATATAAACTTTCTGATATAAATTCACATGCATTTTATACCCAGGTGTTGTAATTTGTATAACCTCCCAGTCTGTTGTTATAACCAAAATTCACTGCTAAGGTATCCTGTTATGAAAATATTTTAAAGCCAGGATCCACCACAGAAAGAGGTGGATTGCATAGTCTTGATGCAGAAGGCCCTTGCAATAAGGACTTGTGTAACCGGAATGCGTAAAACGAAGCAGGCACCATAGTACACTGTAAATGTTTAATAGGAGTTGATCCTGGAGACCTCTCTAAAGCAAGGTTTTAACTCCAAGAACATTGAAATAGGAAATAATTTGGAGGAAATTATCACAGTGTATCTGATCATTAACATGCCTCTTTTTGCTGCTGTTTTTTGGGTTTTTTTGTCCCAGAAAGAAGACACAGCTCCTCCAGCAAACCACCTCTGACACCTCCTTCCTCTTCAGTATTCTCCTTGTATTCATCTCTGTCTTCAAAAAGCAAAGGTAGCAGCGGAGGAGGGAGCAATCGCTCATCCAGTGGTGGAGGGGCAAGTGCATCGTCCTCATCCAGTTCAAAATTATTGAAATCACCCAAAGACAAGCTGCCAATTGGTGGAAACAATAGGCCAATGCATCCAATGCATAGCAAAGGTCTCCATGACAAAATGTGAGTTATTTATTGATTTCTGCCTGCCTTGGTTCTGAAAATAGAAAAGTTTAGCACTGAGACAAGTACTCTGTGTCTAACTGGGCCGTGTCCGTTTTTAAATGCAGTATTTTATTTTGGTCCTTGGTTATTTTCCAACTGCAAATTTGGATTTGGGAGAAATGCCATGAAACTCCCTTCTGTATGATTCTTCCTCCTTTTCCCCCTGATCAGTAGCATTGTATTGCTAGCTGCACACCACGCTTTAAGAATTAATAGGAACTATTAAACCAAGGCAGACACTAGATTTGCAAGTCATTTTTAAATGAAGTCGTGGCTAACCCTAAAATCGGTGCAGACAGAACGTAACAGCATGATGAATGCTGAGAAAGAAAGGAAAGGAAAAATCACATAGGAAGAGGAAGAGAGGGATTTGTTCCTCAAATAGTAGGTCTGCACCATTGGTCTGCGATCCAGAACATAGTGGCCAAAAAATAAGAAAACTTAAGATCAGGTAACAAGTTGTAGATCTGGATTGAGGGTGGAATTGTTGTTGAAAAGGTTGAAAGTGACATAATTGACCAGAGCTGCACGGTGATCACGCCAGCTTGCTTTTTGACTCAGATCCAGTGCTCCAGAAATAACTTCTTGTCAATTTGGAGACAGTCTGTCATGATAACGTTCCCACTTCTAGAAAATGGAAGATGAAATGCCAGTGTTCCTGAAAGGCTTTTCCGTGGTAATGAAAAAGGAAAACCTCTCCAGACACATAATATGTCTTTCTGTCTTCTGTTCTGAGCCTAGCCAATACCGTACGGCAAGGTTTTCTCTTTATACACATGTGCCCTTTCTCAGACAGTCAATTACCCAGAATTTCTCTAGAGGAAGAAGGAGGATATGGAAGGACATTACCTTGAATCGTGTCAGATTGCTCTGACTTGCCCTGGGTTGCATAGAAAGATAAGCACTTAGAAATTGTGTTATTTATGTGTTCGTTTTGAACAGAAGATAGCAGAATCTTTGGAGGCCACTGTGCCCTGTCTTATTTCTTAAAAGCCCTCCATATCCCAGATCCATGTTGTTTCTGCAGTGAAGTCTTGTGTTTAAATGAGAAATTGGGATGAACCTGGGATGTACTGAATATTAAATCATGTCTAGATAAGAGAGGCTTTACTGTGCAACAATTACATACGGCTTTGCCTTATATTTCCGCTTCTCTAGCATGACTCCATCTGTCAAAGTGGAAAAAATACATCCAAAGTTAGATGGTGCATTACTGAAGCCTGCTGTTGGTCCAACCTGTTCTACTACTGTGAGCTCCTCAATAAAGACTGGCCTTAATCCCTCAATACCAAAGCCACCCTTGCCTTCCCCTGGACAGATACTGAATGGTAAAAGTCTTCTCTCTGTGCCTCCATATACAGAAAAGAAACAAGACGAGAGTACAAATAATAGGAAATTTTTACACAAAAGACTGTCAGGTAATCCTTACAATGAACGTCAAATGTAGAATATTAAAATAAAAAAGGCATGTGCATTTTTATAATAAAGGTAAAAGTAAAGTGTATGTTTCTGAAGTTATCCTGAACTCTAGAAATGGTGTGGAAAAGTTAATCATTATCGTCTTTGAATAGCCAGAATCCAGAGTGCCATGTGAAGCAATCTGCACGCGTGCTGTTCATCTCATCTTTTCTAATAGCTGCTCCTTCCCCATTGTGAATCCTTCTGATAGCTATTGACACATTTTTGAAAAGAAAAACCAGCCATACATATTCTGTGCTCATACGGATCCTGGTCCATAGTGTAAAGCATGTATTTAATCATGATAATGATGCAAAAGGTAAAGCATTAATATTGGTAGTTAAGGTAAAAAGAAGCACCCGTGGATTCTTTGAATTTTACGATATGAGCTTTGAGTTTGATTTTATGTCTCAAGGGGCAGCTCTGTTGAAAATTTCAACGTATCTGTGAATTTTGCAATGCTATTTAGTCTCCTATATAATAGGGACAGTATATTTATAGTAGCAGATAGCAAAACTGCACAGAAAAGCACAGTGTATTTTCAGATATTGTCCTACTGAATTAATCTTCAATATTTTTGGAATTATAATGATTAACCCCCATCTTAAACAGTAACGTTTGGTATATGTACCTGTAAAAAGGTATATTAACTCATGCATATTCTGTGCAGCACTGCAATCTTTGAAGACATCCTTACATGCTTAGCTGAACTTATAATATTTTTGTGACAGTAGCACTGTTGCAATATGATGCAACTTTTACAAATGCTAACTCTCAATTAATTGCTATTTTTACTCTCTTTTTTCTAAGAAGAATATCTGCTATCTGAGAGTCTTACATGCACTTTTTATCTTCTTAAATTCTGTTACAGACTTAATTGGGTTTTCTAAAAAAACCAAAAAATCCAATGTTATTGATAACTACATGGTAACATATGAAAATTGAAAGCAATTTGGGGTTTAATTATACAGTAGCACAAACCAATGTGATCCAAATATGACACTTTTACCTTCCCTTTAATAGAGAGAGAATTTGATCCTGACATCTACTGCGGAGTCATTGACACAGAAACCAAGAAACCCTGTACCAGGTCGTTAACATGCAAGGTAAGATGCCTATATTGGATCTCCAAAGTAATTTAGGGTATTTTGAACAATCTACAAAAACAACCTGAGAAACTTCAGTATACAGTAGGCTGACTGAGTACTTTCAAAAATGTAACATCCTTGTGAAAATACATTTGAATAATGCAGATGCTTCTATAAGATTGCTTATTAGCATATTGTAAAAAGTTACGGCCAGTGTCACAAGTTTCTGTTTCCAACATTATGTTTTTTTAAAACTGAAACCAAACATTTAGCAAGAACAACAAAAAGAACTTGTATGGGGCATGTATACAGAGAATTCTCATAAAAATAAATTCATAAAATAACACAAAACTTTGAAAAAAGGTGCTTGGAGTAATACCAGTGAAAAATACATGTGAGAATTGGTCTGAAGTTCATCCATACTTCTCCCATCCATTGCTAGACCAGTACTTCATTCTTTATATTGAATTTTTTTTACTTTTCTTAGTTTGAAATTATAAGTAGAACTAGGTATTCCACATGTACTACCTCATAATTATTTTGTATGCTAAAAGAAATTCGTAAATCACAACACCCATTAATTGTATGGACAAACGTTCAATTTAAATAATATAGAACAGTGTTTCTGAACCTTGGCAAATTTAAGATGGATGGACTTCAATTCCCAGAATTCCCTTACCAGTCACAAATAATTTCTGTTTCTTAGAATTAATTATGTTTAACACATGCTATTAGAGAGCCAGTTTGAGGTAGTAGTTAAAGCAGCAGGCTAGAAACCTGGAGACTTCTAGTCATGCCTGAGGCACAAAGCTAGCTGGGTGACCTTCGGCCATTCCCTCACTCTCTCATTGGGAAAGAAGCAATGCCAAACTGTTTCTGATAAGTGAGAAAACTGCAGGGATTTGTCCAGGCAGTTGCCAGGCATTAACACAGCCTCAAAGGCACCAAAAAGAAAAAAAATGCATACCATTACAATATTTCTGCTTGATCAGGTTCTAAATTTAGAAACTGTGTAGTCACTGCAGATATATGGGGACATGAGCAGATGTGAGCTCTCTGAACATTCTTATACTGAATATAACTGCCACATGTAATGAAGTTGATTTATCATGAAATAAGAAACACAGTATGATTATAGTTTATTAATTTAATGCTATTTTAAATGCTATAATATTTTCATAAGAAAGTCGAGCAAGACAGACTTAGATCTGTTACAGTAGGCCAGAGGACTGCTATATATAATAGATATTTCCTATCTTTTTCTTCCATATTTTTTTTCCTTTTTAGCATTTACCCCAAATTCAAAGTTGATCTAGATGACCTTGTAAAAATTATGCTGTATAAAGATACATGCTTGGTCCTGAATAGTACTATAAAATAGCTAGGTTGTTTACTTAGTCAGAGATAACGTGAAGTAGTGATTAGGATATTGGACTACAACAGGAGGATCCAAATTCAAGTCCATTCTCAGTTTTAAAAATACACTGACTTAGGGCCAATCATTATCCTACAACATTGCCATGGGGGGGACAAATGAAAGACATTCCTTAAGATTCCCTGATATGCCATGGGCTTTATTTTCCTAAAATAAATAAATCCATCCATTTGAGAGAGCCAGTTTGGCCTAGTGATTAAAGCACTGGGCTAGAAACAGGGAGACCATGAATTCTAGTCCTGCCTTAGCTATAAAAGCTGGTTGGGGGACTTTGAGGCAGCCTAATTCGCCTCACAGGGTGGTGGTTGTAGGAAAAGGAGGAAGAAGGTGTGTTGGATATGAGGGACAAATAAATAAATTAATTATGGGCCTTAGTTCTTTATTAGTGAATTGCTGAAGAGTCTAATCCTTTTTGTGCACTCAATCTCTCATGTCTGTGCCTAATTTCTACAATCCTTTTACAGCCTGAATTAATTTAATATTTTGTACTTTCTAGACACATTCCCTAACTCAGCGAAGAGCTGTGCAGGGTCGGAGGAAACGATTTGATTTATTACTAGCTGAGCACAAAAGCAAAACCAGGGAAAAAGAATTACTCCGCCATTTGGATCATCATCAGCAGATGCCCCTTCTCAGGGAACCACATCCCTCACCTTCAAGGACTTCCCAGGAGCTGCACCAAAATTCTCATGGAGTTATTCCTACAGAATCAAAGCCTTTAGTACCTAATAAACTCAAACCTCACACCCCCAGTCTTCCAAGGTAAGTGTCCTGAACGGGTTGGGATGAGTGTCCTGTGACTTCCCCCACAAAAATGCCATCACAGTGGTGTGTTGATGGTACCTCGTGAGTTTGGTTGTCTTTTCCTGAACAAATTCAATAAATTAGTGATGTACTGAATTATTTCCATACAAATCGTTTGCCACTTTTACCATCAGTTCTCTTCCGTCAGTGACACTGCTACATGCTTTTGTGTGGCACTTGCCCAAACACTTGGTATTACCTCCACTTCTAAAATTAGCACAATAATAAATTAACAAAGATAAATGTTAATAAGTTTTTGAGGTGATGATACAGCCCAATCAACTGTAAGCAAGTGCTGCATACCTACAGACCCGTCTAGAACTTTTGAAAGAAAGATTAATAAAATACAGTGAGGAATGTAAAAACAAAAATATTTCTCTGATCTTCCTGGTTCTTTTTGCTGTGTCTAATAGTTGATCCTTTTAATTTTTCTATGATACACAGAAGTAATTTCACAGTTGGCTTGAATATGCTTGTGAGATGGGAGTATGCAAAGAGACTCCTGTTACTTTTACACTATAAACAATTGGCTCTATGTAAAAATAAATTACTGGAAAAACAATTGAGCTATCCCTGACCTTTATTGTTCAGAGGAAGTTGTTATTCTGCCATGATTTTTCATCACAGCTGTTTATTCTTACTATGCTATTAGTAGTTAGTCTCATAGTGACTATAATGGCCAACACTGTCATATTAAGTTCATGACCATGACCATAGTCTAGGAATCCTAGAATTGTAGAGTTGGAAAGGAGCACAAGGATCACCTAGTTCAACCCTCTGGATAATTAATTAAAGCATCTCCTGCCTAAAATCCCCAAAGATGAATGGAAAAACCCATGGGTAGAGACTGCTTCATTGTTGCTCAGATCTTACTATTAGTTCTACCAGATCTACATTGCCTGAAAGTCAGGGTTTTTAAAAAAAAAAACTCCTGGTCACTGCCTGGACAAATCCCTGCAGCTTTCTTGACATGATTTTAGAAGTGGATTGTCATTGTTGCTTTATAGAGTTGAGAACAAGTGATGGGTCCAAGGTCTCTCAGCTGATTTTATTCTTATGGCAGTTTTTTTTTAATTACATTTATATGCCGCCCTTCTCCGGAGACTCAGGGCGGCTTACAATTTTTGGGATACAACCCAGTGGGCTCAGCAATAGCCTTCATTCCATTGTATATGCCTGCTTATTACTAAGCGGCATTTTTACAAGGTCAGCTAATTGCCCCCAACAATCTTGGGTCCTCAATTTACCTACCCCGAGAGGATGGAAGGCTGAGTCAACCTTGAGCCTGGTGGGATTCGAGCCTACAGTAATTGCAGGCAGCTGGAACTTAAATGCAGGCATTTAACAGCCTGAGCCACCAAGGCCCTTTCTAGCCTGGTGCCTTAACCCTTACACCAAACTGATTCTCAGAAGGTAATTTTCCAAAACACCAGAAGGCAAGATAACAAAGGATGGCTGGAAACTAATCAAGGAGAGAAACAACCTAGAACTAAGGAGAAAGTTCCTAACCAATGGAACAACCTGCCTCCAGAAGTTGCGGGTGATCCATCACTTTTAAGACAAGTCTGGACAGCCACTTCTCTGGAATGGTATAGATTTCCTACTAATGGGGTTGGATTAGAAGACTTCCAGGTCTCTTCCAACTCTGTTATTATGTTAATGCCTTCATCTCTTTTTTTTTCTCCTGACATTTACATTGGAATAGTGTATCTGTTCACTGGGCCTTTAAATTTCATTTTGTATTCGTAAAACCTCAGTATGACAATTATTTTATGTATAAGTTTACAAAGGAGATAAAATGTTACGGTGTAATCTATGGCACCTAGTACTGATGTTGTGCAAGCTTGCAAATCGTTTTCTAATGTTACCTTTATACAATGATTCCTCTTGTCTGAAGGCCTCCAGGCTGTCCTGGCCAGCACAGTGGCAATGCCCCTAGTGAGTCTCCATCACTCCATGAATCTCCACATGCTCCCTTGCCTGCCGCTGAGCCAACATCTCGGTTATCCAGTGATGAGGGAGAATGTGATGAAAAAGAAGAGCCTGTTGAAAAACTGGATTGTCTTTACTCGGATCATCATCCTCAAGCAGCTGCTGTATGTTCCAGTCAATATTTCCGGTGTTACATTTAAAAGCTGTCTTATTAGCAGCTGCTTTAGTTGCCTTGTTAGAGACGATGGAAATGCATGTAAGGGTTTGCTGCAGATGACCGATACTGGAATAGGTCATGATTGGTGTAATATATGCATTAGTTTATTCTGGGGTTTTAATAAATTATTATGATGGCAAAATAGGAGAAAGTCTTCATTGGAGAGCTAGTGTTCTAAAACAGTGTTTTCTCAACCGTGGCCACTTGAAGGCGTGTGGACTTCAACTCTCAGAATTCCTCAGCCAGAAATGCTGTCTGGGGAATTCTGGAAATTAGTTGCAGTCTACATATCTTCAAGTGACCAAGGTTGAGACAGAAGACTTACCACGTAAGAAATCCTATGAGGTGTGAGTTGAAGTGGCATATATCTAAGATCCTTTAGGTGGATGTTTATTGTAGCTTAATTGCAGGTATTAAGTTTCATTTTGACTTGATTTTATTTGCTAAAGCATTGTTTGTTGGTTAAATACATCTTGCAATTAGTAAAATTAAAATCCTATTCTTGTTCTGCTTGCCTTCCCAGTTTTGCACATTTGGTAGTCGACAAATCGGAAGAGGTTACTACGTGTTTGATAAGCGGTGGAACCATATCCGATGTGCACTTAATGTCATGGTGGACAAACATCTTAATTCACAGATGTGGAAGTGAGTTGACGCTAAAGAGTCTCTCATATATTTCACTGTTAATGTTTTTTATTTGCATGTAAAGACCAAAGAAGTGAAAAAAGTTTTCTCAGCCTTACTAGCAATTTCTAAATAAGTAGAAATTATATTTTTGGAACTGGGATGAACATTATGATAATGTCCAAGAACAACAGATGTTAAACATATAGAATGTTGGATGGGAAATAGCAAGAAATTTCCTTTAAAATATTGCTACAGACTTTGATCATTTCTTGGAAATGAAACTAGTTTTGGAGGGGAAAGAGAAAAGACTATGGGGACAAAACAATTGAATCCCCTTTGATTAAAATTTTGTTTAGATATTTACCATTTCATTTGCAGCATAAAAGTCATCTTATTCATCTTTACAGATATGGGATAGCAGAAAGTATTTCTCAGATGGTGGATCTAACACGTAGCCTTCTTAATATAGAAATTATATGGCCTAAGAGCCTAGAATTATTTCTTTGCCTTCTCTTTTGATTCACAAAAGTGTACGTTTTTCCTATAGCAGCTCTTTCCCAGAGTCTAGAATTATTTCTTTGCCTTCTCTTTTGATTCACAAAAGTGTACGTTTTTCCTATAGCAGCTCTTTCCCAGAGTCTAGAATTATTTCTTTGCCTTCTCTTTTGATTCACAAAAGTGTACGTTTTTCCTATAGCAGCTCTTTCCCAGAGTCCACCAGGCTTAAACAAGAAAAAAAATGAAACCTTCCTTCCTTTATTCAAAATTCAGCGCCTGGTTTTTCTAAACCAAGCATCTATCCTAAGAAGAAAAAACCTTAATGAATTTAGGTTTAAAGTGTTTTTTTTTCCCAGAGTTCTGGTTTACACCCACATATGCCTGCAGAAGGAAGTTGGGTTATGCAAGTGTCTTCACTGTATCTTCTGAGTCATGTTCAGTTGACCTTTGAAAACAGGCAAAGTAATATGGTCTTTGAACCCTATCTTTTGATTTTTTTTTCCCTGCTTTCCAGGAAGATTCCTCCTGCGACAAGCAACTCAGCATCCATCCGCGCTCCCCACCGGACAAGTGCCATGCCCGCATCACAGTACGGTGTGAGCACGGCCAGTTCCACGTTCCCCACCACTGCCGTGTCCCCTCCAGGGCTTGTGTCTCCCTCTTGTTTATCTCTTAGTGGCAAATCAGTACCATCCCATGGGACTACGCTCAATGCCAACCCTGCTAGTTTTGGTGCCGCAGAGCCCACCTGCAGTATGCAATCGAGACAAGGGTCTACATCCCTTTCAACACCTCCAGTGCTTTCCTCAATACCTTCACCTCTGTCCAGCAAACCTCAGAAATTTAAATCCAGCAAGTCTTTCAAGCCCAAGGAAATTTCTGCTAGCAGCAGCGCCAACTGTAACAGTAACAGTAGCAGTAGCAACAGCGGTAGCGGCAGCTCAGGAAAGAAGCGTAAGAACAGTTCCGCGCTGCCAGCAGCTTCTTCTCATTCCACGGAGTCCTTTAGGAAAAACTGCATTGCGAACTCTGGAAACTCGGGGGCTTCTTTTCACTCGCCTGTGATGTCCTCATCCCACAGTGTTGGCCTCAACTGTGTGACTAGTAAAGCGAGCTTGCTTAGCCTCAAGCATGACCAATCAGGGAGGGGGCCTCCAACCGGGAGCCCCGCAGAATCGATAAAGCGAATGAGTGTGATGGTGAACAGCGGCGATTCTACCCTCTCGCTGGGACCGTTCATTCACCAGTCCAGCGAACTGACTGTCAACTCGCACGGCGGGTTTTCGCACTCCCATCCTTCCCTCGATAAACTCATAGGAAAAAAAAGAAAGGGCGGGCCTGGTTCAAGCAGCGTAAGCAGCAGCGGCAGCAGCGGCAGCAGCAAAGCAAGCAAGATTGCCAAATTGCCACCGGTGAACAACATTCACACAAAACACACCGGTGCAATCCCAGGGACACAAGGATTGATGAACAATTCTATTCTTCATCAGGTATGAAATCTTAACTTGGGTCAGACTTAACAACAGGCAGATGCATCGTGGTGCCATTCTAAAACTTTGCTTATATTTGAAAGCAGAAAAGTATAATTTGCAGGGGGTTGGACTAGAAGACCTCCAAGGTCCCTTCCAACTCTGTTACTCTGTTAAAGACTTGTTATAAAAAATTAAATTTTAGATATCTTGGCTATATTCTCTATCTTTGTTTTAAAAAAAAAGAATCAACATCTATTTCACGGTAACTTAACTTGGATGTAATGTATTCCATATTTTCAGATTTGTTGAATCTTCCAAGTGCAGCATAAATGTCTTGAGAAATGACATAATTTGCTGGTGCTCCTTTTTTATGTTTGGCTTTTCTTTCACCAGCTAGAGAAGGGAAAAGATTGATGTGGATTTGTGGATTGTTCCTTCTTATGGCCATCAGTAGATTCTATGTGGGAGAGACTGATGAAAAAGTAAAGAAAATCACTGTGATAACTATTATATTAATTACATGAACTAATCCCATGAATATTATAACTCCATAGATCAATAATTTCTGAAACTGGTACCAATACTGCAACCAGAATGACTATGGCCTGATAATTGGGGGGAAAAAACTTTTGTTGATATGAGAAGTGACTAGCAAATCATAATAAATTAGGGGAAGGAAACTATATTGCTAAAGGAATATATTAAAATATGTTTTTAAAAAGTCATGCTGTTGATCAGTAAACTTATTAATGTTTTACAAATATTTCTGTTATTTTTGACCTTTTTGTTAGATGGTCGTAGTATCTGTGGGCTTACAAGAAAAGATCAAGTAAATGCTTTTTGGACTTAACTAACAGTATCTTTATTTATCTGTAACAAATAGTCCTATATAAAAGCATTTCATGTCGATCAATGGAAATAAGCAAAACAAACTTTTGTTCTTCCACATCTTTGACCGTTACCTTCATTTCTAGATTCTGCCAAAGCATGATTCTTGTGTCCCAAATTGTGTAACTAGGTTTGGTTTGAGGCATTATATTTATATTTTGTTTTTCTTTCTCTCCGTCTCCCATTTGTGTAAAAGCCAAAGGCACGTCCCTAGCAGTTGACAGTACCATGACAGAACTGGATTATTTTCACTACAAGCAGGAAAAAAAATCTCCATCTGGAAATTCTGGACTCCCTGATGTCTTTTGAGTTCTCCCAGCTTCCCACAGTTCTCAGGTGTGGAAATCTACTAGTCTGTCACTCAATCAAGGAGAATCCCTGAAGCCATGTCTGTAGCAACAGAGATTGGAAATGGACACTGGATTGCCGTTCAGCCACAGGATTATTCCTATCAGTGTTACCAGTGGTCTGGACTGCTTGCTACACATCCCTGTGAGGTTTTATTTGCAGGAGTGCATCATTTTGCCACTAATTCAAACAAGATTGGTTGGGCAAAGCAGTGTTTGGGAAAGAATATTTACTATGGACTTGTGTTTTCTTTTCTTTACCGATAGTGTCATAGGCCTAATTAACCGCTCTTTTGGCACTGTCCTAGTGAAAACCCTTCCAGAAGGGGGCACAAATGTGTTAGGCACAATAAAACAGACAGATAAGCCCTCCAGAAGGGAATATGGCTTTAGTGTTTTATAGCAATGTTCCTTGATTGGAATCCAAAAAAAAAAGATAGCACAATTTAGAAATGAAAGTCTACATTTTGCCCAGCCTTTTATAAGTAATTTGGGATAAGAAGCTGACAGGAGTTCTTAAAACAAAACACAAGTTTGGGGTCATCACTCAAAAACTAAAAAGCATATTTAAATTGTGAAACCACAAGGTACAGAACAATTGTAATGGGAGTTGTCCACCAAGCGTAGCTGCCTCATCTTCATTCCTTCCAGTGGAGGTTGTGTAGGGCTCCTATACGAGACCCACCGAAATGAATGAAGGTTGCGCAATGGCATTCTTTGGAGGAGGATGGTACCTGCTTGATTCTGAAATAAAATTGCTTTGATTCTGATACACAGACCGATGCAAAACTCTTGAATCCAAAATGGTGAATGACCTCTAAAACTTATTCCCAAAGAATATATTCTTGACCTATACTGTACGCCATACGCCTTTGTTGTTTTGGGGAGATGTGGGTGGGGAAGGATGAAAAATGAAACCAAAAAGAAAGAAAAAATCCTTAAAAAACCCCTAAATTGCAATCATCTGTAACACTAAATTTTCTGTGCTATTTTTCTTGAAAGATTTTTCCAGCAAGTTGATGACTTTGTTCACACAACCAAATCACCTTTTTCTGAAGTCCACCTTCAGATTTTTTTCTGATGACTGCATTAAGTGCCAGTTCAGGTTCTGAGCTCAGTATTAAATTTACCCCTTGCATTACCAGTTTATAAAAGAGAGGGGGGAGGGGTAATGTGTCATTCAGTCCTCACTGATACCTTTTTCTTTTAAGCAAAAAGGGGTGGTTTTTTTTTAAAGTTTGAAGGGCTTTAACACTACTATGTGATCTGGTTTGATTGTAAGAGTAGTGAACCTTGAAAAACAACCTAGAATTTTACGCATTTTGTTTGAAAGGGGGAGGAAACGATCAATCCAAACCATAGGACATAATCCATGGGGAATTTTCCTTCTGCAATTCTATAAAAAATAAATGCACTTCCTGTCCTTTTGTAATAGGGTGTGTTTTGGAGTATAGATTCAGACAGTCATTTCCTCCCCAGTGAGAGTTTTACTTTTGCAATCATTCAACGAGGCCAGATTTTTAGCATGTTGCATTTTCACAGCTTCTCGGAGATGCACCTGCAAATCTGTTGCACTTGTGGACTCACACCTAACCTTTCAGGCCGTTCAATTTCATCTCATGCCTGTCACTTGAGAGCCACATAGTCAAAAAAGTTAACACTTCCTGAGGGAGAAAAGAGATAATCTGAATCTATCCACAACAGGGCTTGTGAAATGTTCTCAATGAAATACGCCTGTAGACTTCTGCCTTAAATGGGCACCAGATTTTGCTGAGATTAGACAATCTGAGCCTATCTAATTCACACAGCCCAGCCTCTCTCTCTCCCTACTACGGTGGTGCATTGCACATCAGGGATTCTAAAGCCACCACGAGCAGTAGATGCTTGGGGTCTTTTTTTTTGTTGTTATTGTTGTTGTCCTTGGTTGATTTTTACCTGTTGAGATTTTCAAATCAACATGAAATTTGCTAGTGAATTATTTAAAAACACAGTGAAGAAACAAGACTCTATGCAGACAACTCTAAAGCCTTGAATTCACAAAAGATCATGTTGGGGTGTTTTTTTTAAAGTAAAGGAATAATATTATGGATACTGATGATTATGCAAATATTAAAAGTGACTGCATTCTGGAGAAAGGGGAATTATAAACAACCCTTCGGTAGATAGAGAATATTGTAAAAAATGTGAAGACCTCTTAATTGGCTTATTTGAAAGTGGGAAGGAGCAACCAAAGTAATGTATCTGCCTGGCAGAGAAAGTAGACATAGGTTCCATCCCACATGTTAGGTATTTTCAATCACAAGTGCAATTTGGTTTTTACCTTTGAAGGCTGACCTTTTCCATGAATTAAATCTTAGTGGCTTTAAGTATTGGAAAATATACTTCTTTTATAAATATTCTGTTACTCTGAGCATATCAAAGCAAGTCCCAAACTCCTTAAAACATGCAGATCTCTGTGGAAAGTTCAACAGTGTTTAATTTAAATAGGTTGCACAGCTATGGACCCAATTCCCACTGCGAATGCCTGCGCAGCAAGCTATGTTGAAAGCACTGGGAACTTCACACAAACACAGCCATGTTGTTGCACAGAGCTCACCCAGTGCATTCGGTAGGGCTTAAATGCATATAAGGCATTCTAAGGTGGAATTACGTCTTGCATCTGGCTCTTAAGGCATATAGTTTTATAATTTACTATGAATAGAAGCGGAAGATGTTAATTTATGCCTGCCCTCAAAGTGTAGACTTGCTTAACTATTAGGCAAACAATATTCCATTTTTGGGAGCTTAGTAATGAATGGAGTAATTGTTTTTGAATCTTTTATTGTCTGACAACATTCTCATTGTAAATAATTAAGGAACTTTCAAATTTAATTTATCTTGCAAAATTTGCAGTGACTGCGTTGTTAGAATGCTTTTAATTTAAGAGATACGATTTTTATAGACTTCCCTACTTCTCATTATGACTCCTGCAGTTTTCTTAACCTAAAAAAATAATAATAAAAAATGTTGCAATGGTGAACAAAGAAATATACAAAAAATAATGAAACCCATAATTTTGTACCTTTATTTTGGAATTTCTTGTTCTATTATAAATATTGAAGTATCCCTATTTCAGAAGACATATTTTGTTAATTGATTGTACATATTTAAATATGTATTTTTGCACAGGTCGTTTTTTTTCTTATATCCAGTTTTGGTACAATTGAAAATCATCTAGTATTTATTAATTAAAAAAGGAAAAAAAGCAAATACCCTTTTTTTTATAATTTGAAGTGGTTCACTGCCAAGCCAATAGCTAACATGCCTACTTTGCAGTTTTTAAGGGATGCCTCTGCCTGGGGAGTGGGGGGGAGGGCATTCTGCCCCTTGTCTTGGGAATTGCTACGTACAAGTGAAAGTCCTGTCCCCCCTCCCCCGCTTCTCCAATTCTTAGCAGCGAGGCGAGGTCACATCGCGTGGCATGTTGTTGACCTCCTCTGGTATATACAGCATAGCTTACAATTGCCTGATTTCCAGAAGACTACATTTAGTTGTGACACACTGCTTTATTTTTATTTTTCATTTTAGCATTTGTGTGTATGTGTATGTGCACACTTCTGTGCCCGCATATGTGCACACACAGGTGTGAGTCTTTATATGGTTTAAAAACTAATGGAAAAACTGAAAGTGCCTGATTTATATATCTAGATTTTAAGCTTGGACTGTTCTTTAGACAGCTTCTCCTTTAAAGACTTGAATGTTCTGTTTTAAAAAAAATAAAATAAAAAAAAAAAAGTCGAGCTTGCTTTTCCCACCTCCATGTGACTTTCCATTAATGAGGAAGAGAGGATGCAGGGGAATGAGAATAAAACTTGCAAATGATCCAATTGAAATACATCCTCGGGTCCGTGAACAATGCCAAGGGGTTCTTCTGCACATAGGTGAATTCAGAGAGCCCTAATTCTGTTGTAATCAGATAGAACTTTTTTTTAAGGATACAGATGGTTAACATTTTGTATTACTGAAAAAAAGTTACCTCTCAAAGCAATTTTACGAGCTACCTAAACAAGCCACTACCACTGTCCTACAACACAATCCTCACTGCAAAATGAACGGGAGTTTGGCAGCTGTTCAAATCCCCGGTTCATTTCAGTGAAGACTTTTTCCCTCCCTCTGCCCCCTCCCAGTGAGCTTGTGCTCAATTGTGTGATTTTTTTTCAACCATTTTCCGGTAAGTTGTCTTCCGGCAAGAGTTATTATTGCCAAGTATCCTTTTTTGTCTCTCTCTTTTGGGGATTGGTAATTGTAAAGTGAAGGGGATTGCACTTGAAGATTGTTCTGCTTTCCTTCAGCAGAAAACCTATGTTAAATGCTTTGTGCAAAATACTCTACTTTTTATGAAAGGTGTTTATTATTATTATTTTTTTAATGAGCACTACATAAATGTCAATGAGAATGTAGGCCATGGAAGCTTCTTGCTTTGGAGTTGAGCCTAGCTCCATAAAGAGGGTGGGGGAAAAGCAATCTCCTGTGTAAAATGTGTGAATAGTTTGATAATTTGTATACATATTCAAGAGCATCTGCTCGGAGCTGAACTTTTTTGTGTTGGCTGCTGTATAGTACATGAACAAATGTCATGGGGTAGAAAAAATTACTTTGGATATTTAAAAGAAGAAAATATATAGTCTATTTGTTTTGTAACAGGTTTCTGTAAATAAAATAATTTATACTATTTATAAAAAAAAGTTGTGCTTTTGCTTCATAACCAGAAAAGTAAGCTTGCAGAATAAACAAAATGTGACTTAAACCAAGATAATAAAAAAAAAAATATTAGGTTGCCTTTATATGAGATGCACAACGTTTCTGTTTCATAATGAAATCAGAAAGCCTGGACTGAGCTAAGAGACGTGTCATTATTTCTGTGAAGAATCCCAACCGTATTTCTAATCAGGTAGGTGTGGGCATCTCTAGAAACTTACATGCAAAAGGGTTTACACTTTTGTAAGGTCTTATAAAGCTGTCTGCATCTTCCTACCTCTATCTGTAAATCAGGTAGGTGCAAAACAGAATGAATGCCTCCTTGACACCTGTAAAGAATTTATCAATGTGAAGTAAGCAACATGATACGAGGCTGAGTTGTCTCGTCTGCTCTACACATCAGCACACATCAGTCACTGTACTGTATCTAATTGCTAATTTGAGGCTGTTTGGAGAGTAGAAGAACAGGAAAAAACCAAGTTCAAATGACAAATGAATAAATCTTATCATCTCAAATCATAAATTATTACGGAGAACAGGCAGCCTTGCCAAATCATTGGAAATGAACATGGAGGAATTAACCTTGGTCTTCACTTAGTGGGTGTTGAACAAGCCAATTTTCTCCTTTTTCTGGCAGTCATTTATTTCATAACCCCATGAAAATGCAGGATAAAATGTTAAAAACTCATTATTGAATTTTATATAAAATTTGTAATTGTCTTAAAAGGACATACTGAGGATGAATATTGGTTTCTTCCTTTCAGTTATCTAGCCTTTTCACACAGTACCAGGCACTGTTCCCAAAGTACTTTGCAATGAAAATCCAGCAGCCAAATAATGTCCAGATACTTTACCATGTCTCTCCTATAAAAGCATTAGTCCTAAAAAATCACTGTGGTATTGTTAGTGAAGGCATTGTAGTTATATGACACAATAATGCAGTACTTAAAATTATCTGCAGATTTTATCTAATTTAGGGAAAAGGCATATTGTTGGTTGGTTGGTTGGTTGGTTGGTTGGTTGGTTGGTTGGTGGGTATTTACTTCTAGATGTATAGTTGATGTAAAACAAAACATTTTTTCCATTCAATTAAAAAAACCTTTTAATAATTTGATGGATCATATGAAGTGTAAATCTGATCTTTCCTCCATCTCAATTATTTGTTTAGTTTGAGATGATAGTCAGTAGGAATATCATCTCAGAAATAAGAATTTTGAATCAATAGCTTAAGAACCCATGGAGATTCTCAAAAGTGGATTTTTTTTTCTTCTTTAAGCAACTGGTGAATACACACGATGCTGCCATCTGCTGTTAGTACTGGAACTCAACTCACTTAAGGCGGTATCTTGAAGAACCACAATGTGTGGACATTTTCCCCAGAAACTGCCCAAACATTGGCATGAAATATTAACTCCATCCAAATTCTGAAGTGGTCACAACTTCTTGATAATTGCAACAACGATCACTGCTGCACAGCCCTCATAAAAAGCTGGAACAGTTCTGGCCAAAATAACACGTTAACTACTGACTCTTCTGAATGATCAAACTGATCTACTCCAAGACTACAAGAACAGCATCTGCCAATGCCTGTTAAAAAAATTCTGAACGGAATTGTAGTGAAGAAAATCCATGTATCAAAAATACATCACGCTGCCTTGTTAAGTCATGTCATCACATGAAGCACTTAAACATTTCTAGGAACAAAGAAGCCCATGTCCTAGGTAGTGCAAAGAAGCCCACAGAACAGAAGCTAAATCTGTTTCATCAGATGCTTGAATACTGCTACCTGGTGCTAAGTTGCTTCATTGGCCATGTAGTTTTGTTGATCCTATCAGAATACATCAGGACTGAGATCCAAAAGATCTCTGTGCCCTTCTTAGTAATGCATGCCTGCAAGGTCACCAATGCAGTGATGCAATGAAGGGGACATGGTGACTCAGTGGCTAAGATGCTGAGCTTGTCGATCAGAAAAGTCGGCAGTTCGGTGGTTTGAATCCCTAGTGCTGCGTAACGGAGTGAGTTCCTGTTACTCATCCCAGCTTCTGCCAACCTAGCAGTTCGAAAGCATGTAAAAATGCAAGTAGAAAAATAGGGACCACCTTTGGTGGGAAGGTAACAGCGTTCCCTGCGCCTTCGGTGTTTAATCATGCCGGCCACATGACCACGGAGACGTCTTCGGACAGCGCTGGTTCTTTGGCTTTTTAACGGATGAGCACCGCCCCCTAGAGCTGGAAATGACTAGCACGTATGTGTGAGGTAAACCTTTACCTATGCAAATAAGGTATATGTATTTGTAAAGGCCAGTTTGGCCTAGTGGTGAAGATACCAGGCTAGAAACCAGAAGATTGAGTTCTAGTCCCGCCTTAAGAATGAAAAACTGGCTAGGTGACCTTGGGCCAGTCACATTCTTTCAGCCCAACCCACTTCACAGGATTGTTGTGGTGGAGAAAACAGGAGCAGGAAGGAGTATTAGTTACATTTGCAGCCTTGAGTTATTTATAAAAGTAATAGAGGCAGGTGTAAAAAATCCAATAAATATAGTTGTCTGACAATAACCCAGCTCTGTTCTTGGCCTGTTTCCTTATATGCAAATAAAAGTGATACTGACAAGTCTCTGGCAGCTTCTTAGTATGAGAAGCAAGAGTTGATTACACAATGTGAGAAGCTGTTCAACACTTCTCAAAGACTCCAGAGCAATATGGAAAGGCCTTACAAACCTGTAATTCCAGTCCCCCCCCCAAAAAAGGACTGTACCAAGGATAGTTGTGCTTTTTTATATGTTCATAAATATGGAATTCGAAGTAGAATTATGCCTGATTTAGCACAAAAAGAAGCAAATGAAGGTTTCACTTTATTGCAAAAAGGTATTATAATGAAAAATGGGGTTCCAGATCATTTTTAAAAAGGCACATACCTAACATTACATATGGTATGAAATTGGCTAAGGGGAAAAAAATTCTTATCTTATATTTTGGTCTTATCCAATAAAGCAAATATTTGAGAACAGATAAAATATCTTTTATCACCTAGCATAATAAGATTGACTTGAATAAATGATTGTTGGTAGATGAAGCCTATGAATTTCAGTATCTTTATCTGAAAAATTAACGGAGTATAACACAACAATTTGTCAAAGTGCCCTGAAAAGTTGTGAAAAGATCAGACTCACATTCTCATTCACAAAACAAAGACCAAAACAGTTCAGCCTCTGGTTAACAAAAAAAAAAACACTAAGTTTTAAATTAAACTCCGTAACTCAAGAACAAAACTGTCAACCGTACTGTACATTTAATAAATGACAATGATTGGAAAAAACGAATATTCATACAGTTCAGTTGTTTACACAATGAAACAAGACTGCAAAAGCCCTAACTACATCATGGTTACATTTCCTTACCTACAGTACAAATTATATAATATAGGAATAATTACTTCCAGAAAAGTTCTGACTGGTGCATTCCTTTGCTTTACTTTTTTTTAAAAAATTACATGTTAATTACTCGAGAAAGCTTCTGCACTCTGTTTAACAACAAATCTCCTTTTTTGATGGTTTCTTGGTACTGCCAGTTTTTGCTGTCAGGCCTACAATAAGAAAACAACAGAAAATTTACTGAGAGGTTGTACCAACACCAGTTGACCTTCAAACTGTGGTCCTAAGAAGTCTATGAATAAGACTCTCATAAAGCATTTTCTTTACAACTATTGGTCTTCCCTTGCAAGATCATAACCAGAAAAAAGCAAGGGTATTTCGGGCTACATATTTATTTGAAATTTGAGAAAGTAACTGAAGGTTACTTAGAACACATTTGACAGGATAGCAATTAAAATCTGCAAATCTTGTAATGTTGCTGTTACAATTATTAATAATTACTGTTCCTGTCCGAATAATGCCACAAACAGTATTCAACAATAAAGCTTGACAGTTACCTATTGGTTTCTACAATTTCATTGACTTTGTCTATCTTGCAGTGTAGTCTCCCAGCAGCGATAAATCTTGAAAGTTCCCTATTTGAAAAAAGAAAGAAAGATCCTTTTGTGTTATACTCAAATGGATGGTTTCAGGACACCATCTTTAACGTCCCTGTGTAGCAGCACACATCTAAAATGTCTGATGTTTTAGGACAAGTCTAAAGCCTTGCCTTTTCATTTCAGAAAGACTGGGAGGAGTGGAAGCCTGCCATATTGACCTAAGTGCAGCCAATGTTAACACCATGCAGTCAACAGTCCCTTTCTCCTCAAAGACATGTCAGAAAATGTTCAAAGCTGAAGCTAGGGCATAATTAAATGCTGCTCTGCTGATTGTTTATAGCTTTGAAACTTAAGACCTGCAATTAGCCAACCCACATGGGAAGGAAAATTGCTTAGTGGCAGCACATAGTCCCTGTTCAGTTTTTGCTGTTTAACCTGTGAATGTACAGTAGTTATCTACACTTTTAAAAATAAAGGGCTCCGTTGACCACCACTGGTTATGCACAGCGCAGGGATAAATGTAAGAGCATGCTATAACAATAGAATATCCGCAATGGCTTTTTACCTTGATTTTGTTTTTCACTATCAAGGAACATACCAATAACATATCAATAGGCCCTCACTGGGTAACCATAGGATGATGTTAATCGATAAAAGCTTGGAAACATAAAACTACTCTGATCTGGGTCTAGTAGTTCAAAGGCAGCCAGAACAATTACTGCAGAGTAGGCTGTACGCATTCCTAAAGCCTTTGGTTAACCAAATAGACCAAAACAATCTTTTATCAGACCCTCCCTATGCAGCATATTGTAAAAGCTGTAATATGAATAAATGGTCAACTCTGTTTGTGCCCTACAAAAGATACTGTCCTGCAAATATTATTTTGTAGGACAGTTCTGATTATCTAGATAATATCAGCTCCCATGATCAGGTGGGTTAGTCTCACACACACCCCTTTCTCTAACAAGTACGTAAGTTTCCTCTAGAGCAGGGCTATCAAACTCACGGCCCGCAGGCTGGATGCATCATGTGCTGGCCACACCACCCTCAGTTTAGCAAAGGGTAAAAAAGTCATGATACGTCACATGACGCTGCCGTAACATTATGAGTTTGACACCCCTGCTCTAAAGCTACTAGGTTATAAGTAGTATCTTCTGACTCATGAGCTATAGCAGAGCCCCTCAGGACTATGGTTAACACTGAAAGATTATTCACCCTTTGCAACCTTCTCTACATGGTAACAGAATTGGAGATAATTTTCACGGCTCTATATTTTTCTCTTCACTTTCTGGAAAACTGTGAGTGCTATCAAACCCAAAGCCCTTAAATCAATGAAGAATCACCTCACATATCCTAGCTAGTTGGCTTTTAAAATCTATTATTCTAATAGCACTTTTTATTTTGTACAACGGTGAAACCCTTCCCTTCAATGAACACAAAACACAGATCAAATCACCACAGCCACTATGTCTTTAGGGCGACCCTTTCAAACTGAAAAGTCAGTGGAAAACCATTCTTTTAAAAAACAAGATGGTTTCCCATAACCCAAATTGAAACACATCTTACGAAGAGGTGATTGGCTTCTGGTTCAGCTATGGCCTTTAGAAAATAGGAGGTGACAGCCTTTATTTAAATACTATTGGAACACTTTTTTTTTTTTTGCAAAATCACATTAGATTTTTGCCTGGGATACTGGTTTTAGATGTTTTTTTTCTAAAATATCTCCTAGGCTATATATTTATTTCATTGTTTTATAGTGTTAACTTTCTATTCTGTTTAGAAAATAGTTATTGCAGTGAAGTATGTTTCGGGGCCAACTGCTTGGGATTTTCCTTTTTTGCCCCCAAATGAAGGAAAGTAAAACCATTTTATTTCCACTTGTAAAGCATTAACTCCCCCCATTCCCATAAGCTTTCTGCAGTTGGGAAGCAGAGTCTGAGTTGGGCTATCAAGCGCTGTTCTCCACTGAGTGAAATAGAAATTTAAGTAATTCACCGGAGACCTTAAAAGTTTCCTCTTCTTAAATCTAACTGGCAACAATGAGCTTAGACTCAACATGTAGCTAATAGCTTTCATAAAGATTCTTTTCAAAATCTCCTAAACATTTCTTGATTACCCTCTCCTTTGGCGGAGGCCCAATCCTTTTAATTTTTTTTCCTATGGTTGTGCTCCATTATCATAACTGATGGCACTGTATTTATTTATCCCATGTTGGAACTTCTTATTCCTGGCCTCCAGGAAAATGTATGTCACATGAAAGCCATGGAGAAGAAATGCCCTGCCATCAAAAATGAAACAGATCTTTCTTCACTTCTATAACTTAATCATTCAACATTCTGACTCTTTGGCACTGAATGGCTCTATCCATAAAAAGAGCCACATGCCACCATGGACAGAATCCAACCACTGAAAGTAACCTTGGCATCTTCATTATGAATCTCTTTGACTAAATTACATTAATCCTAACTATTTAGAATTTTAAAAGAAATTGATTTGCCGTCTTCCATTTATTTGTTTGTTTGTTTGTTTGACTTGTATGCCGCCCCCACTCCAAAAGGACTCGGGGCAGCTCACAACTAAAAACAGAACAATAAATCAATTAACTAAAACACTATTAAATAATACAGGCCAAGTCCTCTAAAACCCTTAAAAATTTAAAATATAAAACCACTCCCCCCCAAGAGGTCAGCACAGCCCGGCCTGTCCAAATAGCCAGGTTTTCAAATTGTGGCGGAAGGTGCGAAGGTCAGGGGCCAAACGGAGACCCAGGAGTAACTGATTCTATAAGGCAGGAGCCGCCACAGAATAGGCCCTCCCCGGGGTACCGCCAAACGACACTGGGTGCAGACGGCACCCGAGGAGCCCCTGCCTGTGCGCTCATACAGGGGTTGGCACGGATGTGTCATAAAATGTAGTCCTGAATATTTTTAAATGATACTTACTGATCTATGAACTCTACGCAGACTCCAAAAGCATCTGCCATGTAACCAAGTGTGAGTGACCGATAAGATTCCAGAAGCTGACTGTAGGCGTGGATTCTCATTTCCCGAACATAGTAACGATAGTGTGGTGCAAACAGCCAATCTTTCTTCATCTCTTGTTCTACGCTGGCTGAAATGGAAAGACGGCATGTAAGGGTGGCAATGCTTTACAGAAGTAGTTGCCTGTCAGGGGCCCCACTGGAGCCCGTTTCGGAAGGAGGAAGAGTTGGAACTGGGACTGTCCGACAGAGATGGCATGTCTCCCTTGGCATGCTCGGACAGGCCAGAGGCTGAGGACGATGCTGTCCTGGGCCCCTCAAGCATTGGGGTAGGTGGTCGACCAGATGGAGAGCTGCCTGCCTGCACAGAAGCACAGGAGAGGATCAGCTCCTGACAGGCAGTGGTGCCAATAGACAGCAGTTCTCCTGTAAGGAGGAACAGCTGCCTACTCCACACAATCTAAGGGCATGCAGAGTGTAGGCATGTCCAAAACAGGCAAGGCTACTTGGGAGGAAGAAGCCCCACCCTCCTCACAAGGAACACCTGGAAGGGAGTAACTTAAGGAGAAGTCACAGGGAGTTAGTCTTTGCCAGGAACAATTGCTTGCTTAGTTTAGTCTACTTTATTGTCATTGCACGTCATACAACGAAATCAAACACCATCTTCAGTGCATATCATGACAATGACCATGAAAATAAACACAAACACACATCCTTCATTCACCCTTCACACACTGAACTGAAAATCCCCGACACTACACCAACACTGCACTATACAGAATTCAGAAGAGCTACTGCCCTGGGATAGAAGCTGTTTTTCAGCCTATTTGTCCTTGTTTTTATTATTCTGTACCATCTGCTAGATGGTTAATAGTTCAAAAAAAGGGCGCCCAGGGTGAGATGGATCTTTAAGAATGTTTTGAACTTTCTTAAGGCAGCGGGAGCTATAAAGCTTTTCCAAAGAGGGGAGAGGGCAACCAATGATCTGGGCAATGACATTAACCCTCTGGAGGGCTTTCCTATCTGCCACGGTGCAAATGGCAAACCATACAGAGGTGCAGTACGTTAAAATGCTCTCTATGGTGCAGCAGTAGAAGGTCACCAGCAGTTTTTCATTCAGTTGTTGTTTTCTGAGAAGTCTCAGTTAGTATAATCTCTGCTAGGCCCTTTTGACCAGGGCTGCAATGTGGGCATCCCAGGTCAGGTCCTTTTTTAGGGTAACACCCAGAAATTTAAAACTGGCCACTTGCTCCACTCGGTCTCCACTGATAAGTCACAGGGAGTTAGTCTTTGCCAGGAACAATTGCTTGCTTTGGCTTTCAGGCCTGTTGCTGTTTTGCTTTGCTTTGCTTCGAAGATTGCTCTTTGCCTTTTGTTTTGGACTGAGATCTTCTCATGTTAACTGCCTTTGGCCTTTGCTTCCCTGTGCCCTTGGAACTGCTTCTTCCCTTGAATCTTTTCTTTGCCCTGAGGGCTGTCATTGTCTTATGCCTGGACTGGGCTTGGAAGCCTGGCTCTTGCCCTGTGAATGTGCTCTTACTCTTTTATTTGTACTATAGGGACTGTTGTTTGGGGGACTGAGGATGGCTGCCTTACCGGTCATTGGAGGACTGTTTCCTGGACCATGTGTGAGATAAATAAAGGATTCTCTAGACTAGAGGCCTGCCTTGCCTTGACCACATGGCCTGCAAATGTGATTTAACGTAAACCCCAAGGATCATTTTGCGTAGGAGAAGTGCATCTTGGTATGCTCAGATTGAAGGTTAGCAACACAACACCTGCAACACCATGGGTGCCTGCTGACCTTTAAACTTTTAAGAAAATATTAAATGATTTTTTTTAAAAATCCCAAAATGATTTCTCTATTATTGCATGAGATCTGGGACACTTTGTAGCTGTTTGAATTTTCTAAATAAAACTTCCTCAAAAGGCTGCTGTCCTCTGATCTTTCGAGAGGATGCATCTATAGCGGATACAGAAAGTCTACATACTTGTTCAAATGCCACCAGGCTCAAGGTTGACTCCATTTATTTCAAATATTTTGAAATAATATTTTGGTGGTGCAGGCTGCTAAAGGCCTAGCACTTAAGTTCCAGCTGCCTGCAATTGTAGGCTCGAATCCCACCAGGCTCAAGGTTGACTCAGCCTTCCATCCTCTCAGGGTAGGTAAAGTGAGGACCCAAGATTGTTGGGGGCAATAAGCTGACTTTGTAAAAAATGCCGCTTAGTAATAAGCAGGCATATACAATGGAATGAAGGCTATTGCTGAGCGCATTGGGTTGTATCCCCAAAACTGTAAGCCGCCCTGAGTCTTCGGAGAAGGGCAGCATATAAATATGAATTAAAAAAAAATGCCAGGTTTTTGAGATGAAAAGAAACCCCCAAAAAACAAGATAATTCAATTTTATTTCCACCTTAATATAACATACAAGCTGTACCATTCATTAAATTGACAAACTGAAATCTTTTAGGGGGAAAGAACAATAAAAAAACCTGACAAAAACTTGGCTGCATGAGTGTGCACACCCTTTTATAAGTAGGGATGGTGCTAAATAATAGTACACACCTTAACACACATCAGTTAAAGTGACTCTGATCAAGCCCATACAAAGTTCAGCTGGTCTAGTCGGATTTTTTTCTGATATTTACCGAGTTGCCTCTTACAGCAAAAGCCACGGTCTGCAAAGACCTTACAAAGCAGCAAGGGGATCGTGTTGCTGGAATGTATCAGTCAGGAGAAAGGTACAAAATAATTTCCAAGGCATTGGATATACCATGGAATACAGTGAAGACAGTCAGCAGTAAGTGGAGAAAATATGGCACAACAGTCACGCTACAAAAGAACTGGATGACCATCCCACCCCAAAAAAAGATGAAAAAAGAAGAAAACTGATCGAAGAAGCTGCTAAGAGGCCTACAGCAACATTAAAGGAATTGCAGCAATTTCTGGCAAGTACTGGTTGTATGCATGTGACAACAATCTTTTGTATTTGTCTGGACTATGGGGCTAGGGTGGCAAAACAGAAGCCTTTTTCATACAAAGGAAAACATCCAAGCCAAAAAGACTTGGTAATGTAATAGAATATATAATTTTGTAATAGAAATTTAATAATTAATATAAAATATAATATAGACATAACCACTGGATGAAAGTATAATATAAATTTTATAATAAAATTGAGAATATCTCGTATAATTGATGAAATAGTTTAGTCGTGTACAAATAATAATTGATAAATATATAAGAATGTTTTATATTGACAACATGAGAATCTTTTTATAAATTGTGAGTGATGACTATGAAAGGATAACACGAAGGATTTGTAACCAACTGACATACTATAAAATGGAAGGTGGTTTTTATGTTTTGTTTGTATGTTTGTCTTAACATAAAAAAACTTTTTTATAAACAAAAAACAAAAAACATCCAAGCCCAGTTACATTTCACATCAAGTCATGCATTTGGGGGGAAATGTGCTACAGTCTGACGAGACCAAGGTTGAACTTTTTGGCCATAATTCCAAGAAGTATGTTTGGCTCAAAAACAATACGGTGTATCATCAAAAGTACACCACACCCATAGTCACACAGGATGGTGGCAGTATTATGCTTTGGGGCTGCCTTTTTTCAGCTGGAACTGGGGCTTTAGACAAGGGGGAAGGAATTACAAATAATTCCAAATATCAGTTTTGGACAAAACTTGCATGCCTCAGCTAAAATGGTAAAGATAAAGAGGAATTTCACCTTTCAACCTAATGACCCAAAGCACTTGATCTGATTTTTTTTCCCCATCTCAAAAACCTGGCATTTTAACAGGGGAGTGTAGGCTTTCTATACCCACTGTTTATCTATTCTAGAAGTACATCCCTTCACATGAAAACCGATGTCAAATCTCACTTGCATTACTCCCATTCTTCTGAAGAACTCCGGCCATCTTTGTTTGCCCTGCCCACTGGCCTGTAAAGCTGAGAGTAGCCGCGTCTGCAAACAGCTTCCGTTCATTTTTGTATGAAACCTCACATTCACTTCTGCCACCCGCCCACAATTGGGAATGGTTCACGCAACTCTGGAGTGCCGGCCTTCAAAGATGAGATACGAGCACCAGAGCAACGCAGCCTGTTACTCGATAGATTTACATGGTCACCCCCATTTAGGAATTCACTGAAAATTCATAAAGCTAAACTATTTCTTACCCAACGACTGGAAGAAAACTGAATACCGACATTCATAGAGGGAAAAAAGATATTGCCGCACTTTGGGTAAACTGTGCAACACTTCCAGAATCTCAGCTCCTTTGATAACCTAAAGTAGGTCAAACAAAAGAAGAGAAAAAGGAGTAAAAATCCAGAGCAGAGCCCTAAAGAAACATAAGCTCTGTGGCTTCTCTGTGCTACTAAACAGTTTGCCCTACCTTCTCTCTCAGGTCCGGCCTTTCTAATGCGATCATGCTGACGTAAACTGTGTAGGTTACAAAGGTTTTGTAATCCATCAGTTCGTAAGATGTAAATGTTGAAACGGTATCCAGGAAAAGTTCAGCTGCCTGCTTGAAGTCCCGAATGGCCACACAGTAAAGGCCTTGGTAGACCTTCAGCCGATTCCGCCGATCCCAGTCTCCTCCTTCTTCTATAAGGCTTCAGAGCAAAGAGAAACACCCTGAAATCTGAAATCTGCATGTTACCTCTGAAATGCTGTAAAGTTAGTAGCTGAATACAGGTAGTCCTCGACTTGCGACAGTTCATTTAGTGTCCGAAGTTTACAACGGCACTGAAAAAAAAGCGACTTACGACCGTTTTTCACACTGTTGCAGCATCCCCCGTGGTCACGTGATCAAAATTCAAATGGTTGGCAACTGACTCATATTTATGATGGTGTTGAAGGGTCATGGGGGGTCATGTTTATTTATTTGATTTGTCAATCACTTACAAGATAATAGGTGTAAGTATAAACATGAGTAAGAATTTGGCCTTGGTGGTGCAGGCTGTTAATGCCTAGCACTTAAGTTCCAGCTGCCTGCAATTAGTGCAGGAGGCTTGAATCCCACCAGGCTCAAGGTTGACTCAGCCTTCCATCCTCTCGGGGTAGGTAAATTGAGGACCCAAGATTGTTGGGGGCAATTAGCTGATCTTGTAAAAATGCCGCTTAGTAATAAGCAGGCATATACAATGGAAGGAAGGCTATTGCTGAGCGCACTGGGTTGTGCTCCAAAAAATTGTAAGCCACCCTGAGTCTCCGGAGAAGGGCGGGATATAAATATGAATTTTTTAAAAAAAGGAATACAGGAAATAGGTACGAATAAATGGGGACAATAGGACAGGGATGGGAGGCACGATGGTGCACTTATGCACGCCCCTTACAATATGTCTAAGAAGCCAGGTCAATAACGAAGCCAGATTCACTTAAGAATTGTGTTACTAACTTAACTGCAGTGATTCAATTAACATTAATGTGGCAAGAAAGGTAGTAAAAGGGGACAAAACTCAGTTTAACAAATGTCTCACTTCGCAACAGAAATACCATGCTCCATTTTGGTTGTTTAAGTCGAGGACTACCAGTAAACAGACAAATCACAAGTACAGTTCTGCTGCACAAAACATGACACCTACATAAAATCTGTGTTCTGGCACGTAACTGTTTTGCTCCTGCTCAGAGTGGAGGTACGCATTCTTTCAATAACAGGTTCCCAGTTGAAACACTTTTTTCTACAGGCTGCACACCTGGGCTTTTAGCAAGGGGAATAAAGCAACCTATTTCTGCTTCACCTGACAACCAAAGGACAACCTGTAAGCTATAATGGCCCATCACACAAGCCACCAGTGTTAAAAGTAGCTTTTCAAAGCTGTTTCCGGAATACAAGTAGTCCTCAATTTACAACCAGTTGCTTAGTGACTGAAGTTACAACAAACACCCTCCCCCACAAGGGAGTAATAACTTGGATTCAAAGTTCTGGAGTCCGCCCCATCTCATCCCTGTCACATGATCACATTTTGGACACCCGGCAACCAGCGTGCACTTTTGCAGCGTCCCATGGTCACATGACCTCAATTTACATTTACCGTTGCAAAAAAAAAACACAAAAGTCACAAAATTGGACAAGATCACGTGGTGACCTACATCATGATAATCACAAATGATAAGCCAAATTTTGGGCTCAATTATGATCGTTAAGTCAAAAACAACCTGCAGGAAAAATGAGGTAAAGGCATCGTTAATGCAAAAGTATCTCTGTCCAAAGAGTACATTTTATGAATATTTTAAAATAACCCAATTACCTATGAGTAATTTATGTCTGCTAGCCGTTATATTACCGTGTTTCCCCGAAAATAAGACCTACCCCGAAAATAAGACCTAGTGTAAATCTCCAGTTCCAGGAAGACTTTTCAGGGAGCAACCATGCACCCAAACACCCCCTACACACTCACACCCACTATTTGGCACCATAAATATATAAGACCTACCCCGAAAATAAGACCTAGTGTGTTTTTGGGAGCCAAAAAAAATATAAGACAGTGTCTTATTTTGGGGGAAACACGGTATGTTCAATTAAGGAACAAAATATAACAAACCCATAAAATAACGTTCTTCAGATACAAAACGCATTTCAGTTTCTAAAAGTAAAGCTACCTTTCCTAACCATCACATACTAGATTTCATTCCACCCCAAATCTTAATTTTTAAATGATATAATTGCAACTTTTTCCAACTTTTCTGACATTTTTCATTGATCTCACATTTCTGAATCTCAGCCTTTGTGTGATACAACGCCCCATTCACTTGCAATCAGACTACCTGACATTCATGTTGAAATACCCTAGATAAAAGAGTTTCTCCCGATTCTCTCATTCTAGCAGGAAAGATACCTTTTGGCCTTTTCAGTGTTCCGTGTAATAAGGTCATTGTCCATATAAAACAAGCCAATTCGCAGCAAGTAGAAGACAATATCCAGCCGATGTCCTAGAGCAACAGTTTTATCATAGGTCTTCCGAAAGGCAGTTAGAGCAGCTTCCTAAAGAAAACACAATAAGGAGAAACAACATAGATGTGCATGATTATTTATTTATGAGATTTATATGCAGCCCTATCTCCCGAAGGACTCAGGGCGGCTTACAATACTAAAAAATAAACAATATAAATATAAATATTAAAGTTAATTAAGTTGCCAATTTCATAGATCGAATTAAAGTATATAGACAACCACTAAAGACCCTCCCCTCTTTTCCATCAGTCCGGATAGACTAGTTGGAACAGCCAAGTTTTTAGGTCGCGGCGGATTAGATACAGCAATAGCATTTAAACTCATATACCACTTCACAGGGCTTGACAGCCCTGTCTAAGGGGTTTACAGAGTCAGCAATTTGGATCCTCATTATGCCGACTTCAGAAGGGTGAAGGGCTGAGTCAACTTGGAATTGGTGAGAATCAAACTGCTGGCCATGTGCAGTCAGCCTGCAATACTGCATTCTAACCACTGCGCTACCATGGCTCAAATACAACTAGTCCTAGGGATATCAAACCTGTTTTATACTGCCATGGAGGTATCAGACCCTGCTTTAATTGTAATTGATCAACACTATCACCTCAAACTAAACTGAAAAGAACGACTTTCCAATTCAACGTTTATGCTTATGTTTTGAGTAAAGGTCAGACTTCCATTAGTTCATTTCACTAGAATTATCCCCCACCAGTTTCAGAAAACCCAAGGGAAGGTACAGAGTTACACAACAAAAATTACTACCTGTTGCCCTTAATTCTAAAATCAGGCAAAAATTTCCTTTTCTAGAGTGTATAGTAACAGAACAATAGGCAAGCAGAGTGGAGCTGAAAGACAAGAAGCTTCAGTGGCTAGCACAAGAAAACAAGTGGGTTTTGAGGCCAGTCCAAAGTCAAGTACCAGCTTAGTATGCCAATTAGACTGTGATCCAGGAACTGTAGCATGCACTTCTGCAACCCCAGACACATCACACAATCACAGAATAGGAAGGACTACTTAGGCCAAAGAGTGCAATCCCTTCCTCAGTGCAGGAATCTAAGTAAAAACACCCTAGACAGATCATTCTACTATATTTTTCGGTGCATAAGATGCACTTTCCCCACCCTCCAAAAGTGGGTGGAAATGTCTGTGTGTCTTATAGAGCGAATGTTGCCAAAGCCCCGCCCACCCACCAGCCCCCAGCCTTTGCCTCTGCCTCCCAGCAGCAAAGAGCAAACAGCCTGGTCAGCTTCAGCACAGCCTGATTTAGCAGGAGCAGCTGATTGTCGGTTGGATCTGACTCCCAACAATCAGCTGTTTCAGGCTGCAGGGATCACCGTCTTCTATTGCCGCCTCCACGTGCCCCGATTTTGGCTGCTGCGCACCCCATTTTGATCCCCGCTGCCCGGAACAGGCCAAAAATGGGGCACACAAAGGCAAAAAATGTGATGCAGAGGCCGAAAATGGGGTGCAGCCTGAAACAGCTGATCTTTGGGAGGCCGATCCAACCAAGAATCGGCTGTTTGTGCTAAATCAGGCTGTGCTGAAGCTGACCAGGCTGTTTGCTGCAAGGAGGCAAATTGCTGGGAGGCGGAGGCAGATTTTTCTTTTCTTGTTTTCCTCCCCAAAAGCTATACTTCGGAACGTCTTATACTCCAAAAAAATACAGTATTTCTCTTCATTTCCCATTGAAATAGCATTAATGGTCTTTCTTCACCCATAGGAATGAGGTTAAAAAAAACCTATACATAGCTATCATTAAGCTTTACTTACTACTGCATTTCTACCTTACTCGATACCAGAAGGTCTCCAAATTTCTCCAAGCCTGACATTTAAAATAAGAATCTAGCTAAAATGAAGACAAAATATATGTAGTTTGGCTCTAGTTAACTAAAATACAAATGTCAAGTTACCAGCCAACTCCCTCCACACAGTATTAACAAGTATTTTCTCTGACACAAAATTCTTAGCAAAGAGGTAGCGAATTTATAGCCTTTCAGAATAACTCAGCAATAACATTTTGTTATTGCCTCCGTTTCTTCCAAAAGCATTATGAACAAGTTCTTTGATATTAGATATAGCCAGGCTGGATGGGATCCCCAGACACTAATAAGCAGTACTAACAAATTGTACATTTGTAAGGCGGCTAAAGAAAATCATGAAATATTGGTTTGGAGACTAACCCTACTAATTTTATTTTAATTAAATGTAAAACCAATCAAATGTAGGTTTTGTTCTAGTCTATTCGTTTTTGCACTGTGGCCCCAGCATAGCATTCAAAACCCATGTGTGGCCCTCACTTTCAAGGCAGTTCATACTTAATACTCGTTTTCAATATGGGCGTCACTAAAGGAAAATCCAGGTTTAAATCCTTTGTGCAATTTGTGAAAACTTCACTTACCTTGTCCCCAATTCGGCAGAGATACTCAGCTTTGGCCATCATGGCATCACGGATTTCACTTTCTCCCAGGTTCTTCTCTGCATCTTCCAATTCATCCTCCAGGCGTTTCAACTCATCCTCGTTTGCTTTCTTCATCTTATTCAACAAATCTGTATCTACCGGCCAGTCAAGGGATTTGCAGAGGCTTTCATAATATGGGGCCATATCTGAAAAAAGAATCACCAGAAACGATATGATAAAAATTGTACCTTCAATGAGTACTAGAGGAACAAAAACATAAAAGGAAATTAAATAAGCATTTTATCAGACTAAGGTTATCATAAAGGATCAGTGAAAAGCCCTGATTAGACTGAAATGCTGCAAATCTTTGTTTTGGTGATTGTGACTGGAGACTCCATAGGCTTGCTTTTTCCAAGTGAAAAAAGTACTCCCTGGAGGTACATCTAACAACTTGAAGTGTTTCTATTATTTTACTGCATGTATAAAGCAGGGAGGCACCCTCCCAAAATTCAAGATTTCTTCTGAATAAATATAAAAAGTTTGTGTCACATACAATACTCTCAATATGTATGATATCTTTTAGAATAAACTTTTTATATCCAGTGATGACATGCAAAAGAGGACAATTCATGAAGGAGTCTCTGTGGATGTTATTCAGCTAGTCATTGCCAATTATAGGAGCCAGTACTCATCTCCATTTCAAAGCCAATGAGCCAGCGCTGTCCATAAGACATTTCCAGGGTTATCCTTCCCACCGAAGTGGTACCTATTTATCTACTCATATTTGCATGCTTTCAAAATGCTAGATTGGCAGGAACTGGGTAAGAATGGGAACTCACTCTGTCATGTGACGCTTGGGTCTTGCCAGCTTTCAAGCCCAGTAGCTTCATTGCTGAGCCACAGAGCCGCTCCAATTCATGAAGAAAGTTAGCTAAGTAATAATACTTAGAGTAAAGGAATATAATATACAATATAATATATAATATACAATAGAGTTTCCTTAAGAGGGAAGTATGGAAGAGCAGAAAATGAAGACAGAAAGCAATAATCTCAAAGATAACAGAGGATATAATTTGGTGAACTGCTTGCTGCAATATATAAATCTGAGCAACAGGCATTCAACAGTTATACTGAAAGTGAGGAAATTAATGTAATAAATAATCAGTGCTGATATATATAGTGCTGAAAGTTAGTCAGAAAGGTGACTGACGTAAGTGTCCATGAATGTTCTTTTGCTTTGAAGAAAAACAATCATGGAATAAAACTGGATCTAAAACACAAAGGCAAAATTCAAAGTGATAATTGGAAATGTGTTGAAAACAAAATAAAACATTTAAGGGAAATGCATTTATTTGTGGGGGGGGACCAAGCGCTCAAATTTAGGTTGAGAGATCTACCTGCCTTGCTTATTATATCATCTGCAAAAATGGTCTGGGAATTACATACCTGAATGCAAGTCAAATATCCATCAGCAGCGTGACACGCTGCTAAAATGATCGATTACATTTCTTTAGCAAAAATATATTTTCCCAACCATGGAAATCAGCCATTTTACTTTGCCCTGCTCAGACCCCCATCTCCAGTTTAATATCCAGTTCTGGGCATTGCATTTGCAGAAGGACTCCAGGAGAATCCAAGTGCAGAGCAAGACAATAAAGATGATGAGGAGACCGGAAACCTAAGTCAGAAAAGACTGAGGCAACATTGAGGAAAAGCAGTGGAGGGTAGGTGCTTACAATTTTTTTTCAAGCACCCAAAAGCGACGTTACAAACATAAGGATTGTTTGTTTCTTATGATCCCAGGGAGAGTAAAACTAGCAGGTACAATTCTGAGGCAACAGAGTGGCAGGTTTGACAGCGAGACGCGTCAGCGAAAAAGGTGGCACATATTCTCCTCATTTAGGTGGGTTCAAAGCAGAGGCTGAGATGGACGCTTCAACTTAATACAGGTAAGTCCTCGACTTGCAACCACAGCTGAGCCCCACGTTCCTGTGGCTAAGCGAGACATCGGCCAAGTGAGTTGTGCCCCATTTTTATGACTTTCCTTGCCGCAGCCGTGAATTATTGAGGTTGATAAAGTTAGTCACCCGGTCGCTAAGTGAATCCGGCTTCCCGTTGACTCGGCTTTTGTCTGAAGGTCGCCAAAGGGGATCTCACGACCTCGGGGCACAGCAACGGTCATAAGTGTGAACCAGTTGCCAATCACCTGAATTTTGATCCCATGATGCTTCAAAGGTTGTTAACTGTAAAAAACGGTCATAAGTCACCTTTTTCCCAGCACTATTGTAACTGTGAACGGTCACTAAATGAAATGTTGTATGTGGAGGGCTACCTGTACAACTTCCCACTCCTCTGAGCATGTACAGAAAGCTCCCCACTCCCTACTCAGCAAGAAGATTAAGGCGGGGTTTGCAAACTGTGAAAAGTTGCGTCCCTCCTTTGGGCAGCTGTGAAAAGAGCCCTTTATCATAAATCCATCTTTCTTCCCTTTTAGAAGCTTTAAATTTAGCTTTCAGGCTCCTTGAAGGGTTTTTCTCCTCGTTCGTTTTTATGTTTGGGTTTTAAAGGTTGCCCTAAACAAAGGCGGGAGGGCAAAAACTCTAGGAAGCCAAAAGCTGTGGGTCTCCCCGTTTTCTTACCGTGCTGACGGATGGCGGCCATGAGCTCCTGGCGCACGGCAGGGTCCGGGCATTGCGGCTGCAGGCTCAGCAAGAAGCGGAGCTGCGCGATCCGGAGGTCGGGGTTCTTAGGGAGGCCCTCCTCTTCCAGGTTTTCCAGCGGCATCCCGGCGAGGAAGGAAGAAAGGAGAGGGTGGGAGAGAGAGAAAAGGCCGGTCAGTGATAGGCACGAAGAGGAAACCAAACAGCCAGCGAGCAGCGAAGAGACTATAGAGTGACTCAGCCCGCCACCCGGAAGCGGAAGGAACGCTCCTAGAGGCCGCTTCCGACATCCGCCTGGGCGCGCCGCCAAGAGTTACGGTCTCCGCGGCGTTCACTCCCCTCTTCCGGTTCTGCGTTCTCGCGCGCCCCATGTGCGTGGCGTGCGATTTGCGACGGCTGGATGGGAGGAAAGGGGTTTAGGGGATGCGCTGAAGAATTAAGCAGGCGCGAGAGAATGCGTGGATTGAGCACAAAGGGTTTAGTTTCCAAATGGCTTTAAAGCGGCTCGTGGGTTCTCCTGCGAAGTGTTTACTTGTATTTTGGGGGAGGTACCTTGCGGGTACCCTTTCTGTCCTTTTGCTTGATCCAGTTTTAATTCCTACCCTGGTGGTTTCCTGGATATATAGGGAGAAGGAAATGATCATCTACGCAAAGGTCCGGTTCTTTATCAACGTCTCTTGTTTTTTTGCATTCCTTGATGGAAATGAGGCCACTTGAACGCCTGCCTTCGCATCGTGGCTGTGACCGATAGATGGCGCTGCCTCCGTATTTAATCGGCGGAGTTTAAGAGCCGGGATGGTGTTTCCTGCTGGTAGAAATCAGGGATTTAAGGAATTTGTTTTGCATAAATTGCAAAATCACCAGCAGGTGTGATGGAAAGGGTCGCCGAAGAGGCTACGTGCCTCTGCTTATTTCCTTACTTAGTTCTGTCTTTTTTTCCTTTTAGAAAGAGGAACCCGAATGTTTTCTTTTGTTTGTTTTCATGCTGGCTTTGCTGCGAGCTTGTTCCTTTTGCTCACACGGTTCGCTTTGGTGAAAACACACATGCGTGCATGTGTGTGTTTATCTGCTCAAGATCTTTCCTGGGGTTATTTTAATTTACTTTGATACAGTTGTATGATGGCCAAGAATTTCCGTTCCTTGTCCCTGTAAAATGGGACAAAACTCACTTAACAAATGTCTCACTTAATAACAGAATTTTGGAGCTCAATTGTGGTCTGTAGGAAGTTAGCACCCACACCTCTCCTAGAAAATTGAAATATCCTAGGAAATATTAAAAAGGCAGAATTTTCCCCTCCAAAAGAGTAGAAACTCAAGAGCAGAAACTCACCTCAGAAGCAGAAACTCACCCCACCTTTGTTAATGGATGGGCCATTAAAGCCTGGGCCAGAATACTTTACATAACAAAGATCTCCAGGTAAAACTATAGCAATTGCCCAAAGCCCTTTCAGTGCATCATCATCCAGCAAGGCTCAACCAAGCCTGGAATTCAGGACAGCCTACAGAGTTGCCCCTGCATGGCCCCATGGGAGTCTGACAACCAATCAGAATACAAGCTCCAATTCAAATCCCAACAAAGGTTATAAAACCCAGGCACTCTCAGCATATCAGTCCTTCCTTCTCTTTTCCTTCACCTTGGAGCACGTGATCATCCTTTGGAGCTTCAAGCCATGTGGTCCTGCTGTCCACCATTAAACCATCTTTCCTAACAGCCTCCATGTTTCCAGTGTCTTTTTCCCCACTTGGAACTGAACCCAGAAGGATATTTCTTCCAACAGGTCATAAGCTGAGGACTACCTGGTAGCAGTACGGAGTTGGTTTCCCGTTGCCTTCTTTTGGAAGGTTTTTTGGACTTTCCAGTCTAGCCTGATTGAAAGAGTAGAGTAGAGTAGGAATAGGATGAGTTGGAAGGGACCTTGGAGGTTTTCTAGTCCAACCCCCTGCATAGGCAGGAAACCCTATACCATTTCAGACAAATGGTTGTCTAATATCTTCTTAAAAACTTCCAGTGATTATGTGCTATCAAGTTGGTGTCAAGTCTTAGAACAATCTGCCCCCAACTTGATCCTTCAAATCTTTTAATGATGCACCCTTTGCTACTGGGACTGACCCCATAACCACCTTTCTCCTGGTTGTTCTCTTTTTTCCCCCACTTTTCCCAGCATTAGAGAGAATCTCCAGAGCTACATTTTTGCGTACTGTGTCCAAAGTATGATCATTGGACAATAGCGATAGCACTTAGACTTATATACTGCTTCACTGTGCTTTACAACCCTCTCTAAGGCGGTTTACAGAGTCAGCCTATTGCCCCAACAATCTGGGTCCTCATTTTACCCACCTTGGAAGGATGGAAGGCTGAGTCAACCTGGAGCCGGTGAGATCGAACTGCAGGAAGTTGGCAGTCAGCAGAAGTAGCCTGCAGTACTGCATTCTAACCACTGCACCACCACAGCTCAATCAAAACTATAAGCCTGGAACATTCTGGTGGTATCCTACCACAGTTTGCTGTTGTTGTTCAGTTGCTATGTCTCCAACTCTTCGCAACTCCCACAGATCATAGCATGACAGCCCCACCTGCTCTCCCCATCCTCCACTGCCTTCTGGAGTTTGTCCAAATTCATATTCGATGACAGCATCCAACTATCTCATCCTCTGCCATCCCCTTCACGTTTTTCCCTTCAGTTCTACCACAGCTGGCACTAACTGAATCTGACTTTATTTGTGCAAGATCAGGCAGGAGTGGCCAAGCGCTGTCATCTGTTAGAAGAAATCAATTATGATTACTTAAAATAATAGTATAAATTTTCCCAATGTATCTATTTGAGAGCCAACTGTGTTATTATTCTGAACTTGTATAGCTTTGGATGGTATAGCTACTTTAATAAAAAGAAGGACTAGGGATGACATGACAGCAGTCTTCCAATATCTGAGGGGCTGCCACAAAGAAGAGGGAGTCAAGCTATTCTCCAAACACCTGAGGGCAGGACAAGAAGCAATGGGTGGAAACTAATCAAGGAGAGAAGCAACCTAGAACTAAGGAAAACTTTCCTGACAGAACAATTAACCAGTGGAACAACTTTGCCTCCAGAAGTTGTAAATGCTCCAAGATGGAGAGTTTTTAAGGAGATTGGGCAACCACTTCTCTGAAATGGTACAGGGTTTCCTGCTTGAGCTGGGGTTGGGCTAAAAGAAAGGTTGGACCCTTCCAAACTTGCCTTACATTACAGAGCTTCTGTTTTGTTCCCAAATGCAGCCTCTGCTAGATATTAATTCTTTTGAGCCTTTTAGACTGGTTAGAGAGGATATATTATAATCTGAGCATTAAGGGATACGCTCAGAATCCAATTTTGTATGCAGTGGTCTGGTGCCTATGGGTTGGCATCTTTATTATTTCTCTAATATTCTTTTTTCTTTATCCTTACATTGAGTCACTTCATTAGTGCAGAGCTAATGTAATTCTCCCACTGCTTTTCTCTTATACTTCTACATTCTTCCTTCTCTCTCTGTCTCTCTCCCTCGGTGTCTGTCTGTCTCTCTCGCTCTGTGTGTCTCTGTTTCTCTCTGTGTGTCTCTCTCTCTGTGTGTGTCTCTGTCTCTCTGTCTCTCTTTGTCTCTGTGTGTCTATCTGTCTCTGTCTGTCTGTCTGTCTCTCTCTCTCTCTCTCTCTCTTCTGTGTGTCTGTCTCTCTCTGTCTCTCTCTGTGTGTCTATCTGTCTCTCTGTGTGTCTCTGTCTCTGTCTCTCTTTGTCTCTGTCTATCTGTCTCTGGCAGTCTGTCTGTCTCTCTCTCTGTGTCTTTGTTTCTCGCTGTGTGTCTATCTGTCTCTCTGTGTGTCTCTGTCTCAGTCTCTCTTTGTCTCTCTCTGTGTCTGTCTGTCTCTGTCAGTCTGTCTGTCTGTCTCTCTCTCTCTGTGTCTCTGTTTCTCTCTGTGTGTCTATCTGTCTCTGTGTGCGTGTCTATCTGTCTCTGTGTCTATCTGTCTCTCTGTGTCTATCTGTCTCTGCCTGTCTGTCTCTCTGTCTCTCTTCACACACACACACACACACACACACACACACAGAGAGAGAGAGAGGGAGGGAGGGAGGGAGGGAGAGGGAGAGAGGAATGTCCCAGCAATAACTGCCTCTCTTTGCAGGAGTCACACAAAATGCATCTTCGTTTTTAAACTGGTTCTCCATTTCCTTTTCTTGTTTGGTGGCCAAGATTAACTAGCTGAGGAGTAAAGAGAGTGAACTGCAAACATTAAAAGGAGAAAGATTAATTTGCTGCTTTAAAAAAGGAGCCAGAATCAGCAGTATAGTTTGAGATAGGCATCAGTACAGAAAGTTACAGGGCTAATCTTATCTGCCTTATTTTGGAGATCGTTTTAAGGATGCAGGACAAATGCTTGGAGGGAGAGGAAAGTTGAGAGCAGAGATAAAAGAAACTACACAAAGCACTAGAGGAGGCATCTGTCTACTTCTTCTGTGCTGCCAAGAGCTGCAATCCAAACACAGATTGAAAATTCTTACGTTATGCAGAATTTTTTCAGGAATTTTATTGAACTGGGATCTGATTTCTTAAACATGAACATGGTGCAATCAAGGTAGCTTATTTTTAAAAAATAGCAATGGAGCAAATTTGAAAAAAAATAGAGACAGAATTTACAGACTCAAAAAAATAAAATAGTGATGTGATGGCATAAAGGTTAAAGTTGCAGTCTTATTTATTCTTATTTATTCTAAATTCTAAACAATAAGAAAGTCCTGTTAATGATAGACTTGTTTGTACTGTGTGGTGTTTTTTCAAAACAAGGGGGAATAAAAAGAGTTGGTCCTGGTGCAAAAAAAATGCTAGCAGCATAGATTGGAAGTGTCTATTACTACATGGCCACTCCCTGTTGCTTAATAAAAAATGTGACCTCCCCATTAGGCATTTCTAGAAGTGTTGTGGAAAACATGGATAAAACAAAGACTTACTCTAGAGCAGGGGTGTCAAACTCAAGGCCCGCAGGATGCTTAGTGAAAACTGAGTTTGGTGGAGCCCCATTTTCTCTGGCAGAGGGTTGCAGGAGGTCACTGTGGCCAAAAATGGGGTGTGGGTGGACGTGCAGGTGTCCCCCCCCCCGGGCTCTGTTTTTGCTGGCAGAGAGTTAGCAAATCAAAATAAAAACAAAAGGAGAAATGTTTTCCCTTTTGCATTTGTGCATGCAAGAAGGGACAGGAAAGGAAAAGGGATTGAGGAAAGACAAAAGAAAAAGAAGGGAAGATGGGAAGAGAGCAAGGAAGGAAAAATAAGGAAAGAGGGGAAGGAAGAAAGAATAAAGAGAGAAGGAAAAAGAAGAGATGGATGGAAGGAAGGAAAGGAAGGAAGGAAGGAAGGAAGGAAGGAAGGAAGGAAGGAAGGAAGGAAGGAAGGAAGGAAGATTATAATGAGAGTGAGGGAGGGTCTCAGGGAAATCCTGCCTTAGCACATGGCCACCATAGGTGTCCCAACACGAGTGATGTCGAGCTGGCCACGCCCACCATGGCCATGCCACACCTCCAATGACAACCCCCCCCAGCTCTCCAAGGTCAAACAGCCCTAAAGCGTCCCTCAATGAAATCGAGTTTGATACCCCTGTACTAGAAAGCCTTCATAAAGGAAGCAAAGAATAAAGGACTTTAAAAGGTGAGATGATAGGCTAACGCATGTCCAATGTCATAGGTAGATACCTTAGAGGTACTTATGTTGTTGAGTTATGACCACAATTGAGGCCAGAATTTCCATTGCTAAGCAAAGCAATTAAGTGAATCCTGCCCAATTTTACAATCTCTCTTCCATGGTTATTAAGCGAATCACCGCAGTTAAGTGAATAACATTGACTTTGTCGTAACCGAGCTGGGAAGGTTACAAATAGTTATCATATGACCCCAGGTCTCAATGGTCCAAGCTCCGGACCTGGCCAACATAGAAGCACAACCGCTCTGGAACTGTGAAATAGAATCCAGGTTTATTCAGGCTGGAGCCTCGGCACAAATTGAGTTCTGGTACAGTTGGAAGTCCATTTTAAAGTCAACACTGGGAGCTACTGCCTCCCAGCACCTTTTATGCATGCCCAAAGAACTGCTCATAGAACCGGTAGGAAAAAATTTGGAAACCCACCACTGGTACTCATCATGCCTCCCAGAACCAATTAACAGAGAGTACCAAGGTAACTACTGTATAGGTCAAACTAGCTAATCTCTGACTATAAAATTATTATTTTTAAACAAATAAAGAAGATTTTGCATTGGGCAAAACCATCCTGATGAAGCTCATCATGTTCACTCTACCATTGCAATATGAAATATCGCAACCCCTTCACTTTTTCATTTTCATACAACTTCCACAATGACATGACCAAATAGACAAGTCAGGCGGGACAGAGTGACTGACCGAGCAATGGATCCATTGGCACCACACGGAATACCACTGCTTTGAGTAGCATTTGGACAAAGCCTCTCTTCCAAAAATCTCAGAGTAAAATCTAAGAAGACCTGCAGAAAAAGAAGAAGAAGGCAGAGAAGAGAATGCCAATTGGAAGGCAGCTCCAGCAGAACCAGTGAAAAAAAATTAGTCATCTGGGAGTGTCCCTGGCTGTGGACTCACAGATCCAATTAAGATTCTGGAATCCAATTCTAGCCGCACCATTGCTCATGTTCCCAACTTAGAGGTCCCCCCCAGATTAATTGCTGGGCCTGATTATTATGTCTTTTGAGCAATGAAAATGTCACCAGTATTCCCCATGTGTTTCTTTCTTTGTGCATTGACTAATGGGAACATTAGGGTAGTTCCAGATGCAAGAGACTTGCCATTGCCCAGGTGCTGCACAATTTTCCACTTCCTCAGATGTTCGTTTGTTTAGCAAATTTATATAACCACCCAGTGCACACATAGGCGACTCGGGGGAGGGGGGCTTACAAAATGGCCTCCCTTCAGCCAATGCAGAAATAAGGGGTCCTTGATGCTCTCTGAGCTTGGCTGCTTTCTTGCAAATGTTTCATTACTCAAACTAGGGTAATGACTGATTGATTGATTGACTGATGATGTTACCTAGTTTGGGTAATGAACCATCTGCAAGAAAACAAGAAAAATCAGAAAGTACCAAAGACCACTCATTTCAAACCAGAGCTCTAAATATTCTCCTTTATTGGCAATGTGAATGTACCTGGGTGCCAAAAGGTGTGGGAGTCAGCATGAAGGCCCTGTGCCTCACCAAAGTGAATGCCAACTGCTTGTGGAGACAGAGGGGCACACAGTACCCCCTAACAAATAAGGTGCCCAAACAGCTGCCAGCCAAGTACAGTGACTTCAGCAATATCTTTATTGCCAAGAAAGGTGATCATATTCCTCCACATTGGCTCTATGACTGCAGTCAGGTACCAGGAACATCTGTGGCTGCAGAGCCCTACTCTACTTCTTCAGAGTGTTGCCAGGCCGCTTCTCTGGCAGCACAGAAGCCTCCACAACCAATTCAGATGCCAGAAGGTGTGGGAGTTTACCCTGACCATGGCTTGAAGACCTTATACCCCACCAAAGTTAAGCTCCTGCCAATCAAGCGTCACGGTCCCGAATGTTTAGGCCACTCAGCTGCCTCCTCATCAGAAGCTGCGTGAGGGGAGCTCGTAGTGGTGCACCCTCATAAGGAGGGGATTTAAACCATGCCACTACAATTACCTTGTAGAAGCAACATGGATTTCTGGCCTCTTGCTTTGTACCTTCTGCCCTTTGTTTCTGATTCTACTTACTTGTAAGGTTAAATTAACAAAATCTTGAAAATATGAAAGTACAATACTCCCATCTCCTGAGAAATTAGGGAGAATCCCTCCTGAGTCTCTTGCCCCACTCACTATAGAACTACAGCCTATGCTGCCTCTTACCAGTTCCCTAGGCAGAGTGTCTGGGCCCAGTCTCCCAAGAGCTCTCCCAGATACCATTACGTTGAATTTTGCTACTGTGTATAGTGGAGTACATGGGACATGGTGGCTCAGTGGCTAAGACGCTGAACTTGTTGATCAGAAAGATCAGTAGTTCGGTGGTTCGAATCCCTAGCACCACATAACAGAATGAGCTCCTGTTACTTGTCCCAGCTTCTGTCAACCTAGCAGTTCAAAAGCATGTAAAAATGCAAGTAGAAAACTTTGGTGGGAAGGTAACAGCATTCTGTGCGCCTTCGGCATTTAGTCATGCCAGCCACATGACCACGGAGATGTCTTCAGACAGTGCTGGCTCTTCGGCTTTGTAACGGAGATGAGCACCGCCCCCTAGAGCCAGAAATGATTAGCACGTATGTGTGAGGGGAACTTTTACCTTTACCTTATCATGGAGTACAGTATTTCTTTCACAATTCCAACACTCTTAATTGGCATTTCCGGCAGTTCATTTTGTTTCTCTGATTTTGGATAGGTCAACCTAGCTTTATATCTCTACCTGGACTCTTGATAAACTTGGCATGTAAGTGAACATTCTTATGGTTTTCTTCCTAGCAACTCCTCATCCTGCACACCCTGCTTGCACCCACACTCTCTTAGTGCCTTCTCCTCACCTCCCTGCTGCTATTTCTCCAACCAAGCTCTGTCCCCATGTCCTGGTCTCTTAGCTCCTTGGTAAACCTTGCATGCAGGTACATTCACCACATCTACTTTCTGTTTGCCTTATGCTCTGGCATATCTACCTGCCTGCCTGCCTGCCTGCCTGCCTGCCTGCCTGCCTGCCTGCCTGCCTGCCTGCCTGCCTGCCTACCCACCCATCCATCCATCCATCTAGCTATCTAATTTTAAAGTCACCCATTTTCCTCACAGAGGGACTCCTTTATTTTTACCATGAAGCCAGAACACACAAAAATGAAACTATTCTCTATATCTTCTCTACTGTTGTGTGAAACCACAAAGAAAGAAGCAGTAGGAAAACATCATGAAATGAAATGACAGTTATCTGTAATCCCTCTCTCTCCCAGCTTGTAAATTTCTTTGAATGAAGCACAAAGCGTAAATACCTTTCCATTACTAAGGAGAATTAAAAAGAATGTCCTCACCATTTCTTTTATCTCCATGAAAAGGAGAAAGGAGTGAACTGAAGCAGAAAGGAGAAAGAAAAAATAGGACAGGCTGTAGCATAAGAAGCAAGAATTTTGTTTGTTCAGTTTGTCCCCAAAGAGACAGAGGGCACTGATAACAGATAATAACAGATAATCAGAGTTGGAAGGGACCTTATAGGTCATCTAGTCCAACCCCCCACCCAAGCAAGAGACCCTACACCATTTCTGACAAATGGCAGTCCAATCTCTTCTTGAAGGTCTCAAGTGATGATGCTCCCACAACTTCCAAGGTCATGCTGTTCCATTGGTTGATTGTTCTCACTGTCAGATAGTTTCTCCTTATTTCCATGTTAAATCTCTCCTTGTTCAAATTTCCATCCATTATTCCTTATCTGGCCTACAGGCACTTTAGAAAATAGCTTGACGCCTTCCTCTCTGTAGCCGCCCCTCAAATATTGGAAGACTGCTATCATGTCTCCCCTGGTCCTTCTCTTCACTAGACTAGCCATGCCCAGTTCTTGTAACTGTTCTTCATATGTTTTAGTCTCCAGTCCCCTAATCATCTTGGTTGCTCTTCTCTGCACTTTTTCTAGAGTCCCAACATCTTTTTTATAATGTGGTGACCAAAACTGGATGCAGTACTCTAGGTGTGGTCTTACTAAGGCTTTATAGAGTGGTATTAGTACCTCCCTTGATCTTGATTGTATCCCTCTGTTAATGCAACTTAGGATTGTTAGCTTTTTTGGCTGCTGCTGCACACTGCTGGCTCATATTTAGCTGGTTGCCCACTAAGACTCCAAGATCCCTCTCACAGTTACTGCTATTGAGCCTGGTTTCACCCAGTCTATATGGGTACTTTTGGTTTTTCTTGCCTAAGTGTAGGACTTTACTTTTCTCTACACTGAATTTCATTTTGTTAGATATGACCCAGTGTTCTAGTCTGTCAGGATCCAACTGGATCTTGAGCCTATCTTTCTGGGTGTTGGCTATTCCTGCCAGCTTAGTATCATCTGCAAATTTGGCAAGTTCCCCTTTTATTCCCTCATTTAAGTCGTTGAGCAGATTACAGCTGCCTATAAATTATACCATCTGCCCTTCCTTCCTTCCTTCCCTCCCATGAAATATACACCCTCATTTAATTTAAAATAATAGCAATATGAGAACGCCATCTTATTATTCTTAAAAATTAACAAGAGTCCGGTTGGATCACTCCAGAAGCCCAGCTAAGTCAATATTCCGAGTCACACAATAGCCAGTCAAGTGCCTAAAGAAAGCTCATATGTATGTTTACTGCATTTATGTTATGCAGTGCTACCTGTTAAAATGAATGGCTATAATTTGGGAAATCAAGGATTGCACAGTGTTTTGGGGTGGAAGGCCAAAATGTGCTTAGGTGCACATGGGTAGATTAATGTCTTTCCCATCTGCTACTCTTTATAGCATCTACATCCTTCCTTGAGATTGCGTGGTTGATTTCCATAGCTGCTACCATACTTGATCCTCAGAAAAAATTTGTAGGGTTTAAGGAATTAGGTTTGTACTCTCATGTATTAGGAAAGATCTTTTTACCTTCAACCCTAACATAAATCCTATTTTAAAATTATTTTTACCTTATTCCTGCACCTGATGGCAAAGAATGTCATTGTTTAATTCTATAAATTGTACAGGATGCCTTTTGCTCTGATGTGATTTATCTAAAATCACTGAATTGGGACATTTTGGACATTTGAGTGATTGGTGGTGATTTGAGAAGGAAGACTAACAGATTAACAGAGTTGGAAGGGACTTTGTAGGTCATCTAGTCTAACCCCTTGCCCAAGCAGAAGACCCTATACCAGGGCTGTCAAACTCCTGGTCTGTGGGCCAGATGTGTCACATGCTGGCCATGCCCAGTTTAGCAAAGGGGGGGAATCCCGATATGTCACATGATGCTGCCGTGACAACATGAGTTTGACACCCTTGTCCATTCTGACAAATGGCAGTTCAATCTCTTCTTGAAAGCCTTCAGTGATGAAGCTCCCACAACTTGTGAAGGTAAGCTGTTCCATTGGTTGATTGCTCTCACTGTGGAGATTCTCAGTCATCCAGGTCATGATTGTCCCAAAGGTGCAATTTTCAAAAGGCAACTGGACTTTCTTTTTTTTTTTCCCCTTGAAGACGTTTCACTTCTCATCCAAGAAGCTTCTTCAGTTCTGATTTCTTGGATGAGAAGTGAAATCTCTTCAAGGAAAAAACAAAGTCCGGTTGCTTTTTCAAAAAGCACCTTCGGGACAAGGAAGACTAAAAAAAAATTGCCGAGTCTGTGTGGACAATGAAATCCAAAGAGTAACAACAACGTAGCCTAGAATTGTTTGCATCTCCACAACTTAGTATCATCTATTCTAGACAATTGGACCCATGTATTTCATTTACTACGTAGTCAATAAAGGTGTAGTAATCATATTGATCTTCTGAAGCTGCCCTGAAACGTCCTTCAATTCAGCGTGACCCAAATGATATTCAAAATCCATTTTTCATTCTTGTTTTCTTCTTTCACTTCATGCTTTTAAAGACACTGAAAAATAACACTGTGCCCTGATCTATGTTTCATGTCTAATAAATATATCTCTGCATCATTTTTTAAAACCCAAAGGATGTATTTCATGCTGAAATATTCTGAGAAAGGCTTCTAGAAGATTACTGTCTGTTTAAATAACTAATTATTGTTGACATTTTACAATCCATGGAAGTGTTCACATCCAAAAATAATACTGTTTAATTGTTATAAACTTAGATGTGCTGAGCAAAACACTCTGTTGGCATTATATCTCTATTGGTTTTGATGGAGTTAAGCCAAGAGAGTTTAACCACATTCTCTTAAATCCACAATTATATTCAATCTAATAATCTCCTTGAGGAGGAAAAAAATCGTTCCTTTGTAATAGTGCAATTTAACAGAGATGAAAGTTGGCAGGGATAAGAGATGGAGGATATCTATCAGGACCTGTCATATGACTTGATTAAATCTTATTAGATATTATTTTATGAGATAGCTTCATAACTTTCATTCAGTTGAGGCAGTCAATGCTTTTTATTTAATTTTAAGGCTGAAACTTTACTGATAAGATTTTCTTTTCAAGTCTTGGTGATTTAAAACTTCGCATATACGTTTGCTAAAGCAGCCTGCCTTTAGTCTACAGGCCTTCTTCACTGCTTTTAGAAGTCTATGGCAAAGGCCAATGGGAATAACTCCGGCCCAGTATTAGCTATTCAGATCTATCCTTAGTCCTTAGTATCAGCAAGAATCTACAACTATAATCTCAGATTTTACTAGGGCTGAAATGTTCAGAGAACAGGACACTTGTCTGAAGGGATAAGGCCCTTGCCTGTTTCTAACCGGCTCCCCTGATCTATAGTTTTCCTCCTCAGTTGCAGTATCCAGTTTCTCATTCATTCATTCATTCATTCATTCATTCATTCAATTTCTATAGCCGTCCAGCTCAATCCAATTGATTCTTGGTGGCGATCAATATCACAACAATTAAAACCATTAAAACAGTTGCAAAATATGCATACAGGCAACTGAAAATTATCATGACAATTACATTAGTATTAATGACACAACCAGGTAACAGGGCCCCTAATACTTTCAGAATGAAAGTGTTAGGGGATGATGTAAAGCTATTCAGCTCCACCATCAATGCTACTGTCCTCCAAAGTGACCTTGATTATGTATCTGAATGGTCAAACAATTGGCAATTCCAAATCTCAACCAACAAATGCTCTGTCCTACACATTGGTAAAAAAAATCAGTACACCAAATACAAGCTAGGTGGATATGACTTGGTTGACAACCCTCACTCTGTCAAGGACCTTGGAGTACTCATATCAAATGACCTAAGCACCAGAACTCACTGTAACAGCATTGCCAAAAAGGTATTGAGTTGTAAATCTAATCTTACAAAGCTTCTCCTCCGGTAATATTGAATTGCTAACTAGGGCAGCGGTCGCCAACCAGTGGGCCGCACCCCACTGGTGGGCTGCGGAAAAATTTTGGTGGGCTGCAGAAGAAATGGCCCCCGAAAGCAATTAATCTGGGCCATACAGTTCTCATGCCTCCCGGCTCTTCGAGGGACCCCGGAGTCAGGTCCCTGAGATGCATGCGCCAACCAGCTCCCATGCACGGCAGGCGGTGGTAACAACAGTCCCCACCCCGGCCACTGTTAGCACTCCCTATTAGTTAGTGCCTGAGTTGCCTTAGAATGCTCAGTTAGTTCAGAATTGCCCTACCCAGAGAAAGAGGTGCTGGAGGAGGAGGAAGAGGAGGCAGTAGTGAGAAGTAAGCAACTCAGGGCACTGCCGCTGTGGCGGCTTTGCCTGCATCCCTGAGGCCTCAGTGTTGGGGGAGGCAGTGAGGGCTGGAAAATGGAGAGCTGCGCACAGCCCCATCTCCCTTTCCTTGCCTGCCTGCATGTGGGCGTGGGGGTGAAGCAAAGAGAGGGAGGCGGGAGCAATTCAAAACTAGAGAACTAATGGGGAGAGCTAACAGTGGGTGCCGGGGGAGGAGACTGTTGTTGCCGCCGCCTGCCATGTGTGGGAGCTGGTTGGCATGTGCATCTCAGGGACCTGACTGTGGGGTCCCTTGAAGAGAATTGCGAGTGGGAGCATTTGGTGATTTCGAAGAACTCCTAGAACGTGGTAGATTGGCGTTTTGTAGGCCTCGGTGAAAGAGTGAGCTTCGTTTTGCCTCCTTTCCTCCCCTGCTAATGCGAGAGATGCTGTCTTTCTCCCCACCCCAAATAATCACTGACTGTGGCTGAGTTTGGCAGCGAAGTGCTAAAGCGAGCGAAGTGCCCCCAGGGACACCTTTCTTTGCCTGTCTCCAGGTGAAGCTGGAAGAGGCCCCCCCACTCCAGCTTTTCCTCGGCTGCAGATCTGAGCTCTCTCAATCCTCCACCCGGGATCTGAAAGAAGCTCCCACTTTCTCCCCCTTCCCTCCCCCCAATTAATCACCGAGGACGGCAGTCCTTCTTGTTATGTATGTAGGTTTAAAGTCATTGGTTTAGTTTGAACTGTTCTTGTAAAATGTTGGAAATGATTGGTTTAGAAAGTGCGGGAAGACCCTGCACTCTGATTGGCTGGCAACTGCGGCTGCTGGCTATAAGTAGCAGCCGCAGCCCAGCCAAATTGGGTCCGTTCTGAGCTGTAGTCACTAATAAACTAAGAGCTTGAAGCACTCCGCGTCTGTCTCTTCATGCAAACTTAACACTGGCGACGAGGATGGGATTCCCCTGAAGAAGACAGCAACGCGGAACAGAAGGAGAGCGAGATGGCTGCACTGAACACCCCCCCAGCCCCGTTCGATCCAATGGCAGAAGACTGGGAGTCGTATGCAGATCGTTTCCAAATGTATCTGGAGGGAAACGATCTAGCCGACATTTCCGAGAAGCGGAAGAGGGCGGTTTTTCTCACGCACTGCGGTCCGGCAGTTTTCAAGATGGCGAAGGCATTGGCGGGAGCTGCAGACATGAAGGTAATGGACTGGCCTGACTTAGAAAAACTGTTAAGAGCCCATTACGCGCCACAAGTATCATGCCTCATTAAGAGACACGAGTTTTACCGTCGTGATCAAGGGGAAAGCGAAAACGTAAACGACTTCGTGGCAAGTTTAAGAGACATTGGGGTGCATGAATTTAACAATTTAGAAGAGGCCATGCATGATCGATTTGTTCTGGGCCTTAAAGACAAGGTGCTACAGAGCAAGTTATTACTGAAACGTAAGATCACGCTGAAGGAAGCAATAGAAGAGGCCTCTTCAGCAGAAGCTACCAAGTCCTCAGCAGCAGCCATGAAGAAAATCAACAAGGCCACAAGCCATCCTGATGTGGAAAAGTCCACAACAACTCATTGTGAGCAAATAGATTCTGAGTCAGACTGTAGTGAGGTGGAGGAAGGAATTTACAGACTCAGAATGGAGCAGAAAAAGAAAGACCTGGGAAGAAAGAGGCAAGATTTCTACTGCAGAGGTTGTGGGGGAAGCCACCCCCATACTGAATGCAAGTTTTGAGACACCATTTGCCTCCGTTGTGATAAAAGAGGACACCTAGCAAGAGTCTGCAAATCATCCAGAACTCCACCCAACAGAAGAAAGTTTGCTACAAGCAAAGACAAAGAATTCAGGCCCAACAATCTCAGTGAGAAAATGGGGCAGCACAGAAGCAAATGGGAAGAACGAAACTCATCAAACAGTAACTATTGTTCATTCATCACCTTTAAGAAGCAGAAAAGTGCATGTCAAGGTACTTATTGAAGGAAGGCCTTGCCAAATGGAAGTGGAGTCAGGCTCATACCTATCTATGGTGTCATGGGACACTATTCACAGACTTCTTCCCAACATCCAGAAGAAGCACTTCAAGAAGCAAGCATTGACTCTTAAAGACTACCAAGGGAACAAGATTCCAGTAGTTGGAACAAGAAAATTCAATGTGAAATTCAAGGGCCACACCAAACACCTACCACTGACCATCATGGACAAGGACCGCCCAAGTCTGCTGGGCCTTGAGTGGTTCAACCCGCTGGGCATCGAGGTGACTGGCATCAATCACGTGAGCAACACTGAGTGGGAAGAGGCCTTGAAGTCTGAGTTTCCAGAGGTCTTCAGCGACGGATTAGGCAAGTACTTGGGGACCCCCATCACATTTATCCTAGATCCCAAGGTACAAACAATCCGTTTAAAACCCAGAAGGGTCCCATTTGCCTTAAAGGAAAAAATTGATGCACAATTAGATAAACTAATAGCCCAAGGGGTTTTAGAGCCCACTGATCACTCCAGGTGGGAGACACCCATAGTCACACCAGTCAAGGCTGATGGGTCTGTGAGAATCTGCGGAGACTACAAGGGGACATTGAATCATGCGCTACAACAGAGCGCATATCCAGTTCCAGTAGTGCATCATTTATTACACTCTCTTGGAGGGGGCACAGTTTTTGCCAAGTTGGACCTGGCACAGGCATATCAACAATTAACAGTTGATGATGCCACTGCTGAAGCCCAAACCATTGTGACCCATAGAGGTGCCTTCAAATGCAAAAGATTGCAATTTGGAGTAAGTGTGGCACCAGGCATCTTCCAAAGCCTTATGGAAAGAATGTTACAAGGGTTGCCAGGGTGGTGCCCTATTTTGATGATGTTTTAATTTCTGCTGAAAATGACACTCAATTACGAGAGACTCAGGGAAGTCTTAACTAGATTCAAAAAGCGGGTTAAAAGTCAAAGAAGAAAAATGCACACTTAGAACAGATAAAGTGGAATTCTTGGTTTACATGATTGATAAACATGGCATCCACCCCACAGAGGCAAAGGTTCAGGCAATCAAAGAAGCCCCCAGGCCAAAATGCAAAACAGATTTGCAAGCATTCTTGGGACTCATTAACTTCTATCATATGTTTCTACCTCAGAAGGCAACCATTGCAGAACCCCTACATAGGTTGCTGGACAAAAATCTGCTTGGGTCTGGGGAGGAAGGAACAAGCCGCATTTAACAATATCAAGAGACTAATCACGTCTGATGCTGTGCTGATACAGTTCTCTGAGAACTTGCCTGTTGTTCTGACTTGTGATGCCTCCCCTTTTGGAGTGGGGGGTTTGAGCCACATGCTTCCCAGCGGGAGGGAAGCTCCTATTGCATTTTACTCTCGCACCTTGACTAAAGCAGAGAGGAACTACAGCCAACTGGACAAGGAAGCCTTGGCGATTGTAGCAGCTGTCAAAAAATTCCATGAGTATTTATATGGGAGAACATTTACTGTTGTCACAGATCACAAACCTCTTTTAGGCATCATGGCAGGGGACAAACCAACGCCCACGATCCTGTCACCAAGAATGCTGAGATGGACTGAATTTCTTGCTGCTTATTCATACAAACTGATCCACAGACCTGGTAAAGACATTGGGCATGCAGATGCTTTGAGTCGCTGCCCACTTCCTTCACACATTGAGGACCCTGTTCCTGAGACTCACACCTTTTTTCTAGAAACTGTTGCCAAACTTCCAGTACATGCTGCTCAAATTGCCAGAGAGACTGCCAAAGACACTTTATTGGCTCCTGTCATAGGCTGGATTAAGAAAGGTTGGCCACTTCAAGATCTACCTCAACTCACCCAACCTTTTAAATCCAGGCAAACTGAATTATCTGTATTAAGAGGATGTATTTTGTGGGGTAACAGGGTGGTTATTCCTGCAAAACTACAAAAAGAGGTTTTGGAAATGTTACATGAGGGTCATCCAGGAATTGTCAGAATGAAGGGATTGGCCAGGAGTTATGTATGGTGGCCAGGTATTGACAAAATGGTTGAAAACTGGGTTGCATCTTGTCCCAACTGTCAGGTGTCAGGCCTGCCCCACCTCTTGCCCCCACACAGGAATGGGAATGTCCTAGGGGCCCATGGTCCAGGATTCACATTGATTTTGCTGGCCCTACCAGAGGGCACACTTTCCTTATTATAGTTGATGCATATTCCAAATGGCTGGAGGTTATCCCTATGGCATCCACCACAACTGAAGCTGTCATCAAACAGCTTTAAAAGCTTTTTGTAACTCACGGGTTACCTGATGTGCTTGTTTCCGATAATGGCCCTCAATTTACATCCAACCTTTTTGAATCATATCTAGCACAACAGGGTATCAGACAGGGTATCTTCTGTTGGGTGGAGTTCTGGATGATTTGCAGACTCTTGCTAGGTGCCCTCTTTTTTCACAACGGAGGCAAATGGTGTCTAAAAACTTGCATTCAGTGTGGGGGTGGCTTCCCCCACAACCTCTGCAGTAGAAATCTTGCCTCTTTCTTCCCAGGTCTTTTCTTTTCCACTCCATTCTGAGTCTGTAAATTCCTTCCTCCACCTCACTGCAATCTGACCCAGAATCTAATTCATCACAATGATTTGTGGTGGTCTTTTCCCCATCAGAATGGTTTGTGGCCCTGTTCATTGTCCTCATGGCTGCTGCTGAGGATTTAGTGGCTTCTGCTGAAGATGCTTCTTCTATGGCTTCTTTCAGCGTGATCTTAGGTTTCATTAATAACTTGCTCTGTAATACCTTGTCTAACACAAAACGGTCGTGCATGGCCTACTCTAAACTGTTGAATTTGCATGCACCCCCAATGTCTCTTAAACTTGCTATGAAGTCGTTTACGCTTTCGCTTTCCCCTTGATCACGACAATAAAACTCGTGTCTCTTAATGAGGCACAATACTTGTGGCGCGTAATGGGCTCTTAACAACCTTTCCAGATCAGGCCAAGCCATTACCTTCACGTCTGCTGCTCCCGCGAGTGCCTTCGCCATCTTGAAAACCGCCAGACCGCAGTACGTAAGAAAGACCGCCCTCTTCCGCTGCTCGGAAATGGCGGCCAGATCGTTTCCCTCCAGATATATTTGGAAACGATCTGCATACAACTCCCAGTCTTCTGCCATCGGATCGAACGGGCTGGGGTGTTCAGCGCAGCCATCTCGCTCTTCTTCTGTTCCTCGTCGCCTTCTCTTCAGGGGAATCCCACCCTCGTCGCCAGTGTTAAGTTTGCATAGAGAAGCAGACACGGAGTGCTTCAGCTCTTAGGTTTTATTGTGACTTCAGCTCAGAACGGACCCGATTTGGCTTAGCCGAGGCAGCTATATATAGCCAGCTGCCTCGGCTGACAGCCAATCAGAGTGCAGGGTTTTCCCGCACTTTTAAACCAATGAATTCAAACACTTTACAAGAACAACCAATCAATTCAAACTCTGCATACATAACATTTACTTTTAATTGCATGCTTTTCATCGAGTCTGGATGACTCCAAAGGTCTGCAGAAGCTCTCACTGATTTCATTTGCTTTTCAGTTTTCCAAAGGAAAATGATTCTTCCTCTCATATCTCCACCACCACAATGCAGGATGGTCCAAGGTCCATCTTTTCTTCCCTTCCTTTGCAGGACCTAAACTATATTCTAGATCAGGGGTCTCTAACCTTGGCAACTTTAAGATTTATGGACTTCAACTCCCAGAATTCCTCAGCCAGCTTTGCTGGGAGTTGAAGTCCACAAGTCTTAAAGTTGCCAAGGTTGGAGACCCCTGTTCTAGATACTGATTGTGTGGCAAAGTAATATCCCTGACATATGTACACACACCCCATTTTAATTTTCAAATCATTATCCTGTGATTGTAATGTATTTTGTTAAGTTTGCATGAAGAGTCAGACGCGAGGAGTTCCAGCAAAGAGTTTATTAAGTGTACAGCTCAATAGACAGGCTTGGCTACTGCTGCTCTTATAGCCTGCAGCCGAGCTGCCAGCCAATAGAGTGCAGGGTTTCTTCCCACTATTTAAACCAATACCATTTGACATTTTACAAGAACAGTTCAAATAAACCAATAACATTCAAACCTACATACATAACATATTTTATAAGATTCCTTGAGGGAACTTGGTTTTGAAGAACACCGTGGAAATTTTAAAACAAATATTGAGATAGAGAAAATGTCAGGGAGAATATCTATCTACCTATGCGGTCAACAGGAACGGAAAACAACTTAATGACACATAATCAGTGTTGATACTCTATACTTTTATTGTCATAAGCCAATATGCAATTTGCAAGGTTGGCAATACGCAGAATGGTTAGGTATAAATTCAATTAATAAATCAATTCCAGATTTCACAATTAGGACAGTCATGGATATCACCCTGAAAAATTGAAGGAAGAATTTTTCTCCAATAAGCTACTATAAACACAGGTCAGTCTTAATGGTGGGGTCCCTCTGAAATATTCCTAATAAACAATAGGCATGATTTCAGTCTTTTCCCTAGGAATGTGCTGGCTTATGTGGTCAGGACTTTGGGCTGAAGGTTAACAAGCTGCGTTCGAGACCCCAGTAATTTGCTCCAGCTCCTTGATGGGGATATGAAAGGAGCCCACACAGATATCCCCAGGCAATGATGATGTCTAATCAGTGGTGTGTTTCAAATATTTTTACCACCGGTTCGGTGGGTGTGGCTTGGTGGGCATGCTTTGCGCGCGTGCACACACTTTGCTTGCTCACACGCACCAAACACACACTTTGCGCAGGCGCAGAGGCGTTTTAGTCACCTCCTGCAATCCTGCACTCTCCCTGATGCTTCAGCAGCTGCCGCGTAGCAATTGTGTTGCTGCGCGAAGCAGCTGCGCTTCAAAAGCAGTACTACGGGAGCCCAGGCAGGCGAGTAGGCCCAACACAGAGCATCGGAAAGAACTGGTTTGGTCTCCACTCCTCATCGCTGCTACCAGTTCGGCAGAACCAGGCCAAATTGGTAGAATACCACCACTGTGTCTAATCCTTTCAACCCAGAAGCCCCTTAAATGGTGCCTCTGAGGAGAACATGATGGGAGTTTTTCCCCTGCTGCTTTCCTTCCCACTTGTGTTCTTCCTTCATCTGGCCAGACTTGATGCTTATTTTCTTCTGATCACATGCATGCTCTTGCCTGCTGTTGCTTCAACCTAGAGCAGGGGTGTCCAACCTTCACAACTTTAAGACTTGTGAACTTCAATTCCCAGAATTCCCCAGCCAGGCATGCTGGCTGGAGAATTCTGGGAGTTGAAGTCCACAAGTCTTAAAGTTGCCAAGCTTGTTCATCCCTGACCTAGAGTCTGCTTCTTGCTAACCCAGATAGATAGATGAAGACCAGTTCTTACCATCAGCTCTCCCTCTGGGTTAAAGAAATGGAGTTTCCATTATTCTTCCTTCTTTCTTACCAAAATGAAACCAAACTGCTCCTTCACTCTGCTAAAAAGACAGGAGCCCCCCCAGGAGAAGTGTTATAAAAATTCTATTTAAGTTTGGTCTTTTATCACATTATCCAAATGTGTATGCTAATCTCAGGAGAACAGCTGTGTCTTGTAAGGCTGTGATAACAATGATAGCAAAATCCTTTAAATTCAGTCCAAAGTATTGTATCAGAAAGGTACAAAAATTGACTCACCTGAAGCCCTAATGAATTATCCATACGGCTCAGCCAAGTTAGAATTATCTTGTATCTCTGCAGTTATTTATTTATTTATTTATTTTTTGGACTTGTATGCCACCCCATCTCCGAAGACTCAGTGCGGCGCACAACTAAAAACAGCAACAATAAATACTTAAAAAGAAATTAAACTAATTTCAGAAGCCCAAAAATACAAAAACTAAAATTTACAGTGGTTAAAATAATTAAGAAACCCATCCCCCCCCCAAGGAGGGGTCACAGCCCGGATTGGTCGAACAACCAAGTCTTCAAATCATGGCAGAAGGTGCAGAGGTCAGGGGCCAGGCGGAGCCCCAGGGGCAGTTGGTTCCAGAGGTCAGGGCTGTGACAGAATAGGCTCGTTGCCGGGGGACCGCCAGCCGACATTGGCTTGCCGATGGGACCCCGAGGAATCCTTGCCTATGTGCTCGCACAGGGTGGCTGGCACTCGATATCGGCAGAAGACGCTCCCTTAAATATTGAGGACCCATGTCGTGAAGGACTTTGTATGATAAAACCAGAACCTTGAATCTCACCCGGAGTGCAACCGGCAACCAATGCAGGCAGCGCAGGAGGGGGTAACATGGGAGAATCGGGAAACTCCCATCACCGCGCCACTGCATTTTGCACCAGCTGCAATCTCCGGATGGTATGCAAGGGCAGTCCTAAATAGAGAGCGTTGCAGTAGTCGAGTCTAGAGGTAACAAGGGCATGAGTGACTGTGCAGGGCATCTCGGTCCAGAAATGGGCGAAGCTGATGAACAAGGCGGAGCTGGGCAAAGGCCCCCCTGGCAACGGCTCCCACCTGCTCCTCCAACTGGAGCCGTACATCCAGGAGGACCCCCCAGATTTCACGCCCTATCCACAGGGGCAACACTTCTCCCCTATGGCCAAAGATGGATATTCCTGACTGGGCTGAGATGCCGGTATGCACAGCCACTCAGTCTTGGCCAGGTTGAGTCGAAGCATGTTCCTGCTCATCCAAATACCGCATCCAAACACCAGGTCATCAGGAGAGGGCACACTGATCTGGTTGGGGTGGAGATGTACAGCTGGGTGTCATCTGCGTACTGATGGAATCTCACCACGAAACCACGGATGATCTCACCCAGCGGCTTCATGTAGATGTTAAATAGAAGAGGGAGAGGACCGACCCTGAGGGACCCCACAAGAGAGCACCCTGGGTCACCTCGACCCCCTGCCAACACCGATTGCGACTGCCCCAAGAGGTAGGAGGTGAACCACTGAAGAACAGTGCCCCCACTCCCAACCCCAGGCGTCACAAAGGATACCATGGTCGATGGTATCAAAACCGCTGAGAGGTCTAATAGGACCAGGACAGAGGAAAAACCCCTGTCCCGAGCCCTCCAGAGATCATCCATCAGCGCGACCAATGCTGTCTCCGTGCTGTAACCGGGTCGGAAGCCCGATTGATACGGATCCAGGTAGTCCGCTTCATCCAGGAAAAGTGGAAACTGCTGAGCCACCACACTCTCAACAACCTTCGCCAAAAGCAAGGTTGGAGACTGGACAAAGTTGTCTAACATGGTGGGGTCCAGGGCAGGCTTCTTCAGGAGGGTCTCACCACCGCCTCCTTCAAGGCAGAGGAAAAACACCCTCTCTTAGCGGCGTTGACAACTGCCCGGAGCCAACCACAGGTGGCCTCCCTGGTGGCATAAGCCAACCAGGAGGGACACAGGTCCAACAAACATGTGGTGGAACTCAGCTGCCGCATAGTCCTGTCCACTTCATCCTCGGAAACAGGATCGAACTCATTCCAGATCACACCGGCCGGACTGCTTGTATCCCGTTCCTCAGACCACCGCAAATCAGAGGACAACCCGTCCCGAATCCGAGTGATCTTATCCGAAAGATATTGACCAAACTCCTCAGCCCTTCCTCGCAATTGGTCCATCCCTCCCCCCGTACGAAGGAGAGAGCGGGTAGCCTGAAACAGGGCGGCTGGGCAGTTATCTGCGGACGCTATGAGGGCGGAGAGATAAGACCTTCTCGCTGCTCTCATAGCTACCAGCTAAGTCCTAATATGGGCTCTTAGCTGGGCTCGATCAGATTGGGAGTGGGTGGACCTCCACCTGCTCTCTAAACCCCTCTGACGACGCTTCATCTCCTGGAGCTCCTCGGTATACCAAGGAGCCATCCGGGATCCACAGCATGTGAGGGGATGCATGGGGACAACCCTGTTGAAAGGGTTGTTTGAAAGGTCATAAGGTAGTTTCTCCTTTCTTGGTTTCTGGGTGAAAAGGAAGTCCTTTTCTTACCTGGTAAAAAGTGAATTTCTTGCCTTTGGGATCTTTGCAGGATTAATTGGCTCAGGGCACTGGAGAGTTTATAAATGCTCATGGGATCTGCTTTGTAGAAGATTCTATCACAGGCATGGGCATGTCTGGGCATTTTCCAGTGTGTCACTTTCCATTCTGCATCTGTGACATTGTGAACCTTTGAAATGCTGCAGACAAGGCATGTTTATATTTATTGGGAGCATTTATAGCCTGTTCTTTGCCCAAAAAGGAGCCAGAGGGGCACAAAGATGAATTCTAAAAAAAGCTTTCTGCTGTCAGACCTACAACCCAAAAGTACAGGAAATGGCCCAGAAAGTAAAAGAGATAGGAAGGAAAAAAGAAAAACTCAGGGACTAATTCTTCATGCACCAAAGCTCTACAATTACCGGTACGAACTGAAACAGGCTGTTGAAAGTTCAAGAGTAAGGTTCAGCAAGTGTCTAGGAAAAACTAAACAATTTTCAAAAGGTCTGTGTGTAAACTCTGCAAACAATTAGCATATGTCAAAGTAATATATTTTTTTTATTTTGCAATTTATATTCACCCACTTTTTACCTTATTCTAAAATGAATGTGAGAGTTCCATGTCCTCATCTGAGAGAGGCTGTCATGCCCTTGTCAGAGTCTGAATCCGAGGAGGAAGATGAACAGCTGACAGGGAATGGGAGTGTGGCTCCATTGGCTGTGGAGGAAGCTGGGGAAGGGCAAAGTCCAGCTGGGCAGAGCAGGGAAGAGATAAAATAAGGGAGAGGGAGTTCAGAGGAAGACCCAGGCCCTCTTCATCCTAGGCATGCAGGAAGGAATGGAGAAGAGAGCAACATGGGTTGCATGGCTTATGGCAGAGGAAAGGGCCCTGATTCCCTTCACTAGCCACACCTGGGATGAAAGTTTATAAGAACTGAATGCTGACTGCGGCAGCTGCTGGGAGCAAACATGATTTTATCCTGTGTTGTCATTGCTTATCTGTGTTCCTCCTGTCTGTGTGAATTTTGACATGCCTTCATGTCCGGGCTGTGACCCTTTGGGGGGGGTTTATCATGGTTTTATTTGTATTTATGTAATTATATTTTAATGGGGCTTGTTAGTTTAATTCTTTTTTAATTATTTATTGTTCTTGTTGTTTTAGTTGTGAGCCGCCCCGAGTCTTCGGAGATGGGGTGGCATACTAGTCTCATAAATAAATAAATAAATAAATAAATAAATAAATGAATGAATGAATGAATGAATGAATGAATGAATGAATGAATGTCTGGAATTCTTGCTCCTGCCCTGCCAACCTAATTACCTCAGTTTGGTTTGTTTGGACTTAAAGTTACAGTTTTTGTTGACCATGTTTTGAATTTGATTCTCTGCAGCCAAAAGCTGTTCCTGGGAGAGTTTTTCTCCAGCCAGAAAGTAACCTGGACATTGGGGGCAAAGTTGGAGCTAATAAAGGGACTCTTATTGATTATCTGACTGTGTTTCCTTTATGCCATGCCCCGGGTCATCACAGAGGCGTGCTGGCTCAAAAAAATGAAAGCAATGTTTGATTACTTATTTGCTTGAGAATTTTGTTTGATAATGTATGGCTCCATAAATACGTGTCTTGCTCATTGATATATAAAGATTGATTAGATGCCATCAAGCTGGCATTGACTCTTTAGTGACCACAGGGTTGGTTTTCTCCATGACAATTTGTCCCTAACCTGGTTTTTCAGGTCTAATAACATTGCAATCACCACTATCCTCACCAACTCCTCATGATTTTTTTCTTTTAACAACCCTGTATTCCCTTGCATCGGGGTGGAGTCAACTGAACAGAGCAAGAGCATTTACTAGCCAGATGCCCATCCTGATGCCAATGTGGAGTTCGCACCAGACGATTACTCATCGCGCCCAAATAGAGAAATATCTTCCCCTACCTAGAATTGAACTCACAGCCTCCTGATTGTGAGACAAGAGCTCCATCTCTCAGCCATCATGCCGCTCACCACTACATATATGTGTGTGTAAATAGTCATTACATTATTCTTTCTGGGGAAAGGAATTTTAAACTCTAAAAATAATAAGGGAAGGAAGGAAGAAGAAAACATACTTCAATCTTGTTTATACACCATTGTTCATGTTATCTCCCCACACTTTTCTGTTCTTGCCAGCAGCCTAACATCTATCCTGTCCTTAGGTTATCATTCATTCTTTAAACTGCTCACCTTTGATTTTGAAGATTTCATCTCTGTTAGTCTTTCCCCTATGTCTTGACTCATTCACTCTTCCTTCATATATTTGTTACACAATTCATTGCCTCCATATGATAAATCATCTTAACATCAACCATGTTTTGCTATTTCATCCCCTCGTCTTGTTTTTTGTGCTTTTGAGGTTTCAAAAAATTTTATTAATGTGCCAACTCTCTATTTGAAGTTTCAATCATCTTTGTTGCTCTCTTCTGTACTCTTTCCAGACATTCAGCATCTTTTTTGGTCGCCATATTATGAGAAAGAGAGAATGCAGAAAAGACCAACAAAGATGATTAGGGTCCTGGAGGCTAAAACATATGAAGAACAGTTGCAGGAATTGTCTAGCCTAGTGAAAAGAAGGACTAGGGAGGACATGATAACAGTGTTCCAATATTTGAGGGGCTGCCACATAGGAGAGGAGGGCAGCCAGGGGTGGGATTCTACCAGTTTGCACCTATTCACTAGAACCGGTTGTTAACATTCTAAGCAGTTTGGAGAACTGGTTGTTAGAAGAAATTACTGGCCTAATCCTGTAAGGAAGGCAGGAAGGAAACAGAAACTGCCTCTCTGTTAACCCTTATTACATTCTTGGCAGGACTAGACTTCCTGTCTCAGGAATGTCTCTGGAGTTTTTCCCCTCCTTTGCTGGTACTTTGCTTGTGTGGAGTGACCATTCAAAGTTACAATGGCACTGAAAAAAGTGACTTATGACCATTTTTCACACTTACGACTGTTGCAGCATCCCCACAGTCATGAGAGGCCAGGCGAGGAGATGCGTGCCTTGATGTGAGTGATGTTGAGTTGGCTACGCCCAGCCAATAACATGACCACCAAGCCATGCCCACCAACTAAGCCACGTCCACAGAACCGGTTGTTAAAAAATTTGAATCCCACCCCTGGGGGCAGCCTGTTCTCCAAAGCAGCAGAAGGCAAGACAAGAAATGATGGATGGAAACTAATCAGGGAGAGAAGCAACCGAGAACAAGGGGGAAATTTCCTATCAGTGAGGACCATTAACCAGTGGAACAGTTTGCCTTCAGATGTTGTGGGTGTTTCATCACTGGAAGTTTTAAAGAAGAGACTGGCCAGTCACTTGTCTGGAATGGTATAGGATCTCCTGTCAAACTTGCAGCTCAGATGCATCATGTGCTGGCCCTGCCCTCACCCAGTTTAGCAGAGGGGGGGGAAAGTCCATGCATCAGTGGTGTTATTCGACCACTTCTGCCCGGTTCTGGAGAACCGGTAGGAGCGATGAGCAGCAGAGACCAAACCGGTTCTCTCTGCTGCGCTAATGGCTCTGCTGTTGGGCCCATCCACTCTCCCAGGCTCCCAAAGTCACCTTTATCCACTGAATTTGAAGCACAGCTGCTTTGCGGCATAGAGAGTGCCATGCAGCAGCTGCTGAAACAATCGGGAGATCATGCAGGCTTGCAGGAGGCAAGGTAGAATAGCCTCTGTGCCTGCGCAAAGTGCATGTTTGGCACGCACATGCACGCACATGTGTGCATGCATGCAAAGCACGCCCACCATACCATGCCCACTGAACCAGTGGCAGCTATATTTGAATCCCACCACTGCGATATGTCATGTGATGCTGCTGTGATGCCATGAGTTTGACACCCCTGCTCTATTGTATTCAATCTACATTAATTCAACATCCATTCACTCTTGACCCTAATTCCTTTTGTTTTACTACACAAGATACCCACTTCCCAAAGCATTCATTTTACTTCCTTATTTCTCTGACATACCCAAACTCTCATTCCCATATAGCCAAAAGGGTAGAAACATGCCATTATTCAGAGGGTTGTTTGGGTTTTTTTTGCTTCCTTCAACAAAACATTCATTCATTTTGTTCATCACAATAGACCATCTAAAATAAGCATAATAAAAATAATAATAAAATAGGCACAATAAAAGAACAAGAAGGAAAATTTTCTTCACGATACCATTTTACATTATTTTTCATCTATTCAATACATTTTTAGTGGTTTATCAAATGTGTTTATGTACATCTTTATGAGGAAAGCATATGAACATGGTGCATGATTGTGGCAGCAAAACTACCTTTTTTAAAAAAAAAGTTATTTTAAGAATCTGTAAAAAACTGACTCTTTTGTGTGTGTGCACTTAAGTGAGGCTTGTTATTTGATATAAGGAATGATCATCTCTACCTCGCTGTTTTGACAATGTAATGGAAATCCATGTCATTAGTCTCTATGATCCATTTCAGTTATTTGTCCTTCTTGTAAGTATTCCTCATGTCTTGTATTTGAATCAATGATTAGCTGAGAGTGCTTCAATTTTGATCTTCTCTTTTGTCACACACTGAAGAATTGCCATCGATCATCTTATTTCTGCCTTGATCATTACCCAGAGTATGTTTGGATGTGTGTGTATTGATTGCATCAAATTACATTCTAAAGTTTTGTTTCTAGTATGCTGTGTTGATGTTATGAAATGGAAGAAAGAGCTAGGCCATTGAAATTTCTCTCTTTGCAAAGAGATGCAACTAAGAAGCCCACCCACAGGGCCTGATTGGAGTTGATCACATCCATTCAGCTCAATACTCAGCTATTCATATTAGGACACATATTGTAGTGAAGACAGTATGTACCCATTTGGACAGCTCTTCATAGGCTTGTCCTCCAAGAAGTTATTGACTCCTCTAAGGCTTTGGTGGCCCCTCTGAATAAAAAACAGAAGATATGCTTTCTGTTGCAAATTGCATCTCCTTCCCATCTAAACTATCTTCTAATAATTCAGACTATGCAGTTGTTCAGTGAGTTCTGCCCCATTGTACAACCTTTATTTCCACAATTGTTGTTAAGTGAATCACAGCAGTTGTTAAATTGGTGACACAGTTGTTAAGTGAATATGGCTTCCCCATTGACTTTTCTGTCAGAAGGTCACAAAAAGTGACCATTACATCAGGACACTGCAAACATCATAAATAGGAGCCGGTTGCCAAGTGCCTGGATTTTGATCACGTGACCTTGGGGATGCTGCAACAGTTATAAGTGTCACTTTTTAAAATACCATTGTACCTGTGAATGATCACTAAATGAATGATTGTAAGATGAGGACTATCTGCATACAATTCAACCCTGTGTCAGCGTCCTGAGTAAGGCATCTGTCAAAAGCAGAACTCCAAGGCAGGTGGATTCCTCAAAGAACATGTTTATTGGATACATCATATCAGCACAGCTAGTGAAAAGGAGTTCTGAAAGTTCCCGTGGTTTTCCCCTAATTAAAAGAGCAAATAATCTCTCCCCAGATGTCCCCAGTCACATTGTCCAATGAAAGTAGCTGGCAGGCTTCTGGGTCACTCCTCTCCTCCTTCAACTTCCAACAGTTGGGATGACCTTGGTTCCCACAAGAAAACTTTTTGTTTTGACTATCAGCTGGTCTATCTACTTCCCCCCTCCCTTCCCCCTCTCAGAGTTTGTGACAACTTTGAGGCAGCAAAAGATGGCTTCAGCCAGGTTTGCTTCAGCGTTGACACCTGCTGGCTGGCTATCATGTTGTACCTTGTCCTGTAACGTACTGAGCAATTGGCATTCAAAAGCATACAGGTTCTGATCTTCAAGGTTTAGCTTACCTTACCATCCAGCAGGGGGATCCTACCTGTTCCACTACCGTTTTAGTGATCGTGCGCATGCGCACACCTAACACGCAGCTTTCCACACGCCACCTGAGGCCTGCAATGCCAATAAGCTGACAGGATAAAGAAGAGAAAAGTGCAGTGGCGAGTGGGCCGATAATGCACTTTTCTCTCCTTTCTCCTCTCAGCTGATCATCGGAGGCTTTTTTTAGTACCCGGTTGGCCAAACCAATAGCAATTTTTGCTACGGGTTCACCACCTTTGTTACCATCAGTTAATTTTCTTTCAAAAGGCGGCTGGATTGTTTTTTCCTTGAGGAGGAGGAAGAAGAAGTTTCACTTCTTATCCAAGAAGCTTTGTTTTATTTCTTCCTTTTACATTCACCCAGTTTAAGTAACCATCTTGTGAGAAGATGTCACATTTCAGTCTGGTACGAGAAGTACACTTGCCGCTTCATTTTATTGGGTGACTCTCCGTGCTGAGTGAATGAACAAAAAAAGCTAATGAGAAGTTCAGAATGGAGTTCTTCACTTACAAATGTCTTGTGTGCTGGTGCGGTAAGTTCAGAATGGAGTTCTGAACTGACCGCACCAGCACACAAGACATTTGTAAGTGAAGAAGAATAGGACAAGAAAATCCTGCTGATGAAGTTACGTAGTCTGGTAACGAAACGTTCAGAAATTAAATTGAAGCAAGCTAGGAGGCTCCCAAAAATTGCATGTTAGCATTCATGTTATCAGATTCCCAAACTTAGTGCTCTTCAAAACTGTTCTAAATGCCATGGTCAGTTTAATCCCAAATACTAATAAGAAAGAAATATTATTAATACATTAAATGCAGTTAACTATGCTCATTGGGAGACTAACTCATGTTTCCCAATAAGACACTGTCTTATATTTTTGTCCCAAAAACACACTAGGTCTTATTTTGTAGGTCTTATATATATATATATATTTTAATGAAACACTTACCATATTCATGCAAAATGTACATTTATTCATCTAAACCACAACAAATATAACATAGACACTGTCTTATATTTTTGCAAAGGTTAACTATTTTTGTCTATTGGGAGACTAACTAACTAACCAGCCAAATTTCAGTTACGGGTAGTCCTTGACTTAGGATCACAATTGTGCCCAAGATTTTTGTTGGTAAAGTGAGGCATGTTGTTAAGTGAGCTCTGTCCCATTTTGCGAACTTTCTCGCCACAATTGTTAAGGGAATCACTGCAGTTGTTAAGTTAGTAACATGGTTGCTAAGTGAATCCGGCCTCTCCGTTGATTTTGCTTGTCAGGAGGTTGCAAAAGGTGATCAGATGACCGTGGGACAGTGCAACCGTCGTAAGTACAAGTCAGCTGCCAAGCATCTGAATTTTGATCAAGTGACCACGGGGACATTGCAATGGTCATAAGTGTGACAAAATGGCCATAAAAATCACTTTTTTCCAGTGCCATTGTAACTTCGGTGACTACATGAACTGTTGTAAGTTGAGAAACTACCTGTATCTGAAGTTTGCAATGTTACCTCTATTAATTTCTTAAAGCTTTTAAAGGAAAAAACTGTACAACAATGCATGTGTTTAGGAAAGCAATGCACAAAAATGTATCAGCCTACTGTTGGACTTAAGCGTAATATACAAAATTATCTGCTACAATGTCCTACCAGTCAACGACTACTTCAGCTTCAACAGCAACAATACAAGAGCACACAATAGATACAAACTCAATGTAAACTGCTCCAAACTTGATTGCAGAAAGTACGACTTCAGCAACAGACTGGTCAATGCCTGGAATGCACTACCTGACTCTGTTGTTACATCCTCTAACCCCCCACTCCTTTAACCTCAAACTATCCACTATTGACCTCACCCCATCCCTAAGAGGTCTGTAAGGGGCGTGCATAAGTGCACCATCGTGCCTACCGTCCCTGTCCTATTGTCCCCATTTATTCACACCTATTTCCTGTATTCTTACTCATGTCTGTACTTATACCTATTATCTTGTAAGCGATTGACGAATCAAATAAATAAATAATAAATAAATAAAAATAAGGAAAAGGGCTGTGTTAAAACCATGTACACAAGGCAAACGAGAAAGATCATTGAAGAAAAATGCAAATTAAAATACTGACGAATTGTATGGATTTTTTTTTTTTTTTTTTTTTAAAAACTCAATTTCCCTGAAATAATGAGAAATTGAACCTGGAAAATTCACCCATCTCTAATATCAAGTAGCTGTGGGAAAAGGTCTTATTTGGTTGATTGCATGGCTGTTCCACATTAGCCCCAGCATCAGGGAAAACACGCTGCAATCAGGAAATGAGCTCACAGCAGTTTTATATTCTATGCATGTTCTAGAAATCTTTGTCCAGGCTGCCAGATGTCCAAAAAATTCACTCCCTTGTCCCAAAGACAGATGAGGGTAGGGTGACTCCAAAAACCACAAGTTTTTTTTTTAATGCCCAGCTAAGTAACAATAACAGCTAGAAAATAATTCCCACCCTGGACCTTTTAAACTGATGTCTTTCTGGAATGCTTTACAAATCACACTCTCCCATATGCATGTTAGCAATTTCATTATTTGTTTCCCTTGGCACCATTAGAAGCCTGAACCCAAATATAAAGCTGCCAGCAGAAATCCATCAATACTGTCTTTTTTCACTTCCTTTCTGCCAAATTTGTGATTAGGTTTAATAACCTTCAGCCTTGTGTGTTCAGATAGCTTGGGGCTTTGTGATATCAGCATCTTTGTGTTTTCTCAACCATTCTTGTAAACTTTTTTCCAGTTGCTTCAGTCTTCGCTACAAAATGTCCATAACCTGAAATATCATTTTTGTTCATACTGATGCATGGAATGCCACCTTTTAAAAACTGTAGATATCTTGTCTCTGCTTCTCTATGGGCCTTTTCACTCTCCTTCTCTTCAAACTTAAGGATTTTTCTTTGATTTGGTTCTGAAAACTTCTTTCCTTTCAGCTGTCTCCTTCAAATTGTCTAATGGGTAATAAGAAACATACTGGATGTAAGTGGAGGCCCAAAGAAATATTTGCTCTGGCTCTTAAAACCACTGACTTGTGCCAATTAAAAGAAAAGAGAGAGAAAAAAAGAAAGGAAAAGAAAATGGAATCTCAGGCTTGCAGTGAAATGAGCTTTTCCCATAAAATGTCAAAACTGGGATCTTTTCTGCAAATGTCATAAAGAATTGTCTGCCTCAAAGAACACAATTTCATGAAATTAAAAGGCAGGCATTCATAGCACTTTTTGAGACCGAGTCATGATGAAGCACAAATAACTTCCTCTATAAGTTTGGGGATTCCAATATATTCTGAACTGCTGAGTGGCTGTTGGAATAGCAGATCACATGGTATAAACTTGGTGCATCTTTAAGTTCAAGGGTAATTTCAGTACTTGAGGGTTTACCACAGAAAAGAGGGAACTGATTTATTCTCCAAAGCAGAGTTCCCCAACCATTCTGGTTTTATGGATTGGTGGGAGGGGGGAAGAAATGGTTCTGCACAAGCAGTGAGCAAGTACATGCGTGCACTCACCTGCTGCTTACGTGGCCCAGTTCTGGATAGGCTGTGGCCCAGTATTGGGTCCCGTGGGTTGGGGACTCCTGCTCCAAAGCACCTGAGGGTGGGATGAGAAGCAATGGGAGATCAAGGAGAGAAGAGATCAAGGAGAGATTCAATCTTGAAGGAAGGAGAAATTTTATGACAGTGAGAACAATTAATCGATGGAGTAGCTTGTCTCCTGGAGTTATGGGTGCTCCATCACTGGAGGATTTCAAGAAAAGATTGGACAACCATTTGTCTGGGATGGTATAAGGCAGGGTATCAAACTCAATTTCATTGAGGGCTGCATCAGGGTTGTATTTGACCTCGGGGTGTGTATGTGGGGTGGGCATGGCCAGTTCAACATCACTCTGTTGGAGGCACCTGTGGCGGCCCGCATGCTCTGCCAGAGAAAACAGGCTCCTGAGCTCTGTTTTCAGCTGCCACAGCCTCCTGCAACCCTCTGCCAGTGAAAATGGAGGGCCGCTTGGTTTTCAATGGCAGAGGGTTGCTGGAAGTCATGGCAGCTGAAAACAGAGCTTGGGAGCCTGTTTTCGCTGGCAGAAGCACCACGGGCCAGTCCTTTGCTGTTTCCAGGGTGGCTCCACAGGCCAGATCTAAGCACCCCATGGGCTGGATCCAGCCCCCGGGCCTTGAGTTTGACACCCTCATATAAGGATTCCTACCTTGAGCAGGGGTTGGAGTGGAAGACCTCCAAGGTTCCTCCCAGCCTTACGATTCTGTGGTTCTCTGGCAGTTGGTCTCCTTTTTTCTTCCCTTCTGATGAAGGGAAGGGAAAAATGAAATCTGTGCTTGAAGCCAAAGCAATTTGTACTCGAGAAGAAGGCACAGCGTTGGCTTTGTCTCCATGCATATTCTCTGGCACTCTTGGGTTCCCATGGAAATCTAACCCCATTGGAACAGGAAAGCTTATTTTATACCACGTCTGTACATTTGCAAATGAAAGTGTGTATATAAATAAGCCATCTCACCCTAACAGCCTCAATCTGCAGACGCCCCTTTCTGGCTTCCTGAAGTGTTCAGAAGTGCTTCGTCTCCTTTGTAACAGCATGGTCTCAGTGCCTGACCCCACTTACAAATCCCACATGCTCATTTATTTCCTTAACTGAAACCAACAGTTAAGAATAATTCAGGCTAAAGAGAGATAATTTTGGGGGGAAATTAAGAGAGAGTTCCTCTGCTCATCCTTGCCTCATCCATCTCCCACCCAGCCAAAAAGCACAGACTGAAGAACCATAGGGACCTCATCCAGTTTCCCAAGGGTCAGTTAATTAGCTTGGCCAGGTGGCTGGCAGAGGATGGGTTTCTGATGTCTTCCTGCCACTAATGACAAGACTCCAAGAAATCTGGTCCCTATTAGCCAACTTCAGTTGACTAGCAAAGCCAAATTCCTGACTCCCTCCTGGTAATTTATATTAGGACTTTAGAAGGGAATCAGTACAAGATGTATGTGTGAAAGAGTACATGTATGTCTGAAAGTTAGCACAATTAATTAGTGGAACAGTTTGCCTCCAGAAGGTACTGCAACACTGAAGGTATTTAAGAAGTGATTGGACAACCATTTATCTGATATGGTAGAGGGCTTCCTGCCTAGCAGAGGGTTGGACTAGAAGACCTCCAAGGTCCCTTCCTACTCTGCTATTTGGTTATATATGAAAGGGAAGAGAGAGGAATGCTGTTTGAGCATCTCATGTCACTCACAATCTGGAAAACTGGGAATAGAATAGAATAGAATAGAATAGAATAGAATTATTTATTTATTGGCCAAGTGTGGTTGGACACACAAGGACATGTGTCTTGGTGCAAATGCTCTCAGTGTACATAAAAGAAAAGATACATTCATCAAGAATCATAAGGTACAACACTTAATGATAGTCATAGGGTACAATAAGCAATCAAATACTAGGAAACAGTCAATATAAATCGTAAGGATACAAGTGACAAAGTTACAGTCATACAGTCACAAGTGGGAGGGGATGGTGATAAGGAGTGATGAGAAGATTAACAGTAATAGTAATGCAGACTTTGTAATAGTTGAACAGTGTTGAGGGAATTGTTTGTTTAGCAGAGTGATGGCATTTGGGAAAAAACTGTCCTTGTGTCTGGTTCTGGTGTGCAATGCTCTACAGCATTGTTTTCAGGGAAGGAGTTGAAACAGTTTATGTCCGGGATGTGAGGGGTCTGTAAATATTTTCACAGCCCTCTTTTTAACTCCTGCAGTATACAGGTCCTCGACTGAAGGCAGGTTGGTAGTAACCGTTTTTTCTGCAGTCCTAATTATCCTCTGAAGTCTGTGTCTGTCCTGTTGGGTTTCAGAACCAAACCAGACAGTTATAGAGGTGCTACACTCAATAATTCCTCTGTTTGGGCAGTTTGAGCTTTCTGAGTTGGCGCAGAAAGAATATTCTTTGTTGTGCTTTTTTGATGACATTTTTGATGTTAGGTGTCCATTTTAGGTCATGTGATATAATAGAACGTAGAAATTTGAAGGTCTCTACTGTTGATACTGTGTTGTCTGGTATTGTAAGAGGTGGTAGTATGGGAGGGTTTCTTCTAAAATCTACCACCATTTCTATAGTTTTGAGTGTGTTCAGTTCCAGATTGTTCCGGTTACACCATGAGGCAAGTTGTATAATCTCCTGTCTGCATGCGGATTCGTCATTGTCTCGAATGAGACCCATCACTGTTGTGTCATTTGGCAGTTGTTTACAAAAACAACCATAAAGACTATTCCCATTTTGCCATGTATGTCTTAGGGAGGAAGGAGAAATTCACTGTATTTGCATTCATATTAATTTCTCATTTTGAAAACTGATACAGGCACTGCAGTTCTTGTTGAGCAACAGTTTGCAGTTACAACACTGATGAAAAAGTAATTTTGCAACCAGTCCTTGCATTTGGGTCTGTAAAGGAAAGGAAAACTGTAGTAAGACCGTCAGCAGGATCTCTCTTAGCAGCCGCATTGTTCAGCAACTGAGTTGTTGGTCCCAGTCGTGGTTACTAAAGGAGAAGTGCCTATATATGATCCAAGCCTTAATAATCATTCAAAATCCAGATTTTTCCCAATTTTGCGAAGTTTTGAAAAAGTATTTTAGGAAACAATCTGTTCAATGATACAGTGTATTAGGAAAATTGCCAAAAAAGAGAGTGCATATGTTTGGAGAAAGGCATTTGTTAAATGAGTCACACCCAATTTTATGATCTTTTTTTTGTTATGGTTGTTAAGCGAATTACTGCAGATGTTAAGTAAAATCAGAATAGCTTCCCATTGAATGTCAGAAATCAGTTGAGAAAAATGCAAATGGCGATCATATGACCCAGGGATGCAGCAAGCATCAGAAATACATGCCAGTTGCCAAGCACCTGAATATTGATCAGGTGACTATGCTACAACGGGCATAAGTGTGAGGACTGATCAGAAGTCATATTTTTCAGCGTAGTTGTAATTTCAAACAGTCTCAACATGAATGGCTATTATCAACCTGCTGAAGCTGCCAAAAAAGCCAACACAGTCCTAGGCTGCATTAACAGAGGAATAGAATCAAGATCGCTTGAGGTGTTAATAACACCTTATAATGCCTTGGTAAGGCCACACTTGGAATTCTGCATCCAGTTTTGGTCGCCACAATGTAAAAAAAGATGTGGAGACTCTAGAAAGAGTGCAGAGAAGAGCAACCAAGATGATTAGGGGACTGGAGGCCAAAACATACAAAGAACAGTTGCAGGAACTGGGTATGTCCAGTCTAAAGAAAAGAAGAATTAGGGGTGACATGATAGCAGTCTTCCAATATCTCAGGGGCTGCAATGAAGAAGAGGGAGTCAAGCTATTCTCCAAAGCACCTGAGGGCAGGACAAGAAGCAATGGGTGGAAACTAATCAAGGAGAGAAGCAACCTAGAACTGAGGAGAAATGTCCTGACAGAACAATTGATCAGCGGAGCAACTTGCCTCCAGAAGTTGTGAATGCTCCAACACTGGAAGTTTTTAAGAAGAGATTAGATAGCCATTGTCTGAAGTGGTGTTGGGTTTCCTGCCTAAGCAGGGGGTCAGACTAGAAGACCTCCAAAGTCCCTTCCAACTCTGTTATTCCATTCTATTCTAAACCTGAAGTGAGCCTGGCTGAGGTCATCTTTGAGGCTTCGTGGTTGCCACCAAGCATAGGAGGAGAAAGGAAGTGGGGAATTTTAAATAGCTCGGCTTGGCCGTCAAAATAAAAAGTTTTACCTGTGGGAACCAAGGTCATTCCAACAGGTGGCTGAGAAGAAGAGGAGTGGAGTAACTAGGCAACCTGCCAGCACCACTAATGGACAATGTGACCGGTGACCTGGGGAAAGGGGAACTTTTACGTTATAATTAAGTGAAAAACACAGGAACCTTCAGAGTCAGTTTTCACCAATTGTGCCAATATGATGTATCCAATAAATTGTTCTTTGAGGAATCTACGTGCCTCGGAGTTCTGCTTTCAATGGGTGCATTAATTGGAAGGCTGTCAGCTGTCAACTACCTGTGTTTGGCATGGATGACCTCTCTAGGCTTATGAAATCTCTTTGACCAAGGTGGCCTTGAGTCTACAGAAATGTGTGTGGATGCTTAGATAGAAATAGAATCGCTCTGAAATCACTGTCATCTGTCTCTATCCTTAGACAGGTCCTAATATCCTGAAACTAAGATTAGAAAGAGACCAGCTGCGTGAAACAATACAAACATCTTTGAGAATCAAGGAGGGAATGTTTAATTTGGCATAGTGATCTTCCAGTACGTGCCTGTATGTGCACTTTAATGTTTTCAGTATTTGCTAACAGGGAAAAATAAATGCTTTCTTCCATTTGAAGAAGAAAAAAACATCCTCAAGATAGAGATAGATGCAGATGTTTGTTTGTTGGGTTGACTTCCTTTAAATAATAACATGCTGTGTCAGGCTTCATTCCAATCTTTTGCAAAATAAACTACCCAAGGATTTTCAAAAGGAAAAGCTGGGACTCTAAGGCTGAAAATAATCTATGCAAAAATGTTTTGTCCTTTCTCTCTTGCGCTCTCTCTGTTTGTGTGTCCTGCCTTTTCTGAAACCCAGCAACAGATAATAATCATGTGTACTAAAAGACATCCTCGGTTGGGGCCAAGAAGGGGACGGAAAACCAACCTCACTGTCTCCATAGAGCTGAGAGAAATGGCAAGGATTTTGTCTGTGAAGCAGCTGTTGAAGCCTTATAGATGAATCTAATTAACTATATTTTTGCCATATGCACCCTGTTTCTGTGATTCTGAACATTTTCCCATAGAACAGTTAGAGATCTTAGATCACCCTTAGATAAGTGCTGGCAAAGTCTTCCCCCCACCCCACAATAACATTAACTTTCTGCCTCCAATCTTAGCCAGGATAGCAATAGCACTTAGACTTATATACCACTTTACAGTGCTTTATAGCCCTCTCTAAGCGGTTTACAGAGTCAGCATCTTGCCCCCAACAATCTGTGTCCTGATTTTACCAACATCAGAAGCATGGAAGGCTGAGTCAACCTTGAGCCTGGTGAGACTCGAACTGCCAAATTGCTGGCAGCTGGCAGTCAGCAGAAGTAGCCTGCAGTACTGCATTCTGACCACCTGAATGGCATTGCACCACCATGGCTCATGATGATGATATTATCCATTCAGTCATCTCTTGACTCTTGGTGGATTCTATGGGCCGGGTCTCTCCACATTTTCCAATCTTGCATTGCTTCTTTGAATTTTTCTATGCTCTGGCTGGTGTTAGTGTTGATGGTGTCCAGCTATTGTGTTCTTTGGCAGTCAGATTTCCTTTACAATCTTAGCCAAGTAAACAGTATTGACCGATGGCACTACCTTGATGGAACAAGCGATGAATTAATGATGGATGGATTTAATTTGCTAACTCAAAGAAGAAGAAAAACAGCCAACGATCAAGAGATATTGCCTGCTTTATACTGCATTAATGAGACCACACTCAGAACAATGCATCCAGTTCTGGTCACCATGATACAAAAAGGTTGTTGAGGCTTTAGAAAATGTGCAAAGAACAGCAATAAAGATAATAACAGATCTAGAAGACAAAGCATAATATGAACAGTTGAGAGAACTACTGTAGGTATGTTTAGTCTAATGAAAAACAATAGGGGTAATACCCAAAGGTGTTTTTTTTTCCAGGAGAAAACTGGACTGTGTTGTTGTTTTTTTTCCTTTTGAAGACATTTCACTTGTCATCCAAGAAGTTCCTTCAGCTCTGACAGGATAGCGGGGAATGGAAGAGCTGAAGAAGCTTCTTGGATGAAAAGTGAAACATCTTCAAAAGGAAAAAAAACAAGGAAGTCCAGTTGTCTCCTGAAAAGAGCACCTTTGGGACAATCGTGAACCTACAGACTAATAGGGGTGATATGATAGCAGTCTTCCAGTACTTCAGAGGCTGTCACAGAGAAGAGAGGGTCCACATATTCTCCGAAGCACTGAGATCAGGACAAGAAGTAACAGGTGGAAGATCATTAAAGAAAGATCCAAGCTAGAACTAAGGAGAAATTTCCTGACAGTGGAAACAATTAATCAGTGGAATGGTTTACATCTGGAAGTTGTGGTGCCCCATCACTGGAAGTTTTCAAGAAAAGATTGGACAACTGTTTATCCAGAATGGTATAAGGTCTCCTGCTTGAACAGGGGGTTGGACTAGAAGACCTCCAAGGTCCCTCCCAGCCTTTTTATTCTTATTTATTTATTTATTTGGTCTTATATGCCGCCCTATCTCCCTAGGGACTCAGGGCGGCTCACATCATAAAAAACATACAGTAACAAATTTTAAAAAGTTAAAAAATTATTAAACCAATATAACCAAATAAATTATCTAAAACCAGAACAAGCATTTAAAACTAACCCAACCCCCCACCCCATAGTCCAGGCCGGCTTGTTCAAATAACCAAGTCTTTAGGCTGCAGCGGAAAGAGCAAAGGTCAGGGGCCAAACAGAGCTCCAGTGGAAGCTGGTTCCACAAGGTAGGTGCACCCACAGAGAAGGCCCTGCTCCTAGGGACCGCCAGCCGACATTGTTTGGCTGACGGCACCCCAAGGAGGCCCTGCCTGTGGGAGCACACTGGGCAATGGGAATTCGATGCTGGCAGGAGGTGTTCCCACAAGTACCCAAGCCCTAAGCCATTTTTATTCTTATGTTATTCCAAACTTTCTTCTGCCTTTTCAGTATATAACCAATATCACAATCCTTATCCAGTGTATTGGTACTTATAGGCTAATACCAATAAACAGTTGTTTATTCTGAAAAAGAACATGGATGCAGTAGACATATCAGACATCTGCTGGAAAATGAAAGGTTGGTGGGATATAAATATCTCAGGTTATAAAAACTATAAAGGTCATCAAGTTGCATGGATGAAGCATGTGTGTCTTTGAATACCAGAGTTGGAGTCCAGTAAAAAGTACAATATGGAGTCCAGAAAAACTGCCATTGAAACTGTTAGGTATGTAGGTTTGAAGTCATTGGTTTAGTTTGAACTGTTCTTGTAAAATGTTGGAAATGATTGGTTTAAAAAGTGCGGGAAAACCCTGCACTCTGATTGGCTGGCAACTGCGGCTGCTGGCTATAAGTAGCAGCCGCAGCCCAGCCAAATTGGGTCCGTTCTGAGCTGTAGTCACTAATAAACTAAGAGCTTGAAGCACTCTGCGTCTGTCTCTTCATGCAAACTTAACACTGGCGACGAGGATGGGATTCCCCTGAAGAAGACGGCAACGCGGAACAGAAGGAGAGCGAGATGGCTGCACTGAACACCACCCCCAGCCCCGTTCGATCCGATGGCAGAAGACTGGGAGTCGTATGCAGATCGTTTCCAAATGTATCTGGAGGGAAACAATCTTGCCGACATTGGTCTGCGCATGCCCAAGATGGCGGTCCATGCAGAGTAGGCTCTTCGGGGGGATTGGAGAACATTTGGTGGTTATGGAAGGGAATTCCCCCCCCTTGCTGCTAGACCCCCCGGGTTCTTCTCCAGAGGGTTGGAAGCGCTGAGCGTTCGGCTCGATTTAGCGGCGGCGTGATGCAGCCAGAGAGGTTTTTCTCTGGCAGCTTGGAGGCAACTGCGGGTGGCAGAGAGATGGCGGCGGCAGCGGATGCGGTGCAGACGATGTCGAGGCCGGCTGTTGTGGTGGCGGCCGGCCTGGAAGGGCGGCTGCAATGCCAACAAGCCATGGGGGCTTGCCTGGGGATCTCCGAGTGGCTGGTCGACCACCCAGATGGTCGTGGTGGCAGTTCTTTCTGGCGGCCCAGCCTGGGGTGGGGTTGAAGGCCTCGGCGGCCCCAGCAGCCCGGCAGCTCGGCAGGAGCCGGATTGCATCAGTGGGGCCTGCGGCATCGTTGGAGTATTTCCCCAGGATCATCTTGAAGTCGCTGCCCCCCTCCTGAAGGTGAGAGCTGGAGATGAGAGCTTCGGAGGTGAGAGCTCTGGGGAAGAAGGGCTCTGTGGAGATAGCTGCTATGTTGGTCATCAACTGGGATGAAGCGAGCGGCCGGCCTAGGGGGTGTTGGAATTTGCTGTGTCATCAGAGGAGTGACCCCGTGGATAGCTGGTGCTTTTTGGGACTTTTGGATCCTGGACTCTGGACTTTTATCACGAGGGTCCTGGCATTAACAATCATGCCGTATTTGGATCCTTCTTTTGGGCTCTTGCTTGCCCCTATGCCATCATTGTCCCTATGTCATCTCCGGATCTGTGTTATTCTTGACTCTCTTCTGCCCTACCCCCCTATTATGTCTGTGACTTGCTCCATTTGCCCGGACTATTTCATCGTGTCCTGGATACTTAACGGCGGTCCTGGAATTGTTCAGGACTTTTCCGCCATCAGGGTCTGGCCCCGGCCCCATTGTCATGATGTCAATGGACCCGACTCCACTTCTGTGAGAGGGCAGTGGGGTTGATTTTCTGTTCAGTGTCAAGACCCCAACCCACTGCGGTGGGAGTGCAGTGGGCTGGCCAATTTGGTTCTGGTCCCTCAACAGCTGTGAGAGAGCTGGGGGTGGGGATTTTGTGGACATTTTGCCTGGACCTCTCCTTTATGCACTTTACATCTAGGCACTTTACATCTATTTTACCATCTTTCACCGAATGTTCTTCCTTTTTTCCCATCGATTTCCACCTTTGTAACATGCTCACTTACGCTGCTGGAACTACGGGCCTTCCAGACTGTTCCCTTGTCTTTGGGATGGCCCAAGGGGTTACAAAAGCCTACCTTAGGGAGGATCCTGGGATCGAGAGGTGGCATGGCGCGACAAAGGGCCAAATTTTAAATCTGGTTTTAAGGGATGTCTTTTAAATTTTTTAATTCGATGTTTTAATGGGATAGGGAGGGGTTTCAAGGGGTTAGGGAGGGGGGAGGAGGGGTCTTCTTGCAGCCCGTTGTGTGGTGGTGGGGGTTGTTTGTTTGTTTTAATTACATTTATATGCTGCCCTTCTCCGGAGACTCAGGGAGGCTTACAATTTTTGGGATACAACCCAGTGTGCTCAGCAGTAGCCTTCATTCCATTGTATATGCCTGCTTATTACTAAGCGGCATTTTTTACAAAGTCAGCTAATTTCCCCCAACAATCTTGGGTCCTCAATTTACCTACCCCGAGAGGATGGAAGGCTGAGTCAACCTTGAGCCTGGTGGAATTCGAACCTACAGCAGTTGTAGGCAGCTGGAACTTAAGTGCAGGCAATTAACAGCCTGAGCCACCAAGGCCCTTGGTGGGGGCCAGCGGGGCCCCGGGGTGTGAGGCGGGGACCGTGATTCCCAGGGTGGTTGGGATTGGCAGGAGACATCGAGGCATAGGGCCATATCATGTCTTGGGAGCGCGTACCCGCCATCTTTGTGCAGTGGCATGCTCCGACCCTATGGCATGGGAACTGGGACCCCTGGGCTTAGGTTGGTGTATTTCAATGCCAGGTCCATGGCTAATAAGTCCTCCCTCCTCTGTGAGATCATTGAGGAGGAGGCTGCAGACCTGGCCTGCATCACTGAAACCTGGTTGGGCCCAGAGGGAGGTGTCCCTCTGGTTGATCTGTGCCCTCCAGGTTTCTGGATTCTGCACCGGCCGGGCCCAGGGAAGGGGTGGTGGGGTGGCTGTGGTTATTCAGGAGACCCTGTTTCCAAGGGAGGTCACAGTTCCGAGATAGGAGGAGTGAGACCCTCCTCTTGAGGGGGGGGCCTAATGGTTGGCTGGGCTGCTGCTTGCATACCTTTCCCCAGCTGTGTGACAGCAGCCTGCCTGGGCTTCTCAATCTCCTCTCGGGGGTGGCGGTGCAGTTCCCGAGCCTTATAGTCCTGGGGGACTTCAATCTGCCCTCCCTGGGGGGGCGGGGTTTGGCCAGGAATTCATGGCTTCTATGGAAGCCATGGGCCTGACAATTGATTCAAGGCCGACTCATGAGGAGGAAACACCCTTGACCTAGTTTTTGTCTCTGAACAGTGGCGTAGTGACAGAGGGCAAGCCACTTTTACAGAATTGCCCGTTCCATGGTCTGATCACTATCTTCTATGTCTGGTCTTCCAACAGGCCGCCCCCCCACTGCTGGGATGAAGAGCCACTTAGATGGTTCCGCCCCAGACACCTGATGGACCCTGAGAGGTTCCAGGCGGAACTGGGGTCTTTTCCCTCTTCCCTTGCCCACAGCTCTGTCGAGGATCTGGCGGCCGCTTGGCAACAGGCTGCGTCGGATGCCCTTGACAGGGTTGTCCCCATGTGTCCCTCTCAGCTGTGGATCCCAGATGGCTCCTTGGTATACCGAGGAGCTCCGGGGATGAGCGTCATCGGAGGGTTTAGAGAGCAGGTGGAGGTCCACCCGCTCCCAATCGATTGAGCCCAGCTAAGAGCCCATATTAGGACTTACCTGGTAGCTATGAGAGCGGCGAGAAGGTCTTATCTCTCGCCCTCATAGCATCTGCGAATACGCCCAGCTGCCCTGTTCGGGCTACCGCTCTCTCCTTCATCCGGGGGAGGGGTGGACCAGTGCGGGGAAGGGCTGAGGAGTTTGGTCAATATCTGTCGGATAAGATTGCTTGGATTCGGCGGGTTGTCCTCTGATTTGCGGTGGTCTGAGGAACAGGATACAAGCAGTCCAGCGGTGTGATCTGGGATGAGTTCAATCCTGTTTCGAGGATGAAGTGGACAGGACTATCGCGCAGCTGAGTTCCACACATGTTTGTTGGACCTGTGTCCCTCTGGTTGGCTTATGCCGCAGGGAGGTCACCTGCGGTTGGCCGGGCAGTTGTCAATGCTTCGTTAAGAGGGTGTTTTTCTCCCGCCTTGAAGGAGGTGGTGGTGAGACCCCTCCTGAAGAAGCCTGCCCTGGACCCAACCATGTGTAGACAACTTTCGTCAGTCTCCAACCTTCGCTTTTGGCGAAGGTTGTGAAGAATGTGGTGGCTCGGCAGTTTCCACTCTTCCTGGATGAAGCGGACTACCTGGATCCATATCAATCGGGCTTCCGACCTGGTTTCAGCATGGAGCGGCATTGGTCGCTGATGGATGATCTCTGAGGGCTGGGGACAGGGGTTTTTTTCCTGTCCTGGTCCTATTAGACCTCTCAGCGGCTTTCATACCATCGACCATGGTATCCTTTGCGACACGCCTGGGGGGGAGAGGGGGGGCACTGTTCTTCAATGGTTCACCTCCTACCTCTTGGGGCGGTCACAATCGGTGTTGGCGGGGGGGTCGAGGTCAACCCCGAGGGTGCTCTCTTGTGGGGTCCCTCAGGGGTCAGTCCTCTCGCCTCTTCTATTTAACATCTACATGAAGCCGCTGGGTGAGATCATCCGTGGTTTTGGGGTGAGATTCCATCAGTACGCAGATGACACCCAGCTGTCAAACCAGATCAGTGATGCCCTCTCCCTGATGACCCGGTGTTTGGATGCGGTATGGATTTGGATGAGCGGGAACATGCTTCAACTCAACCCGGCCAAGACTGAGTGGCTGTGCATACCGGCATCTCGGCCCAGTCAGGAATATCCATCTTGGCCATAGGGGGCGGTGTTGCCCCTGTGGATAGGGCGCGGAATCTGGGGGTCCTCCTGGATGTACGGCTCAGTTGGAGGAGCAGGTGGGGGCCGTTGCCAGGGGGGCCTTTGCCCAGCTCAGCCTTGTTCGTCAACCGCCCATTTCTGGACCGAGATGCCCTACGCACAGTCACTCACGTCCTTGTTACCTCTAGACTCGACTACTGCAACGCTCTCTATTAGGACTGCCTTGTATACCATCCGGAGATTGCAGCTGGTGCAAAAGCGGCGGCGCAGGTGGTGATGGGAGTTCCCGATTCTCCCATGTTACCCCTCCTGCGCTGCTGCATTGGTTGCTGTTGCACTCGGGTGAGATTCAAGGTTCTGGTTTTAACATACAAAGTCCTTCACGACATGGGTCCTCAATATTTAAGGGAGCGTCTTCTGCCGATATGAGTGCCAGCCGCCTGTGCGAGCACATAGCAAGGACTCCTCGGGTCCCATCGGCAAGCCAATGTCGGCTGGCGGTCCCCCGGCGACAAGCCTATTCTGTCGCGGCCCTCTGGAACCAACTGCCCTTGGGGCTGCCGCCCCCTGACCTCCGCACCTTCCGCCATGATTTGAAGACCTGGTTGTTCGACCAATCCGGGCTGTGACCCTCCTTGTGGGGGGGGTTTTTCTTAATTATTTTAACCTCTGTAAATTTTAGTTTTTGTATTTTTGGGCTTGTGAAATTAGTTTAATTTCTTTTTAAGTATTTATTGTTGCTGTTTTAGTTGTCGCTGCCCAGAGTCTTCGGAGATGGGGCGGCATACAAGTCCAATAAATAAATAAATAAATAAATTTCCGAGAAGCGGAAGAGAGCGGTCTTTCTCACGCACTGTGGTCCGGCAGTTTTCAAGATGATGAAGGCATTGGCGGGAGCTGCAGACGTGAAGGTAATGGACTGGCCTGACTTAGAAAAACTGTTAAAAGCCCATTACGCACCACAAGTATCATGCCTCATTAAGAGACACAAGTTTTACCATCGTGATCAAGTGGAAAGCGAAAACATAAACGACTTCGTGGCAAGTTTAAGAGACTACCAAGGGAACAAGATTCCAGTAGTTGGAACAAGAGAATTCAACGTGAAATTCAAGGGCCACACCAAACGCCTACCACTGACCATCGTGGACAAGGATCGCCCAAGTCTGCTGGGCCTTGAGTGGTTTAACCCGTTGCGCATCGAGGTGACTGGCATCAATCACGTGAGCAACACTGAATGGGAAGAGGCCTTGAAATCTGAGTTTCCAGAGGTCTTCAGTGATGGATTAGGCAAGTACTTGGGGACCCCCATCACATTTATCCTAGATCCCAAGGTACAAACAATCCGTTTAAAACCCAGAAGGGTCCCATTTGCCTTAAAGGAAAAAATTGATGCACAATTAGATAAACTAATAGCCCAAGGGGTTTTAGAGCCCACTGATCACTCCAGGTGGGAGACACCCATAGTCACACCAGTCAAGGCTGATGGGTCTGTGAGAATCATGGAGACTACAAGGGGACATTGAACCATGCGCTACAACAGAGCGCATATCCAGTTCCAGTAGTGCATCATTTATTACATTCTCTTGGAGGGGGCACAGTTTCTGCCAAGTTGGACCTGGCCCAGGCATATCAACAATTAACAGTTGATGATGCCACTGCTGAAGCCCAAACCATTGTAACCCATAGAGGTGCTTTCAAATGCAAAAGATTGCAATTTGGAGTAAGCGTGGCACCAGGCATCTTCCAAAGCCTTATGGAAAGAATGTTACAAGGACTGCCAGGGGTAGTACCTTACTCTGATGATGTGTTAATCTCTGCTGAAAATGACACTCAGTTACACGAGAGACTCAGGGAAGTCTTAACTAGATTCAAAAAAGCAGGGTTAAAAGTCAAAGAAGAAAAATGCACACTTAGAACAGATAAAGTGGAATTCTTGGGTTACATGATTGATAAACATGGCATCCACCCCACAGAGGCAAAGGTTCAGGCAATCAAAGAAGCCCCCAGGCCAAAATGCAAAACAGATTTGCAAGCATTCTTGGGACTCATTAACTTCTATATATGTTTCTACCTCAGAAGGCAACCATTGCAGAACCCCTACATAGGTTGCTGGACAAAAAATCTGCTTGGGTCTGGGGAGGAAGGAACAAGCGCATTTAACAATATCAAGAGACTAATCACGTCTGATGCTGTGCTGATACAGTTCTCTGAGAACTTTCCTGTTGTTCTGACTTGTGATGCCTCCCCTTTTGGAGTGGGGGTTGAGCCACATGCTTCCCAGCGGAAGGAAGCTCCTATTGCATTTTACTCGCACCTTGACTAAAGCAGAGAGGAACTACAGCCAACTGGACAAGGAAGCCTTGGCAATTGTAGCAGCTGTCAAAAACTCCATGAGTATTTATATGGGAGAACATTTACTGTTGTCACAGATCACAAACCTCTTTAGGCATTGTGGCAGGGACAAACCAACGCCACGATCCTGTCACCAAGAATGCTGAGATGGACTGAATTTCTTGCTGCTTATTCATACAAACTGATCCACAGACCTGGTAAAGACATTGGGCATGCAGATGCTTTGAGTCGCTGCCCACTTCCTTCACACATTGAGGACCCTGTTCCTGAGACTCACACCTTTTTCTAGAAACTGTTGCCAAACTTCCAGTACATGCTGCTCAAATTGCCAGAGAGACTGCCAAAGACACTTTATTGGCTCCTGTCATAGGCTGGATTAAGAAAGGTTGGCCACTTCAAGATCTACCTCAACTTGCCCAACCTTTTAAATCCAGGCAAACTGAATTATCTGTATTAAGAGGATGTATTTTGTGGGGTAACAGGGTGGTTATTCCTGCAAAACTACAAAAAGAGGTTTTGGAAATGTTACATGAGGGTCATCCGGGAATTGTCAGAATGAAGGGATTGGCCAGGAGTTATGTATGGTGGCCAGGTATTGACAAAATGGTTGAAAACTGGGTTGCATCTTGTCCCAACTGTCAGGTAGTCAGGCCTGCCCCACCTCTCGCCCCACACAGGATGGGAATGTCCTAGGGGCCCATGGTCCAGGATTCACATTGATTTTGCTGGCCCTACCAGAGGGCACACTTTCCTTATTATAGTTGATGCATATTCCAAATGGCTGGAGGTTATCCCTATGGCATCCACCACAACTGAAGCTGTCATCAAACAGCTTAAAAAGCTTTTGTAACTCACGGGTTACCTGATGTGCTTGTTTCTGACAATGGCCCTCAATTTACATCCAACCTTTTGAATCTATCTAGCACAACAGGGTATCAGACATGCCCTGACAGCCCCTGGGCATCCTTGCTAATGGCTGGGCTGAACATATGGTACGATTTACCAAGGAAAAACTTCAGCAATTGGGTCAGGGGATATCACTGAGAGAGTTGAAAAACTTCTCAGTGTTCAGCATATCACTCCCAACCCCTCAACTAATTTAACCCCAGCTGAATTGTTGATGGGTAGGAAACTCAGGTCTCCCTTGACCGCCTCCATCCCACTTACGCACCCAACACACCACTAGATTCCACTAGTAAAATTCGCACTTTCACTGTGGGTGATTCTGTTTATGCTAAGAACCTCATGGGTGAACCATTATGGATTCCTGCTGAGATAACCCAAATCACAGGCCCCAGGTCTTACAGGGTACAAACGGAGGATGGTGTCCTCTGGAGCAGGCACATTGATCAGTTAAGATCCAGATTGCCTCAGGAGCATCACTTTTGCTCCTCTCTGGTTCCCATACCTACTGCCTCTTCTAGGGGAAGGGAGGATTATGAGAGTAATCAGCAAGTAAGAATCAACCCCATGTGTAACGAGCTAACACAACAGGAACCATCCCAAAACCTGTCACAATACCAACAACCATTTTCACAAATGGAAGATTGCACATCACTACTGATTTAGGTGCTGACATTGGGTTGGAGATGGATTGGGAGGAGAGACCAGGTTGTAGTAACCAAACAGGTTCTACCATTACTACAAGTCCAAGTAAGGAAATGTCAGCAGACACACTTCCTCTCTCACAAGGTGAGAACCTTAAAACATCTGAACCACGTAGGTCTCAACGTACACATAAGAGCCCCACCTATTTAAAAGAATACATTAGATAGGTTGGGGTTTGAGTATGGACTGAACCTAGTGGGGAGGGGTGTTATGTATGTAGGTTTGAAGTCATTGGTTTAGTTTGAACTGTTCTTGTAAAATGTTGGAAATGATTGGTTTAAAAAGTGTGGGAAAACCCTGCACTCTGATTGGCTGGCAACTGCGGCTGCTGGCTATAAGTAGCAGCCGCAGCCCAGCCAAATTGGGTCCGTTCTGAGCTGTAGTCACTAATAAACTAAGAGCTTGAAGCACTCTGCATCTGTCTCTTCATGCAAACTTAACAGAAACAACATCGAGCATTGAAGGATCACCAGAGATATGTATTGGTACCACACTTATTAATTTGACCAAAAATGTGAGCAGTAAAATGACACATTTCCCTGTAATTTCTAATTGTTCAAAATGTGAATCTCAAAGAGATGGCATATATCTCTGATAAGGAGACTTAAAATTAATGAATGCTCCATAATAAGGTGGCAAAATCTGCTTAGCATTTACAAGTAGTAAGTGAGATGTACTGGGAGTAAGGTTTGAAGGGATCTTAACAGGATAAACTCTCCAGAAGGGAAAAAAACCTGACAGTTGTAATAGGAGAGCTGAGTCTGTACAATGGAAGATGGTCTCTATCACCTTCTTCCAGAAACTCTTTGGGTCTCCATCTTCTGGCCCAGCTTTCCTGTCTTCCTGTAACTAGTTGGTGCAGGTAGTCCTCAAGTTATGACTATAATGGAGCTTGCCTATTACTGTTGTAAGTCATGATGGTCATAATGCGAGTCACAGACATGACCAACCCAGTTTTACAACCTTTTTGCAGTGGTCATTAAGTGAACCACCAAAATCATTAAGTGAATCACTGGCTTGTTATGGGGTCAGTTTTGCCCCCAAACAGAAGTAACTTTCAGTTTTCTGCAAAACTATTGTAAAACTGGAGACTAAACCTTATGAAGAACGGTTGCAGGAACGGGGCATGGCTGGTCTAGTGAAGAGATGGACCAGGGGAGACATGATAGCAGTCTTCCAATATTTGAGGGGCTGCCACAGAGAAGAGGGTGTCAAGTTATTTCCAAAGGACCTGAAGGCCAGACAAAAAATAATGGATGGAAACTGGACAAGGAGAGATTCAACTTGGAAATAAGGAGAAATTTTCTGAGAACAATCAACCAATGGAACGTCTTGCCTTCAGAAGTTGTGGGAGTTTCATCACTGAAAGCTTTCAAGAAAAGATTGGACTGCCATTTGTCAGAAATAATGTAGGGTCTCCTGCTTGGGCGGGGGGGTTGGACTAGATGACCTACAAGGTCCCTTCCAACTCTGTTAATCTGTTAAAACACAGTCACATGACCTTAGGGTGCTGCAAACAGCCACAAATGTGGCCCTGTTGCCAAACACCCAAAGTGTGGTCATTTGAACATGGAATGGGGTGGGGGGCAACTGACAGAACTTCAAATTTGGGTCATAAGTAGCTCCGGCCTGTGAGAACTTTGAATACTAAGTGACCAATCCTTGAAGTTCTGCCCATTGTAGCATCCTTGCAGTCACATGATCATGATCCAGACACACAGGAGCTTGGCTCATGATTATGACATCACAGGGAGCCATGCTCATGTATTGCTTTCCCCAAGTCACCTATCAGTTTTGCAGTGCTCATACTTTGCTGCACCATCCAGTCCACAGCGTTGCTGTGCTTGTGCGACACCACCTCTCTCCTGGCCTCCCCCAACTCACATGCAGCCCATCTCAGGCTTCCCTGGGCCTCCCCTGGCCTCTATCCCCCATTCCCCCCATCCATTCTGCAGTACCTCTACCCTATTGGTGCCTTTTCCTGCTCAACAACCTGTGCATCTTGGTCTTATGCTGGCAACCAGGATTGTTTGGGTTATTGTCACCAAGTGACAGAAGTGACTTGATACTGCTGGAAGTATTATTATTATTATTATTATTATTTGTGGGACTTATATGCCGCCCCATCTCCAAAGACTCGGGGCGGTTTACAATAAAACAACAACAATAAATACTTAAAAAGAATTAAACTAACGGTCCCAAAACACAATTACAGTTACCAAATACAAAACTTAAAATCAATCCAAAAATCTAAAACCACCCCTCCCAAGGGTCACAGCCCGGATTGGTCAAATAACCAGGTCTTGAGGTCATGGCGGAAGGTGCGGAGGTCAGGGGCCAGGCGAAGCCCCAAGGGAAGTTGATTCCAGAGGTCGGGGACCACGACAGAGTAGGCACGTCGTCGGGGGACCACCAGCCGGCATTGCCCGGCCGACGGGACCCCAAGGAGTCCCTGTCTATGACTTCGCACAGGGCGGTTAGTATTCGATGTCGGCAGCAGTCGCTCCCTTAAATAATAAGGACCCATGTCATGTAGGACTTTGTATGTTAAAGTTAAGACCTTGAATCTCACCTGGAGCACAACCGGCAACCAATGCAGGCAGCTCAGGAGGGGGCTAACATGGGAGAACCGGGAAACTCCCATCACCACCCGCGCCGCCGCATTTTGCACCAGCTGCAGTCTCCGGATGGTATGCAAGGGCAGTCCTAAATAGAGAGCATTGCAGTAGTCGAGTCGCGAAGTAACAAGGGCATGAGTATCCATCTGGTTCAGTTCCAAGCCAGGAGAAAGACACTGGAGACAAAATGGAGGCTGGAGGCTGATTGGAAAGAGGTTCCATTTATTGATGAAGCAGAAGCACATGTGTGTTTCTGGGCAGCTGACCACATGGAGTTGAGAGTGAGGGGTTTTTATACCTTCTTTGGGCTTGAACTTGAACTTCCTGTTCCTGTGCAAGAACATGTATTCTATTGGCTGTTGTCAAACTCCCATGGAGCCATGTTTGTCTGAGCTCCCAGGTTTGGTTGAAGCTTACTGAGTGATGCAATGTCCTTAGGAGATTGTACAATGCAACGAGCTTTGTGTCTTCTCCTAAATGGTCCTATTATGTCCTGAAGGACCATGTCTTAATCCCATCACCCTGGAGCTGAAGGTCTTTTGTCTTTAGGCTGGCCCAGTCCTGCTGGGGCTATTAAGAAAGGTGGGGACTGCTTTCCAAAAGCATGTTTCTCCTTTAGAGAAACATAATATATAAAATTAGTAAGCATAATATATAATATTCTGCCTTTTTAATATTTCTCAAAATATTTTATTATTCTAGGAAAGCGGTGGGTGCTAACTTTCTACAGTACTATGCAATGACATCGCTTAGTGACAGGAATCCTGGTCCCTTTTGCCTTCGTAACCTGAGGTCTACCTATAAAAAGATTTCCAAAAGGGAAAAAAAAGGAATCTGCAAAGTCCTGGGTAGATCACAAGGTAATAGTGATCTGCTTCTAGGTTTAAAATGACTGTTCAGCAAGGTTTGAATTTCCACCAAATATTCACAGCTATCGACTTTATATAGCAAATATAAAAGACGGCCAGTTTAACAGAAGCAATACAGATTTACACATCAAGGTAAAGCAGAGGTCTAACAGCAGGCTCCTGACAAAAATATTTATCTATACCTTAGTAATAGAGATTCACTGCAACAAACAATTCCTGTTCCTTTTCCAGGATTTTTTTTAAATTTTCCAGATTCTTATAGGTTACCTCAGATACTTAAGAGAGAAATACTCCCTCTCATTTTTTCCCAGGCTGCATACCCGCATTCTGGTTTGGATTTAGACAAAATACTTTTTCTGCAGCAGAAAGAGGGGGTTGGGCTTTTGAGTAATCTTCCTTGAAGGCTGTTCTCAGCCAGCAACTTGGTGTCAGGACTGAAATGGATGATACGCAGACAGCCAAGAAATGGAATAGCAACCTGTCAATTCACTATGCCAGTATCTGGAAAAATAGCCTACTGGAGAGGCGATCAGTGGGAAAAAAGGCAAATAGTGACAAATGTGTTAGTACAAGTTAGCAAAACCTCAGCCATTTATTGGTGTATCCCAGGGGTCTGCAACCTCAAACACTCAAAGAGCCATTTGGACCCGTTTCCCACAGAAAAGAAAACACCGGGAGCTTCAAAACCTCAGTGGTTGTGGCCAGCTCAACATTACTCCCACCCAGTCACATGACCTCCCGCCACACCTACCCAGGTTTTGTGGCCCCCGGTGTTTCCTGTGGGAAATGGGTGTCTCTCCCTCCCTCCCTCCCTCCCTCCCTCCCTCTCATTTCTGTTTTTTGTGTTTTACCTTCTCAGGCCAGGTGAGGAGTGACTGGGAGGGGAGGTTGAGGGGAGGGGCCAGCCAGTGGTGGGATCACCCAACATGAAGCCACAGCAGAGGTCCCAAAGAGCCGCATCTGGCTCCAGAGCCGTGGGTTGCTGACACCCAGTGTATACAATCCCACTTCAGTTACGTTCAGGGGTGGGATGCTACCGGTTCGGCCTGGTTCTATAGAACCTGTAGCTCTGAAGAGCAGCAGACACCAAACCGGTTCGATGTCTGCTGCTCTGTTTGGCCCAGCTGCCCACCCGGGCTCTTGGCTGTCCTTTATTTCCTGCTTTTTCAACCTCAGCTGCTTTGCGCGGCACAGCTGAAGTTGAAAAAGTAGGAAAGAAGAGGAGTTTGAAACTCTGCGCACCCGCACGCAGCGCTTGTCAGCTATCCAGGTGGCACAGCTGAGGTTTTTTGGAAATGGTCTACACATACGCGGAAAATGCACTCTCACCAGGGGTGGGATTCTACCTGCCAGAGAACTGGCAAATCACGCCATTGGCTGGCCCCGCCCCACCCATTTACTCCTTACCTAGCATGCGCACTATCAAACTTACCTGCTAAGTTGCTATTTTTCCTTCCCCCCCGCCCGACCATCAACTGTTCTGCTGTGCCGAGAGATTTAGATTAGCTAGAGAGCAGGAAATCCTTGGATTTCTTGTTTTCTAGCTAATCTTAAAGCAGAGCTAAACCACCCTTAGGACTGAAGGTTCTGTTATTCAGTTGCAGACTCAGATAGACGATAGCAGAAACACAGATCTCTAAGTGAATCTGTGATTCTGTGAGCAACTCAATCTGCCTGCCTGCTTTGCCTGATTTTGGGTAAAAGTTTGCTCTTTTTTAATAAACAATTCAATATCTACATAAATATTTATAATATTTACATACGAGCCATGCCCAGCCAATCATATGACCACCAAGCCATGCCCAGTCAGCAAGCCATGACCACCCACACGACCACCAAGCCACACCCACAAATTAGGCCACACCCATAGAACCAGTTGTTAAGAGATTTGAATCCCACCCCTGGTTACGTTCCCCGACCAGAGCAATGCAAGTAGTCCTTGACTTAGAACAATTCATTTCATGACTGTTCAAAGTTACAATGGCACTGAAAAAAGTGACTTATGACCATTTTTCACACTTACAGCCACTGAAGTATCCCCATGGTCACATAATCAAAATTCACTTGGAAACTGTTTGTGACGGTTGCAGCATCCTGGGGCTCGTGTGATCCACTTTTGCGACCTTCTGACTGGCCAAGTCAATGGGAAAGCCAGATTCACTTAACAACCGTGTTAGTAACTTAACAAAAGCAGCAATTCGCTTAACAACTGTTTCACTTAGCAACAGAAATTTGGGGCTCAATTCAGTGGTGGGATTCAAAAAGGTTTACTACTGGTTCTGTGGGAGTGGCTTGGTGGGTGTGGCATGGCTTGGTGGGTGTGGCATGGCTTGGTGGGTATGGCTTGGTGGGCATGGCAGGGGAAGGTTACTGCAAAATCCCATTCCCTCCCGACCCCACTAACCTGCTTTCTAGCTCTGTTCTCCTAGGCAGGGCAACAGAAGAAGACCCAGCCGATCCACTGGGATTCGGGAGGCAGGGAATAGATGGGGGCAGGGCCAGTCAGAGGTGGGATTTGCTGGTTCTCCAAACTATTCAAAATTTCCACTACTGGTTCTCCAGAACTGGTCAGAACCGACTGAATAACCACCTCTGGCTCAATTGTGGTTGTAAGTTGAGGACTAGCTGTATAGACATTTCACTGTCATGTGTTCATGAATCAGCTTTTTACATGACATCTGATGAGTCCCAAGCAGGATGAAACCACTCATGTGCTGCCTTCCAGTGCTCAATATAATTAGCGTAAAATAATAAATTACCCTTCCCCAAATATTTCTGATTGTGTTATACAAATTTACTCCTTCTCCCCGTTTAGCAACTGCCTCCTTGAGCAACCCATTCACATTGACGATGGGGAATGAGAAAATAACTTGTTGATCAATCTTTGTATTGGCAAGTCTATAAAGCAAAGGAAAGCTGAAATAAGACCTTAAACAACATTGTGGTTTCACTTAGCAAAACGACTGAGTTGTCGGTCCCAATCATGGTCACCAAACAAGAACTGCAACTACCTGTAGTTATCAATGAGGGCAGTGCAGTTGGTCATTGCCAGAGCTGTATTGTGTTCCATTGACCAAACCAACCACGATAAATTCCATTATTCAGTAATGAGAATTCACCCGGAAATGGCGCTTCTACAGTTATCTGTCACATCAATCCCACAGTTCTAAATACCTGTCATATGAAAACACATTTCAGCAATGACAACAGAAAATTGCAGTTCATGCCATGGCTGCAATAAATGCAGGTAGTCGTGTACTTACAACAAATTTCTCACTTAGTAACATACATTCTGGGCTCGATTGTGGTCATACATCGATGTACTACTACCTGTACATCACACTGGCAGCATCGAATGCAGGGACAACTGCAAGAGATTACAGATTGCAGTAACATCACAGCCAAGGCACCATTCCTCTTTACACACAATTCATCATCTCATTTTAACAACCCCATAATCCCTTGCGGCGTGGAGTCTGGGCAACTGATGCCCTTAGCTGATCCCATCCTAGCTGGATGCCCTTCCTGTTGCCAATGCAGAGTTTTTGTTCAGCAGATATATTCTCATTGTGCCCAGAGAGAGAAATATCTGCCTCTAGCGAGGATCGAATTCATAGACTCCTGATTGTGACGCGAGAACTTCACCTGTAGGCCACTCCTCCTCTTTACACACAATTGCACATGCAAAACAAAAAGGGGGAAGGCCTTCAATCACCACAGTTGCCGCCACCATTCCTCCAACCCCATGCCCCAGCCTGCTGCATTGTGGTTTCAGAAATCACATATTAAGGATACGTTTATCAGTTTACTCTAGAAAAGGCTACAGTACATGGAAAAACAAAACATCTGGGCTGGGTTCCGCAAACTGCAACTAGTGAAACAGGATTGTGTGATGATTACGCCTGGTTGTGTTTTTACTTGCCAATATGAGGGTTGTGGAAAACCTAGGGGGGAAAATATAAATAACGTAGTTCATCAAACCTAAGAAGCAATATCTATTCTCATAGACTTATAGACTCCTTTGGAAAGTACAAATAGCCCACAAAGCCTTTCAGCGAAAGAGAGATTTGAAAACAATATTTGGGGGCACCAAACACGTCATTTTAATTGGAAGCATACCATAATTCTCAAGAATTAGGGTTTATTTATTGCCAGATCAAAACAAGGACTGATTCTACCATACAGCAATGTGATTTTAAAACAACAACAACATATTTTTATCCTGGTACTACTACTGCTACATCTGGCACATCTGTGCAACACATACTATCCATACCCTCATATGTTTTCCTGATGTTTTTCTTTTCTTCATTGTGTCATTTTTCTCCCTTGGGCCTTATTTATTACTTTTTTTTCCCACTGATTACAGTTTGCATAAACTACCAAATTCCTTGAATTCAATTTCTGGAGCCATCCTAGCGGTGACTGGAGAGAGTGGCTTAAAAAGTCGTAGAGTCTATTTTACAATATTTCTCTCCACCTTCTGCTTTGACCTCGAGGCTGGGTGTTTGAGGGGGGGGGCTGTAGGCAGATCTGTGGCCCAAGGGGGATCTTCTTCTCCTGTACAAGCCAGCAGAGCATGAAAAGGTCCTTAAGCGGCCTTTGAGTCTTTGCTGTCAAGAAGCACGAATGTGCCTCAGAGTTATGGTGCTTTGAGTGATAACATTATTTTAAAAGGCATGTGTGAAATATTTGAGGCTGAAAGACCAAATCCTTCAACGTTTGCAGATGGGTTGTGATTACTGACCCCTGAAAGGAAAATCATAGGGGTGAAGCTTAACTTCTTTAGTTTGGTAAATGTATAGGTTAAATCCATCAAAAGCTAAATAATTCCAGCGCTCAAGGTCAAATTTCTGAAATGCATCGATATTAAAGAGTCAGCATAATATTTTGGAAACAATGCAAAGGCACCAAAGGGATTCTTTTTAAACTGTTCTTGGGGAAAGACATTTTATTTTAAAATGTTTAGGTAGCCCATTTTGGCAAAAAGCACAGCTTACAAATGATGTTTAAAACGCCCCTAGTGTTTCACAGTAGAAATCAAATAACATGGCATTTCAGAACACATTTTGTGGGTTTGGAAAAGAATGGCAATGTGCATTTGGGAAAAGCTAGAAAAATGCAGCCCAATGCCCTGACCAAATCATGTGAGGGTGCAGATAACTAACAATCTGAACTGGTCTCTTCTCATCCTTAATGAAGCATGCAAACCAGTGTCTGCATTTCCTGCGTTGGATGAGGAGAGAACATCTTTCTTCTTCTATCCTGGCTACTTTTTACAGAGGCACGATTGAAAGCGTTTTGACAAACTGCATCACTATTTGGTTTGGTAGCAGCAGTGCCTCAGATAGAAAGTCCCTACAGAGAGTGGTAAGGACAGCTGAGAAGATCATAGGAAGCTTACTTCCTGTCATTCAGGCTACTGTTTATAAGCACTATGTGCTTAGAGCTCAAAGCATTGTTAGAGACCCCACACACCCACTTCATGGTCTGTTTCTGTTGCTCTCCTCTGGGAGGAGGTTTCGAAGTATTTCTAGCAGGACTTCCAGATTCTGTAACAGCTTTGTTCCCTATGCCATCCGTCTGGTAAAGTTGCAAGACTCGTTTCTCTTGCCATGTACATGTATACATCCGAACTAGACTGTGTTATTTTTCTCTGTGTCATATAATAGATATGGGTATATGTATAATTTTGTATTTATTTATTTATTTTGTCATGTTTGTACAGTGTATATTAGAGGTGGAGACCCTTTGAGAGCTTTTATTCAACAAAATACCTCTGCTCTACAAGCTACATTGGTTGTCAGTTTGCTTCCAAGTCCATGTCAAGGTCCTGGTTGTAACCTTTAAAGTCCCATGTGGCATGGGTCCTGCTTATCTGAGGGATCATCTCCCCCCATCTGCATCTACCCATCCTATCAGGTCCAGCAGGAAGGCATGCTATGGATCCTGTTCAGTGGTGAGATTCAAAAAATTTTACTACCAGTTCTGTGGGTGTGGCTTGGTGGGCATGGCGTGACTTGGTGGGCGTGGCAGGGGAAGGATACTGCAAAATGCCATTCCCTCCCCACCCCACTAACCTGCTTTCCAGCTCCGTTCTCCTGTGCTGAGCAACAAAAGAAGACCCAGCCAATCAGCTGGGACTCGGGAGGCAGAGAAAAGGTGGGGGCGGGGCCAGTCAGAGGTGGTATTTGCCGGTTCTCTGAACTACCCAAAATTTCCGCTATCAGTTCTCCAGAACTGGTCAGAACCTGCTGAATACCACCTCTGTTGGACAAGGACCTTTGTTTTGTAGGCCCCAACTTTTTCTACGGCACCCTGCCCTTTGGAACTGTTGGAAGAAATATCCTTTTGGGTTCAGTTCCAAGTGGGGAAGAAGGACACTGGAAACATGGAGGCTGTTTGGAAAGATGGTTTAATGATGGACAAGGTCACATGCCTTGGAACTCTTGGGCGAAGAAAAAGGGAAGAGATGCTGAGAGTCCCTGGGTTTTATATCCTCTCTGGCTTTGAACTTCCTGGGGCAGAGGAAGAGTATCCTGCTTGGTTGCTGTCAAAGGTCATAGCTAGCATTGTAGGTTGTCCATGTGCTAATTTGGTTGAAACTTGGTGGGTGGTACAATGAAGGGCAATTCAATGGCTCTGCCTGAAGGAGGTAGATCTTTGTTATGTAGAATAGACTGGCCCAGTGTCAGAAAGTAGAACTTTCTGGAGTTACTATGCAGTTTACAAATTAGTAGAGTTTGATGGGGTGATCAAACCTACCAATGACAGGGTGGCATTGAGCACCTCACTGTGATACTGTAGGACACGCCCCTAAGTATAAAAGGGCTGTCAACTGTCATTTTCAAATGAGAAAGAAAATGAGGAGATTCTAAGGAGATTCTGTGGAGACTCATTTTGTCTGAGGGAGATTGGAGATACTGAGAAGATCCAAGACTCTGAGGAGATATTAGGATCTGACAGACTGAGGTCTGTGTATGAGAAGATATAGCAAAGAGATCTGAGAGAAGATCTATAACCTAAAGAGAAAGGGACTTTCTAAAGAGGTTAGCTATATCTAAGAAGAGGTTATGAGAGGAAGAACTGTGAATCTCTCATAGTAACTTCTAGTTCCTTGAAGGACTATTTAAAAGGAATGAAAGAAGAAAAGACTCTGTATATATTTAAGAATAATATATTTATTGATTGTTCTGTTATAAATAAATCTGTTTTGATCTGACACAACTTGGCATTGCAATTTATTGAATGACTCTGTGAAATAGATATAGGTTTAAAGATCCAGGCCAAATTCAATTATTATTATTTAACACCCAGGCCTTAATGGCCCATTAACAGGGTGGGAGGCTGAGTTTCTGCCTCTCTGAGTTTCTACTTCTCTTTTAGGGGAAATATTTTGCCTTTTTAGTATATCGTAAAATATTTCATTTTTCTAGGAGAGGGGTGGGTTTGAACTTCCAACAGATCTCCTGATCTACATTTGGTCCCATCTGGTCTTCCTGAAGGCTCTCAAAACTTGATTTTTGCCATTGGGCCTAGAGATCCCATGGAAGCGTGGAGATCCTCAAACAGCTGCACTGTGGATCTGAATTTAGAATTCACTCTCTCCTGTCTCTCTGTTACATAGTTTTTATTTGGATTTTATTAATGGTTGTGTTTGAATTATGTTGATTGTGTAGCTTTCTCTCCTAATTGTTTATTCTGCCTGGAGGCACCTGCATGAGATGGGCAGCTATATAAATTCAATAAATACAAATAAAATGAAAATAATGCAGTATGTACACACATTATGAAAACATTCCATCTTGAAAAAAGGCCAAGCAATTAATATGCCTGGAATTCTTTCCATAATTCACAGAATGCTGCCGTCTGATCAGAGGTAGCCAGGAGAGACTCACAAGTGCATCTAAGCCTTGTGTGTGCACAGCAAACACATGTGCTTCCATAGGAGTGTGTGTTTTTAAAATACTGCAGCTGTTCAGGTTGCTATGGTAATGTCAGATCTGATTAACCACATCAGTTCCTGCAGAGGTCCCTCCTTGGGGTACGCTTCTGTACCCAGAAATGTGTCCCATTTCTGACACCAATGAGAAAATGAAGGTCAGAAGAGGTCCTTTCTGGAGGATTTCTGCTCTCTGAACAATGCATTTATTAGCAGTAAAAATGTTCTGACCCCAGTCACTGAAAGGTTTCTTTTTAAGAACTGGGGGAGGAAAACACCCCAAAAGCTGCAGCCATCACCTTTTATTGTATTTATGAAGTGCATTGCCTTGGAGGTTAGGAAAATATGCTAATATCGCACTCCTACCTATGTCAGCAAAAAAAATGTATATTAATCACTGGAAAAGGAAATACAGAAAGCACATTCCATTTTATGTCAGCACCAAGAGATGTCATGTTCTTTAGTCAGGGGAAAGGCTGATTGGCCATTGTCAGAATGTGCATTTGTACTCATTGTCCATCATTGTCTCAGTGGGATTTAGTAGCCAGAATGTGAGATCCTTGGTATTCTCTGAGCTTGGTTCTTTTCTTGCAGACTTTTCATTACCTGACTAGGTAACATCATCAGTGCTAGGAGGGCGTGGGGTTTGGTCTCTGTTTATATATGGAATAGATAGCACCACCACTAGATGGACTCACAACTGGCTGACAAAGCATACTCAACGAGTAGTCCTCAATGGGTCTAAGTCTACATGGAGGGAAGTAAGCAGTGGGGTGCCACAAGGTTCTGTCTTAGGCCCAGTACTCTTTAACATCTTCATTAACGACTTAGATAAGGGAATAGAAGGGGAACTTGCCAAATTTGTAGATGATACTAAGCTGGCAGGAATAGCCAACACCAATAAGAGAGGCTCAAGATCCATCTGGATCTGGAACACGTAGCGTATCTAATAAAATGAAATTCAATGTAGAGAAAAGTAAAGTCCTACACTTAGGCAAAAAAACCCAAAAGTACACATATAGACTGGATGAAACCAGGCTCAACAGCAGTAACTGTGAGAGGGATCTTGGAGTCTTAGTGGACAACCAGCTAAATATAAGCCAGCGGTGTGCAGCAGCAGCCAACAAAGCTAATGCAATCCTAAATTGCATTAACAGAGGGATACAATCAAGATCAAATGAGGTACTAATACTACTCTATAAAGCCTCCAGCCTACTGCATCCAGTTTTGGTCACCACATTATAAAAAAGATATTGAGACTCTAGAAAAAGTGCAGAGAAGAGCAACCAGGATGATTAGGGGACTGGAGACTAAAACATATGAAGAACAGTTACAGGAACTGGGCTTGGCTAGTCTAGTAAAGAGAAGGACCAGGGGAGACATGATAGCAGTCTTCCAATATTTGAGGGGCTGCCACAGGGAGGAAGGGGTCAAGCTATTTTCTAAAGCGCCTGTAGGCCAGACAAGGAATAATGGATGGAAACTGAACAAGGAGAGATTCAACCTCGAAATAAGGAGAAACTTTCTGACAGTGAGAACAATCAACCAATGGAACAGCTTGCCCCCGGAAGTTGTGGGAGCGCCATCACTTGAGACTTTCAATAAGAGATTGGACTGCCATTTGTCAGAAATGGTGTAGGTCTCCCACTTGGATGGGAGGTTGGACTAGATGACCTGTAAGGTTCCTTCCAACTCTGATTATCTGTATCTGTATATTCCAGTGGCTTGCTCTGTCAATGTGGGTGGGAGTGTCCTTGATGACCAGAATGTCCTTGTTCCTGAGAGATCAGGCCCTCGGTTAGTAAACTTACGTTTTTCCGTTGTATTTCATGATGACGTTTTGCATTTGGTTCTATGTTGGCTTTTGAAGGACACCGGCTTGGGGAAAGCTACCAGATCACTTTACCAGATATAAGTACGAAATATTACAGATAACATTTCTGACTGCATATGAAAAGCTCACTTAAGGAATAGGGATGAAGGGTTTCAAAAGTTCTAAGCAGTAAGTCCGTGGAGATTCTCAGTCTTCCAGGTCATGGTGGTCCCAAAAGTGCTTTTTTTCAAGAGGCAACTGGACTTTCTGGTTTTTCTTTGAAGACATTTCACTTCTCATCCAAGAAGCTTCTTCAGCTCTATCCAATTGCCTCTTGAAAAAGCACCTTTGGGACAATCATGACCTGGATGACTGAGAATCTCCATAGACATTTAGCAATACAGAGCTGAAGAAGATGAAGTCTGAAAACAAAGCCACCCATCCCATCACTGTTAATCAAAGTTGGCAACTTTAAGATGTGTGGGCATCTGTTCCCAGAATCCCTGGCTGAGGAATTTTGGAAGCAAAACGCCACACATCTTAAAATTACCAAGGTTGACAAGCTCTGTTTTTGGTGGAAAATAAATGTTAGGCAGAAGTTTATTGTTGTAACCATTCCTACTGTGAAAATAACAAGTATGGAAAGATATTCAATGGTAGCAAATGATATTCAGCCTCAACCACGAGGGATTACAAGAGGTTCAAAGGAAGTCTTCCGGTCTGAAAATCCATGTCCTTCCATTATTCTTCAGCTAAAAAAAAACCCAACAGAAGTTGCGTAATGGATTATTAGCTGGTGCCCTGTTTATTTTGGTGCATAGCAAAGCTTGTTATTTGAAAGCAGCTGGCATTTGCTATTTAACAGCCCCCTGGCACCCCCTTTATTTTATCTTTATGAAATCAAGGGATAGAAAGGCAAGCCATTTGACACACACATGGTTAGTCTATTCTTAGACCTGGCATTTGCTTCTTTGTATTATTACTATTTTATTTTATTTTTTTATTATTTTATTTTTTTGCATTGTGCCTGATGCTTGCGCTGCTTCTACAGTTGAACATATTTTCACACATTAATCAGTGATGGGATTTATTTAAAAATGCAGAACTGCTTTGCATCTTTTCCACTAAGTCTTTTGCTGTATGGTGCTACGTGCATATGGAAGGGAGGGGGGGAATCCCCATTGTATTGTGTATAGCTCATCAGAATTATTTCTCACTTCTTTCTGCAGATTATTTTCTCCTTCTCCTCCTCCTCCTCCTCCTCCTCCTCCTCCTCCTCCTCCTCCTCCTCCTCCTCCTCCTCCTCCTCCTCCTCCTCCTCCTCCTCCTCCTCAGAAGTGGTATTCAGCAAGTTCTGACCAGTTCTGGAGAACTGATCATGTAAATTCTGATTAGTTTGGAGAACCGGCAAATCCCACCTCTGACTAGAGATTTTACAGTATCCTTCCCCTGCCACGCCCACCAAGCCACACCCACAGAACCGGTAGTAAAAAAAAAATTTGAATCCCACCACTGGCAATCACCCCCCAGCTTTACTCCTAAATTGCCCCTTTTGTTTCAGCTGCTCTTGCCTTCTAGCAGCTCTGCACACACACACACTGGGAACAGGCTCCCCTGGGTCCTCTGCCTCGCTGCTGCCAGACTCCAGAGGCTCTGGTGGTAGCACCCCACTCCCAGATGGTCCTGGCCCCATCTCTGCATCGGATGCAGGACACTCATCCAAGTCCCCTCTAGGCTCCTGGATTGATCCCCGTTCTTCTCCACTGTCCGATTCCGCTGCCGTCTGCACAGGCTGCCAGAGAACCACAACAACCAGTGGATTCATGACAGGATTGATGCAAAGCAGATTTTAAATCCTGCTTTTGAAAATCATCAAGGATTGGCCTTATAATACGCATTGCGTGTGATGGTTGGGCAGAATCTTCCTTTTATTTATTTTTTTTTTCCTGTTCTTGAACATGCTTATGTCCCAGGCCTTCACAAGCTTGTCAGATTCTTCATGGAGAATTGGAGATGCTTCCTCTCCAAGTGCTAATTGTGTTATTGTACAAGATAAGAGCTGAAAATGGATTGAAGAGCAAATGGGAACTGAAAGTGGAATTAAACAATTCAAACTTCTCTGTAGTAAATGCAAACCAATTCTTGCTTTCTAATGAAAAACACCTGTGGCATTTGCTTAATGACTAGAGCCCACTTAATGACTATGGTGATTTGCTTCATAAAAAAAAAAGTCTTAAAATCAGGGTCACGTGATGACCTGCTTAACGACCAGCATGACTTACAACTCTAATCCTGGGCTCAATTACCATCATACGTTGAAGACTACCTGTGTATGTCTTGAGGGCACTGCTGTTTTAAATACATGAGGATCAGCAGGAGGAAAGACCTGAGATTTCATGGTCTACTTATAGGCTGAGCAAGTTGCTATGGCAGAAACTGAGTCTCAGAGAGGAATGCTTCCATAGAGCATTTCAAAGCACTGCAGTTTTGTAGGAGTAGTTCACGCTTTGTGTGACCTAGCAGCTTGATGCGTTTCAATGCATGATCTTTCAGAAGGAGCGACATGCTAATCAGTGAGGGGCACCTGGTTTGAAAATGCGCACCTGCAAGGATTGATGTTCCCAAAAAAAGTTTGGTGTTGTCTACAGTAACCTTAGGGGGAGCTTTGGAACATAATCCGATGAAGAAGCTATATAGATGTATAATTTATGTGTGTATGTATATATAATTAAACATATTCTCCAAATCTCTCCTCCAGAGTTGTTATTCATAAACTCATCTGGTAAAATTCTGTCTGAAAAATATAATTCCTAAGAAAGATGGCTAGCTTTTATAGGGTTTCCTGCCTAAGCAGGGGGTTGGACTAGAAGACCTCCAAGGTCCCTTCCAACTCTGTTATTCTATTCTATTCTATTCTATTCTATTCTATTCTATTCTATTCTATTCTACTCTACTCTACTCTACTCTACTATTATTCCGATTCTATTCCATTCCATTCTATTCTATTTTCTATTCTATTCTACTCTATTTTTCTATTCTATTCTATTCTATTCTATTCTATTATTCTATTCTATTCTATTCTACTCTATTAGTCTATTCTACTCTATTATTCTACTCTACTCTACTCTACTCTACTCTACTCTACTCTACTCTACTCTACTCTACTCTACTCTATTCCACTCCACTCCATTCCACTCTACTGTATTCTGTTCCATTAGTTTTAATATCTACTGTGGTAAAGAAGTGAACCTCTGAAAATGCCTTGCTTCACCACCACAATTGTGTTCCTTCTTTGGACTTGGCAACCACCATTATCTGTCTAGTAGAACTTTAATATTTATTCATGGCTTCAAGCTACTGAACTTGAAGCCAGACAAATTGTGCATAATTTGTCTATATACTCTTTGCATGCCTGCTGTCTCCACTGTGGCTTCAGCTGTCACTATGCATCTTGGAATACTTCACCAAAAAATATGAGCGGAGCTGTGTGAGATCAGGCTGAAGTCCTATCAAATCCACATTTCGTTCTCAATAGACTCTAACCAATCTGTCTTATAAGGGCACAATTTCTTACTGCCACTTGGCTTAACTTTAATATCATGTTTGTCATGCCTCAAATGCCGCCTGGCTTTTTTAATAAAAGGTGTTCACTGCTTATGACTTGGGTGATTTGAAGGTTGAGACTATCTATCACTGTGCAAGATCTTTAGAAAGTATATTAGAAGAATGGAAAAGGGGTCAGGACGCTGGAACAGAAACTCTCATAAGGAGTGAAGAGACCTAATTAGGGGAACAAGAGATAAGAATGGATGGAGGTTTTTATTTAAAAAAAAAACCACAGAAGCTCCTGTTCCTCCTGGAGCATTAAAAAAGCTTCTGAACTTTCATTTTATCCTTTATTTCAGATTAAAAAGTAACGTGAGAGGTTATATGTAAGACAATGATGCATGGATTGTGGGAGTAATTGGGAAAAACTAGGACAAAGTAAAATAAAAGTGTCTTTTGAAAACATCATTGAAGATTTCATTCTTTTATCATCATCCTCTTTTTTAACAACCCCATAATCCCTTCCATGGTGGAGTCAGGGCAACTGAATGGAGCTGAGTGTTTACTGGCCGGATGCCCTTCCTGTCAGCAATGCAGAGTTCACACTAGATATATTCTCATTGTGCCCAGAGAGAGAAATATCTGCCTCTACCTAGGATCAAACTCACAGCCTCCTGATTGTGAGATGAGAATTCCACCTCTAGGCCACCACACCACTAAGATTTCATTCTTTTATGCCCAAATTAAATGCATACTTTCAAGTATAATAGTAATCACTGTGATGTCAAAATTAAAATATTAGGTGAGAGACCCTTGGAGAGGTTCAAAGTTTCTATTCACCCACATTTGTCCTTTGATGTATCTTTGGTATTATCAGGGGTGGGATTCTACCAGTTCGCACCTATTCACTAGAACCTGTTGTTAACATTCTAAGCAGTTCGGAGAACCAGTTGTTAGAAGAAATTACTGGCCTAATCCTGTAAGGAAGCAGGAAGGAAACATTCTGGTGTTGCTTACAGAAACTGCCTCTCCGTTAACCTTTATTACATTCTTGGCAGGATTAGACATCCTGTCTCAGGAACGTCTCCGGAGTTTTCCCCCCCTCCTTTGCTGGTACTTTGCTTGTGTGGAGTGACCATTCAAAGTTACAGTGGCACTGAAAAAAGTGACTTATGACCATTTTTCACACTTACGACTGTTGTAGCATCCCCACAGTCACGAGAGGCCGGGCGAGGAGTTGCGTGCCTCGATGTGAGTGATGTTGAGTTGGCCATGCCCAACCAATAACATGACCACCAAGCCATGTCCACCTGGTCACGTGACAACCCAGCCACACCCACCACCTAAGCCATGCCCACAGAACCGGTTGTTAAAAATTTTGAATCCCACCCCTGGATATTATATAGGAATTGTAACTACAAGTTACTGTTTTGTCTACAAAAGGGCCTTGGTGGTACAGGCTGCTAAATGCCTAGCACTTAAGTTCCAGCTGCCTGCAATTATTGTAGGCTCGCATCCCACCAGGCTCAAGGTTGACTCAGCCTTCCATCCTCTCAGGGTAGGTAAATTGAGGACCCAAGATTGTTGGGGGCAATAAGATGACTTTGTAAAAATGCCGCTTAGTAATAAGCAGGCATATACAATGGAATGAAGGCTATTGCTGAGCACATTGGGTTGTATTCCCAAAATTGTAAGCCGCCCTGAGTCTTCGGAGAAGGGCGGCATATAAATCTAATTTTTTTTAAAAAAGGCAATAAAGCTACAGGCTTAGGAAACTACTAAAGATCTCACTGTTAGGGGAAATATTGTTCTTCACTCACAGCATTCAGTCTTAAATTGAGGCATATGTTTTCTACCTATTAAGTACTTATTTTAAAAGGAAAACAGAATGTACTGACTTAGTGATAGGTACAAATTGTAAGCTGTTCCATGGAGAACAGCCCAACAGATTCAAATAGGAATGTGAAAGGCTTACCAGATGGCAATTAAAGAATATAAACTATTGACAATGCCTGCTGATTCCTGAGCTCGCCAAATACACTAAGGTTGAAATCAAAATACCCAGAATCATGGACCTTATTAACTTCTGCCTCACCAGCTATTTTCACTTCGATGAACAAACATGCAGTATGGAAAATCAGAGGAACACCCATGGATCATCACTCTCAGGACTCATAGCAGAGATTAGAGTGCACTGTCTAGAAATTATAGCACTCCCATTCATATTGTCAAGATTGAACCGCTTTGCTTCTTTCAAGCCTTAATGGTTTTCAACTTGCCAATAAACTGGGGGGAGGGAAAGGGAAAATAGGATGCTGAGAATGTGTGTGTGGACCAGGAGAGCCTGGCCACCATCAAGGACTCCACGGCAGGTGCTTGAGAAGGAGATGGACTGTTCCCATAACAAAAGGACACCTCATAATTGGACAGTGTGATCACCCAGGGGTGAGGAGAAAGGGGAACTATTGTTTAGCTAAGCAAGCATTTGCATGGGAAAACCAGAGCTGGTTTTGATTCTTCAGTACCAAAATGGTGTATCCATTAAAGTTTTACTTTTGAGAATTCAAAGCTCCCGAGAGTGTTTCCTTATTTTGGGTTCACTAGTCAGACAGTTGACACATATAGCCGAAAGTATGGATTTGGTATGTCAATGACACCATCATAATAAAAAAGGAACAACTAGAAGAGGCAGATAAATAAGATAGATAAATAGATAATAATAATAATAATTATTATTATTATTATTATTATTATTATTTATTAGACTTGTATGCCGCCCTCTCTCCCTGAGGACTCAGTGCGGCTCACAGTATAAAAACGCAATACAATAAATTAATTAAAAAGTAATTAAATAGTACAAGCCCAATAATGAAACTTATAACATCAGTTAAAAATTACATTAAACCCGCCCCCCTTAGTTCAGTCCAGGCTGGCCCGCTGAAACAGCCAGGTCTTCAGGTCATGGCGGAAGGAGTGGAGATCAGGGGCCAAACGAAGACCCAAGGGGAGCTGATTCCATAGGGTGGGTGCTCCCACAGAGAAGGCCCTACCCTGGGCACCACCAGCCGACAATGTCTGGCCAATGGTACCCCAAGGAGGCCCTGTCTGTGGGAGCGTACAGGGTGATCAGAATGTGATGCCGGCAGAAGATGTTCCTGCAAGTACACTGGACCCAAGCCATGTAGGACTTTGTATGTCATCACTAGTACCTTGAATCTCTTAAAGGAACATCTTAAGATTATACCAATGATAAAACTAAGTTTGACAGATTAGGCTTGCAGACAAAGAGTTGATTTGGTGTAGTAGTTAAGATACTGGGCTAGAAACTAGGAGATTTTGATTTCTAGTCCTGCTTTAGGCATATAAACCAGCTTGGTGGCTTTGGACCAGTCCCTCTCTCTTACTCTAAGGAAGCAATAGCAAACAACTTCTGAAAATATTGGCAAGAAAACTGCTGGTAGTTTTATACAGGTACCCGTGTTTTCCTGAAAATAAGACCCTATCTTACATTTTTTGCCACCAAAAAAGGCACCTGGTCTTATTTTTGGGGAGGATGTCTTCCACTGACTCACCTCACTTGCGTGAGTCACCCCCGGTCTCCTTTTCACTAACAGAGGCCTTCAGGAATTTCTTCTGTAGCCAGCAAGGCCGGCAAGATTTTCCTGAAGGTCTGCGCAACCAATAACAGAGCTGCAGAAGAAATGGGCTGGCAAGGCAGGTGTCAGGGTATGCACGACCTGGCTGCAACTGTCCAAAGGTAACCAGTAGGGCAGCTCCATACACACCACCATCCCACCCTAGCTTAATTTTTACCTGTGCACTCTGGAATAGGCGGAGTCATAATTAGAGCTTATTTAGGGGGTAGGGCTTATATTAGGCACACATTTAAAAATCAAACTAGGACTTACCTTTGGGGTAAGTTGTATTTTCAGAGAAACACAGGAATTGCCAGGAGCTGACTGGTTGAAAAGTATCCCCCTATACTTTTCATATGAAAAGAAAATTATAAGGGTCTTTTCTCAGCAAAAAAACCCTAGAAGTATGGCAAATCAAGAACATACTTAGATCAATAGGCCTCACCACACATCATCAACTTCTTCTTTTAAAAAAAAGAAGTTGCCATGCTAAATAGTCTGAAATATTCCTTGCAGCTGCCAACAACGATCAAAGCTAAAGCATGTTTTTCAGTTGTACCCCTGCTGAAAGATATTTGTGCACCTGGCTCATTTGCCAGCTCACAACACCAATTACTCACGAAACATTCTTTTAGAAAGTGTTCCAGTTTCTATGTCTGTCACTAAGCTATGATTTACCTCAGCAAGAGGAACCAGTATGCTTGTTACTTTCTTTGACATTTTGAGCTATCTCTTCCTGGATGTGTCTCTCACAGTCAGACACATTTGGGCATATGTGAGCTCTGCCACATCACCATTTACTGGTTCTGCAAACCATATCCAGGATACTGAGAGGTTAAGGATCTGGATTAGAAGTTGAGAATGGTGAATCCCAGTCCTGCCTCAAGCACAGAAGCTGCTTGAGTAACTCTGGCCGTGTCACTCTCACTCAGCTCCTGGAAGAAGGTACTGGCACAAGGAACTTCTGACAACACTGCAAAGACAACTGTAGGGACCTGATGTAATGGGAATGTAGGAAGTCAACACACACGCACACACACATCCTCCGAAAGAAGGCTTTCCTAAGATCAAATCATTCACTTCACTCCACTATCAGAAAAACACTCCAGGCAGTCCCTCCAACAGTTAAATTTTATGAATGAGATACTTTTCTATCTATTGAGAAAATGGGAGTATTGAATTCAGTATCCATTTACAGAAATCCAGACCAGCCTATTCGTAAACAAAATATCTTCAGCCACAGCTTCCCCAGGCTGGTGCTGATGGGATTAAGAATTTACATTCCCCCATCCAAATTCTAAAGACAGGATGTGACCTTTAGAACATAATAGGATTTACCCACCACTATTAGAATAGCAAAAGACACAAGACTCACTTCATTGCACAACCCCCCTGGAGCATCTCAATCCCTAAACCCCAGAACCCTATTAAAATCCATCCACTCAATCAGCCATTTTGTCACCACCCCAGAAACATGCTGCTGTCATTGAAGTTTCTGGAAACCAAATAAACAGAGACTTTCTTTCCAACCATCCAGCCCGCATTTTATTTCCAGCATCTTTCTCCTGGCTTGGAACCGGACCGGTTTTTTCTTTAAACAGGAAGAAGGAGTAACCTTGAGAAGAGATCTCCAAACTTGGCAACTTTAAGACATACTGGCGGAGGAATTCTGGGAGTTGAAATCCAAAAGTCATATTTGCCAAGTTTGGAGATATCTGACCTTGAGGAACAGGAGGAAGAGCTGCAACCAAGAGTGTTGGTTGGATAAAAGAAATCTGAGTCTGGGCCAGAACTCTAATTCTAATAAGCATCTTAGATGAGACCCTCCCTTGTTGTCATAAAGAAAAAGAGGGGGGGAAGCCCAGTCAGACTTTGGCTTCCTAGTCTGGTCTAGCTTGAAGAGCTGACATTTATCCCTGTAGTCACCAGGAGGCAGGGATGACTGAATGGACCATAACAACAACAACAAGCTCAAAACACAGAACCTCAACCTTCCTTTCCCTCCATATTACTTTCACTGATGAGACTTTCAAATGCAGTTATTAGACCAATGGTATCTCTGGACCAGCATTGATGAGGTTCCCTAGTTCAAGTAATGAAACGTCTGCAAGAAAACAACCCAGTCCAGAGAGCACCAAGGACCCCCCATGTCAACCCTAAGCTACAAATGTGCTCCTTTATTGGCACTGGGATCTCTGTATGAGTTTTGGTACAACTAGAGCTAACTTTGGAAGATCTTTTCACACTTAAGAGGAAGGGAAGGAATCTGTGGAATGGCTAATTGGAACTTGCAATTTGAAGCATTTGTTTTTCTGGAGAGGCCAAGCTTGGCAATGGCCCTGGAGATTATATATATCTTAATTTTGTGGACTAAAGAGCTTAGTTGCTTCAGATCACTGAGGCAGTTTTATGTGTGGGGTGTGCATGTGAGAGAGAGTTGGCAGAACTTCCTAGCAAGCCTACTTTAAGATTCTGTGGAATCTTCATTTATTCTCTGTGAGTTATAATCATACAAGATCTAACTTTTGGTTGCCTTAGGAAATCATTTTGTGATTACACAACAGATTGTGCATTTCAGGCTTCCATGTGAATTTGAGAAGCAGGAAATAAGAGAAAGTATACGGTAATAAAAGTGGCTCAGTGGCTAAGACACTGAGCTTGTTGATCAGAAAGGTCGAGGGTTCGGTGGTTCAAATCCCTAGCACCACTAGGATGAGGAGTGATGGAGTGAGCTCCCATTACTTGTCCCAGCTTCTGCCAACCTAGCAGTTCGAAAGCACATAAAAATGCAAGTAGAAAAATAGGGACCACTTTGGTGGGAAGGTAACAGCGTTCTGTGCGCCTTCGATGTTTAGTCATGCTGGCCAGATGACCACGGAAATGTCTTCAGACAGTACTGGCTGATTGGCTTTGTAACGGAGATAAGCACCGCCCCTAGAGCCAGGAACGACTAGCATATATGTGCGAGGTGAACCTTTACGTTTACCCTTATACGGTAAGAACAACTAATGCCATCTTGTGCAGGGCAGCATAATTAGATGAAGTTTCCAAAGAGTTCAATGTGGAACAAATTCCTAAGAAAGTCCATGTAGGTCTGCGTCTTTAAGCCTATAGATCAGGCTTCCTAGACTATGTGAGGAGATACCAGATATTAATACAGATAGTCTTGACTTACAACCATTCACTTAGTGACCGTTCAAAATTACAACAGCACTTAAAAAGTGGCTTATGGCCATTTTTCACACTTATAACCATTGGAGCATCCCCATGGTCACATGTCCAACATTCAGAGGCTTGGCAACCAACTCATACTAATGACAGTTGCAATGTCTTGGGCTCACAGGATCCCCTTTTGTGACCATCTGACAAGCAAAGTCAATGGGGAAGCCAGATTCATTTAACAATCACGTTACTAACTTAGCAACTGCAGTCGTTCACTTAAACACTTGTGGCAGAAAGGTCATAAAATGGGACAAAACTCACTTAATACCTGTCTTGCTTAGCAGCAGAATTTTGGTGCTCAGTTGTGGTCGTAAGTCAAGGGCTACCTGTCGGGGAGAATGACTGGATGGAATGTATGTAGGTGTAACAAGGAAAGCTAAAAGAAACCAGTCCCTGAGGATTGAGGTTTCTGAATTTCACCAAAAATACACCCTAAGAGCGATGCCTGAAAAGGGGTAGTATGTGTCGACAAACAGGAACACACTGCACTCTGCAGCGGATCATCTTGCGTTCCATATGTCGCAGCCTTCATTTCTTGACAATTTCACAGAGAAGCCCATGAAAAATACATTGCTTTATAATACACCAGTTGTCAGCTTGGCTCACAGCAAAACATTAAAAACAAGCCCTATGGCAGAAAGCTCCTATTTAATGATGGCGGAGAACATAAATTGGAGGAAAGTAATTAAGGGAAAGCATCAATAGGAAAAAAGGAAGCAAGATCTTCAAAGTGGGGCTATAACAGGCAATGAAGGGCCCCATTTTGTTTGCTGTTCTTCATCCAAAAATTGCCAGGTGGATGATCTTGTTACAGAAGGATAACAGTCTCTTTTGCTGTGGCTGTGGAGGGGCTGGAGGAGTCTTGCTTGTGATCCAGGAGGTACAGCATAGCTATGAAGACTAATTTGCTTTTAACTTTCATCGATGGCCCAAAATGTCTACAGAGATTCTGAGTCATCCCCATCATAGTTGTCCCAAAGGTGCTAAATTCCTTGTGTGTCCAATCACACTTGGCCAATAAATTCGTTCTATTCATTCTGTTCTGTTCTTGCTGTTCTGCTCTGCTGCTCTGCTCTGCTCTGCTCTGCTCTGTTCTACTCTACTCCACTCCACTCCACTCCACTCTGTATTCTATGTTCTCTACCCTACCCTACCCTACCCTACTCTGTTCTATTCTATTCTGTTCTGTTCTGTTCTGTTCTCCTCTGCTCTGCTCTGCTCTGCTCTGCTCTGCTCTGTTCTACTCCACTCCACTCCACTCCACTCCACCTGTATTCTATTTCTCTCCCTCACCCTACCCTACTCATTTTCTATTCTGTTCTGTTCTGTTCTGTCTGTCTATTCTACCTCTCTGTTCTGTTCTACTCCTCCACTCCACTCCACTCTGTATTCTATTCTCTACCCTACCCTACCCTACCCTACCCTACTCTGTTCTATTCTGTTCTGTTCTGTTCTTCTGTTCTCTCTGTTTCTGTTCTGTTTCTACTCCATTCCACTCCACTCTGTATTCTAGTTCTCTACCCTACCCTACCTACCCTACTCTTTTCTTCGATTTCTATTCTTTCTATTCTATTCTACTCTATTCTATTCTATTCTATTCTATTCTACTCTTCTCTATCTACTCTACTCTACTCTATATTCTATATTCTCTACCCTACCCTACCCTACCCTACCCTACCCTACCCTATTCTATTCTATTCTATTCTATTCTATTCTATTATACTCTACTCTATATACTCTACTCTATATTCTCTACCCTACCCTACTCTATTCTATTCTTTGTTTCTCCTTGAAGGTATTTCATTTCTTATCTGAGAAGCATCAGTCAGAACTGAAGAAGCTTCTTGGATGAAAAGCAAAACATCTTCAGTGAAAAAGCAAAGCCCAGTTGCCTCTTGAAAAATCACCTTTGGGATGGCCCAAGATATGTTACTGTGTGTCACAGATCAAAGCTTTTCTCATGTTGTATTCATGTTTATTCTTGCATTACATCTTCCATAATGCACCTTCACTCCAAACTAAAAAATCTCCGAGCCTGGAGTTTTATCTTTTAAGGCAAGAGCTTGATGTACTTAATGATTTCGGTTGCCTTCTCTGCCCATTTCCCATCTTTACACTATTCCCTATCTGTTTTCTCTGTAGGGCTTTTATAAGGGAATTGTATTTGCATAAAGCCAAGCTGACAAATGGTATTTTATAAAGGATGTACTGACAATTTATTTTCACTTTCATTCCTGATGTTATTTCCAAATGTGGAAATTACCTTGTCTTTTGATTTTCAGCAGCATTCATACATTGGATTGATGTTTTCCTGGACTCCTTTTATGACTTTGAAATTCTTTCTTGCCAGCTCAAGGGATAATTTCTGATTATGATTATGATTCTTTCATCTTTACTGACAGTCTAAAGAATGCAAAGTACTTTTACTGCTTTTTTAAATAAAATCATACTGGCAGAATTGAAAGTGTTTGTGTGTGTACTTGTATCCTATCCATTCCAATAACAACTATCCCTATGCAGATACATACATTCAAACAAACGTTGTATCAAGGGAATTCATTTCTAAATTTGCCTCGCAGTGTAGTTTTCCTTCACTTTAATCTTAATGGGTGGCAATACAGATGGTTTCGTTTTACAACCAGAGGTGGGATTCTACCAGTTCGCACCTATTCCCTAGAACCGGTTGTTAGCATTCTAAGCAGTTCGGAGAACCGGTTGTTAGAAGAAATTACTGGCCTAATCCTGTAAGGAAGGCAGGAAGGAAACATTCTGGTGTTGCTTACAGAAACTGCCTCTCCATTAACCCTTATTACATTCTTGGCAGGACTAGACTTCCTGTCTCAGGAACATCTCTGGAGGTTTTTTCCCCCTCCTTTGCTGGTACTTTGCTTGTGTGGAGTGACCATTCAAAGTTACAATGGCACTGAAAAAGGTGACTTATGACCATTTTTCACACTTATGACTGTTGCAGCATCCCCACAGTCGTGAGAGGCCGGGCGAAGAGATGCGTGCCTCAATGTGAGTGATGTTGAGTTGGCCACACCCAGCCAATAACATGACCACCAAGCCACGCCCACCCAGTCACATGACCACCAAGCCATGCCCCCACCTAAGCCACACCCACAGAACCGGCTGTTAAAAAATTTGAATCCCACCCCGTTTACAACCATTCATTTAGTGACTGTTTGAAGTTATAATGGCACTGAAAAAAGGGACTTATGACCATTTTTTCACACTGATAACTGCCGCAGCATCCCCACAGTCACATGATGTATATTCAGATGCTTAACAGCTGACTCGCATTTATGGCTGTTGCAGTGTTTTGGGGGTCACGTGGTCCTCTTTTGCGACCTTCTGACAAGCAAAGTCAATGGGGAAACCAGTTTCACTTAACAACCGTGTTGCTAATTTAAGAACTGCAGTGATTCACTTCATAACTGTGGCGAGAGAAGTCGTAAAAATGGGGCAAAACTCACTTAACCTATGTCTTCCTTAGTGACTTAAATTTTGGGCTCAGTTGTGGTCACAAGTTGAGGACTACCTGTACTTAGCTGACTGTTACTGAACTCGAGAAAGCCAAGCATGGCTATCCTTGCCTTCTTTCAAGATGATAATGAAGATAATGCTGATGAAGATACATTGACCTCCCACTCTAGTTTTTCCCACCCACGTAAAATCCAGGGAACTGAGTAATCTCAAAAATCATCTTGGAAGAAGAGATGCTCATGCTATGGGTCACTTACTATGTATACTGAGAGCATTTGCACCAAGACAAATTCCTTGTGTGTCCAACCACACTTGGCCAATAAAGAATTCTAATTCTATTACCAAGAAAAATCTACAGACATATCCCTGAACTCAAGGTGAATTCAATAGAGACTTTCCTTTCCTTGAATTCGTTGTTCTCCTCTTAGAGGAAAAAGAAACTTAGCAACCTCCATGGGTGATTATACAATGGCCCAGAAGTTTAGAATCTTCCCTCAAATGCTCCGAAGCCTCGCTGCTGTCTCTCTCATTTCAGATAAAGCCTGTGAGAAGGCATCAAGAAGGAACTTTCTCCACATGTTTGATGCATTCAATAAGTCAGGGGTTTAGTATGATGGAGAAATGTGTAAAAGAAAGCAAAAAATAAATAAATACAAATTATACCAAACAGCAATACATAAAGTACTGTCAAAACACCTCATAATGATTTTCCAAGGTTCCTTGAGAATGTGTTGATGAAAATGCAAGACCTGTTTTTGCAGGGGGCGGGGTGAGGGGCATGAGAAATTGGAAGACAGACTTTGACACAGAATTAAAATGGACCAATTCACTGTTCTCCTTTATGTGCAAGTGTTTTCCTCAGCTTTAACTACTGTTATTTTTGAAGGAAGGAAGGAAGGAAGGAAGGAAGGAAGGAAGGAAGGAAGGAAGAAAGAAAGAAAGAAAGAAAGAAAGAAAGAGAGAGAGAGAAAGAGAGAGAGAAAGAGAGAAAGAAGAAAAAGAAAGAAGGAAGGAAGGAAAGAAAGAAAGAAAGAGAAGGAAGGAAGGAAGGAGGAAGGAAATATAGATATAAATATATGTGGGAAGGGAGAATTAATTTATTCCCATTCTGAAAAATGTCTTCAGATTTCACTCAGAATCATATTTCTTTCCCATTTTCCCACGAACTGTATTTAAATGTTAAATAAAAAATGTATTTTAAAAAACAGTGTTCTCTAACTGTTCTCTATATATATGCATTGCTAAGTGTTTTTATTTCCCAAATAGAGAACTGTGTTAGAACATTTGGAAAGTGAGAAGATCATCAGTAAGCATGCTCTGATCTGCAAAGGTGTGGCTCAGGCTGGTATATACATCTGAATTTGCAAAGATCCAATTCCTTGGGCTTTCAGTCTGTATGTGACATATGCCATGCTGGCCTAGTCTTAACGTGTATTTCAGACAGCCTCTTTTGTTTTCGCAGCTTTCCATTCTAGAAGGCTGAGTCAAGAAATAGCATTTCAACTACCATTGGTAGGATGCATTGCAAGCTTAGAGAGAGAGAAAAATGGCTTGCAACCATGCTAAAAAAGTCTCTTCCGGTAGCTGTGCTTCCAATCCTGCCTTTTTCCTTATTGGTTCATCTCTGAAAGGCCAAATGTTTCTAATGGAACCAATGGTGTGGGGTGGGGGAATAAATTAGAATGCATAATGAAATTCTTACTCAATCAAAGATCTTTGAACCTCTAAGAAACCCAAAGATAACAAAACTGTGCTATCCATAATATCTGGAAATCAACCTTAGCAAGGAATTTATAGCATGTATATATATATATATATATATATATATATATATATATATATATACATACATATGTATATGTAAAGGTATGTAGGTCTTGGTGTATTCAGGTCTTGTCCCGTGTAAGATTGAGAATACCTTGGCCACGTTTCGACGAAATCTCATCCGTCATCTTCAGGCTGGTGTCTTCAGCTTCGTTCTTCTGGGAGAATACGGGATGATACTTCCCGCCTACCAGACATCTGAAAACTAGCCCTAATCAACAAACGAGTCCCAGCCACAAAAACCAACACCGGACCCAAAATAACACATGATGCCACCACCAATCTCCTTCACCAGACTCAAACCCAAGCCCACGCCACAGATGAAAGGCAACCACCATCCAACACCAGCTGCTACACCCCCTCCAACCCCAAACTAAGCAAACTGACACACGCTATAAACACATAGCCAGACCTCAAACTCGGAGCCAAACCAAGGCCCAGAATGCCACATCACAGCCTTCCACCCAGGATACTACATCACAGAACTCAGGAAATCACAACACAAAACATCAGGAGGTTGCAGCACAGACAACGACCCAGGAGATTACAGCACCACACCCAGGACATCACAACAATAGAACTCAGAAGGTCATCACACAGCCCATTACCCAGGTCGTTACAACACAAAAGGCTGAGAGACACACAGCCAGCACCTCAGCCACACAGGGTCTCAGGAAAAAGCCATCCAATCTGCATACATCAACTCCACAAACCAATCAAGAAGTAACAACACAGCCAACTCTAGAGTTTAAAAGGGAAAACAGCCACAATCACACACTTCTCCCAGGAGAACGAAGCTGAAGACACCAGCCTGAAGATGACGGATGAGATTTCGTCGAAACGTTGCCAAGGTATTCTCAACCTTACACGGGACAAGACCCGAATACACCAAGACCTACATATATATATATATATATATATATATATATATAGGCTATACATATAAAATGAACATCTAGAGCAATGATGGCTAACCTTTTTGGCACTGAGTGCCCAAAGTGGCACGCACACATCCCCAAAATGCAATGTGCATGTGTCCCCACATGTGCATCCCCGTGCATGCACCACCACCCCATGCATGCACACCCCCTCTGCACATGCCCCCTGCCTCCTGTGCATGCGCCTCACACATGCACCCCGCTGCACCCCATGCATGCACCCCCACCGCACCCCATGCATGTGGAGCAGAGATCCGGCCAGCTAGCCAGCAGGAGGCATGCACGGATATGCAGCAGAGCTGAGCAAGGGCGATGGCTTGCATGGCCACAGAGAGGGCTCTGCGGGCCACTTCTGGTATGTGTGCCATAGATTCGCCATCATGGATCAAGACTGTTCATTGGTTGCCAAACTCATAAGAAAAAAGAGCAGGAAAGTTTTGGTAGCTCTGCACGTCTATTATGTTAAATTATTGTATACAGCTTCTTGCATTCATTTGGAAATAGGAGGACAATGATCCTCTTTGGAATCATTTCCTGGGTCAAAAGATTTACATTTCCTTTCTCTGATCTTTCACTGTAAAATTATTTACAACAATTTGCTGCTATTCTATATTGGAAATCATCATTTTCTCTTTCCTAATTTTAAGTAATATACATTGTAGGAGGCTTTTTAACATTCGATTCTGAAAGATAGACTTTATGTTGTAAACTTTCTCAATAAGTGGAAGCATCTGGCCAACTCTACCTGGGCTTGCAAGCTAAGCAGAGTGGGACATAGTGAATACTTGGATTATCTCATGATTTATGGATAAATAAATTGAAAGCAACAACACAAACATCCCAGGAAAAGGTAAACCATTTCAGCACTTCAGCAAGAAATGTGACTCAGCCTGAAACCAAGCACCATAAAAACTCTAAACATTGAAAAGATTAACTCACGTCAGCTAAAAATTGGTTTGCAAATTTTTCAGGAAAAACGTTTTCTGAAAATGTGTTTCATTGTATCTGCTTATAGCTGAGCCAATAAACCTCTTGCACATCAGGTATATTAAAAGTTCATTTTTCTATATGGAGCAGTCTACTTTATCCCACACTGACAATAGTGCTCTTCTAATTTGAATCAACAATAGATTCAGATGAAGCTGCTCTCAGTCATCGTTTAAAATTTGGAATATTTTCAAAACAAGTCAAATGGTAATTGTTAACTGGAACCTCTCCAGATGTTTGACCTGAGTTTATCTTCCTTTATTTTTTTCCACATCAATAAGGCTTTGAATTGCTGGAGATGCTAAACTGTAAACAATGCATTTGTGAGATAGCACAAGAATGACTCAGACATAAAAGCAAACTAATTAAACCAAGCAGCAAAATAAAGCAGCTTGACTCTAATCCCATCTCAGTCTGGAAAGAATATTTATGGAAAACCTAATTTAATATTAAAGGCTTTGATTTAGGGAAGAAAATCCTTCCATGCAGCTGGGTATAGGCCTTTACACCTTTAAAATCTAAGTGGATATAATAAATTAACACAACACTTAAGGAAAAGACTGACAGAAACAGTGATGGGGCAGCCAGTTAAGACTGTAAATCCAGATTGCAGTTTTTCAGTCCGGTGGCCTTAAACTGGATTTTAACTCTTAGAATTCCCCATTCTCTGTAAGGCAATTAGGAATTCTGGGAACTGTAGTCTTGACTCATTAGGAAAGCATCAGGTTGGCAGGTTTTAGGTTATAGCAAAGGGCCTTAAATTAGAGGTTGCAATCCCCTGGGGCATCATCAGCAAATATGAGGAGGGTCATACTCAGAATAACAGCGTTTGAAGGGACCTTAGAGGTAATCTAGTCTAACTCTCTACTCAAGGGGGGTTGAATACCATTTCAGACAAATGGTTGTGCAATCTTTTCTCAAAAATCTCCAATGATGCAGCACCCACATTGAAGGCAAGCTGTTCCACAGATTCATTGTTCTAACTGTCAGGAGGTTCCTCCTTCGTTCTAGGTTGTTTCTCTCCTTGATTACCATCCATTGCTTCTTGTTTTGCCTTCAGGGAACTTTGGAGGATAGGTTGACCCTCTCTTCTTTGTGGCAGCCTCTTAGATACTGGAACTCATTCTTGCTCAGCCTTGTTGAGCTATGGGTGCTAGACCAGGCTGGGCATGGGATCCATAAGGCAGGACTTTTCTTTGATGGAATTCATACTCACAGTCCCAACTTCAAGACTTTGTTGATGATCCAAACTCCGTCAAGGACCTTGGAGTACTCATCTCTAATGATCTAAGTGCTAGAGCCCACTGTAACTACGTAGCCAAAAAGGCATTAAGAGTTGTTAACTTAATCCTATGTAGCTTTTTCTCTGGTAATATCACACTACTAACTAGGGCATACAAAACATTTGCTAGACCAATACTTGAATACAGCTCATCAGTCTGGAACCCGCATTACATATCTGATATTAACACAGTTGAGAAAGTCCAGAAATATTTCACAAGAAGAGTTCTCCACTCCTCTACTCATTGCAGAATACCTTATGCCACCAGACTTGAGGTTCTAGACCTAGAAAACCTAGAACTACTCCATCTTCGTTCCGATCTAAGTATAGCATATAAAATCATACATTGCAATGTCCTACCTGTCAATGAATACTTCAGCTTCAACCATAACAATACAAGAACACACAATTGATATGAACTCAAGGTAAACCACACCAGACTTGATTGCAGCAAATACGACTTCAGCAACAGAGTGGTCAATGTCTGGAATACTCTACCTGACTCTGGTTTCTTCCCCAAACCCCAAAAACTTTAACCTTAGACTGTCTACTATTGACCTCACCCCTTTCCTAAGAGGTCTGTAGGGGGAGTGCATAAGCGCACCAACGTGCCTACCGTCCCTATCCTATTGTTTCCTTTTATTTTTCTTATATGTATCCATTTCATGTATTCATAACTATGTTTATACTTATACCTATTATCTTGTAAGCGATTGACAAATCAAATAAATAAAAAACTTGTTCCTGAGGACCTCACTCGTGATCAGGTTCAAGGAATTTTTGCCTACTTATCCCAATCTTCTAAAAGAAGGTGTCACGCTATTCCCTGGAAGAAGTAAGAGAGGTACTGCATTTGGGCTGCCTGAAATAGCTTTGTAGGATCCAGTGTGTAGGATCCCTCCCAAGATGCCCAGTAAGAACCATCCTTGGAAAAGGAATGAGATTTCTGCAAAGTTCGGTGCTACCTTCCTTTATAATGTCTGAGGCTGAGTTCAGTTTCTCCCCATCACCTAACTCCTAAGCACTGGAGTTTTAATCCCAATGTATCTGGAAGGTGCCAGTTTATGGAAGGCTTTCTAAGAACAAATGGGGCTATTGGCCCAATCTTCATTCAACGTTAGGATGTTTCCTGGCCTTCTCTTATCACTATATTAGCCTACAGCCTGATAGAAGACAGAATACTGTAGCTTGAAAGGATATTGTTATGTAGGGTTACATTGTGATCCTGAGCTTGCTTATTTTCTTGCAGATGTTTCATTACTAGTAGCACTGAGATATTACCTAGTTAGGGTAATGAAACATCTGCAAGAAAACAAGCAAACTCAGAGAGCACCAAGGACCCCACATTTCAATCCTGAGCTACAAATATTCTCTTATTGGTATTCATTCATCATTCATTCATTCATTCATTCATTCATTCATTCATTCATTCAATGTACTCAACCATTCAACATGCAAATAGGAACAACAAATGACAAATGCAATGCAATGCAATAACTACACTACAAACACATATTGGCACCAGAGTCCAGTTCTCAGGGTATACTGCCTAAAAGTAAGCAACACATAAGAGATCCTGGGAAATGATGGGCCACAGGGACAATCATGTTGTTCCCCAATGCTCATGCACCTTGGGGGACAACGTGAGGTGGCATTTTTAAATGGCAGCAGTGGCACTAGAGATGAAGTTGAGGCCGGGCTTCTACTTCAGGCCCAGTCTTGGTGCTGCTGCCAAGTGACTCTGTTCAGGTTGGCCTAGATCAGGGTTGCCAAACTCAAGGCCTGGGGGCTGAATCTGGCCCATGGGGTGCTTAGAACTGGCCTATGGAGCTGCCTTGGAAATAGCAAAGGAATGGCCTGCGGTACCTCTGCCAGTGAAAATGGAGCTCAGGAGGGCCATATGTGGCCCTCACAATCTCCATTTTCTCTGGCAGAGGGTTGCAGGAGCCAAAAATGGAGACCAGGAACCCATTTTTTTTCTGGCAGAGCACTCAGGTCACCTCAGGTGGCCCCCAACATGAGTGACATCAAGCTGGCCATGCCCACCCTGGCCACACCCACCATTCCCCCCCAAGGTCAAGCACAACTCTGATTTGGCCCTCAATTAAATCACGTTTGACACCCCTGGCCTAGATGGTGGAGTTTTGGTTTGGTGTGACATACCAGCAGAGTCAAGTTAGGCATTTTCTGAATTTTTGATACACCGAGCCAGTGGTGGTATTCAAAAAAATTTACTACCAGTTCTGTGGGTGTGGTTTGGTGGGTGTAGCAGGGGAAGGATACTGCAAAACCCCAATTTCCACCCCACACCAGGGGAAAGATATACTGCAAAATCCCCATTTCCTCCCAACCCCAATAACCTGCTTTCCAGCTCCGTTCTCCTGTGCAGGGCAACAAAAGAAGACCCAGCCAATCAGTTGGGACTCGGGAGGCAGAGAATAGATGGGGGCAGAGCCAGTCAGAGGTGGTATTTGCCGGTTCTCCAAACTACTCAAAATTTCTGCTACTGGTTCTCCAGAACTGCTCAGAACTGGCTGAATACCACCTCTGCCCCAAGCCCAAAAGCTTTGCCACTACTGATCTAGAAGGATCCCCAGATGTCACAAGTGGTTAAATTGAGGCAGTGTGAGTCTGCTCAGAAATCAAGGATGGAAAGTCTCTGGATCTAGGTAGCCTCAAGGCCACGTTGTCTTGCTAATGTTGAGTCTGAGCCTGTTCCTTCTCATCCAGACCCACTCAGCCTCCAGACACTCCACAATGTTGCTTGGCTGACCAGGGGTTAAAATAATAGCTGGATATTATCAGTCTATTTGGCCGTAATGGACTGAAGGATGCATTTGTATGATAAGGAGGCCATTCTTCAACATGTGTCATTTAGATTGAATATTAGAATATTGCAGCTGCCTTGTTTGTTCATTCTTTTCCGCAAGCTCAGCACTGCTTTGACGGATTTTATCAAGAATCTGCTTTCTTTCGCATAACTAATGTCCTCCTGTAATATCAAACTGCTAAAAGAAAGTTCTAAGGAATGGGGAGAAATGGCAGATTTAGCAGATAAAGCACATCTTTAGGGGAGCATTTGATGAAAGCCACATCTCTCAACTGTGACAAATGTCAGGGTTGCATCTTAGATGGGCTTCCGATTGAAGGGGAATAATAAAGGCTTCAGAGCTTTTGTGCCATTTCCTTATTTGCAAACAGCCAGAACACTCTGTGTTCTCATATGCTCCAATGCTTCCAAAGTTATATTGATTTGTTTTGTTAGATTTAGGCACTGCCTGATTCCAAAATGAGTCTAGGCAGCTCACAATATTAACAGCTAACAATAAAAATGAACAAGATAACATCTGCCCAATCAGTACATGAGATGAAATGAAGGACTTCATCCAACCTATCCTAAGGTCTAGGACAGGGGTCTCCCAGCCAGCTGGCTGGGGAATTCTGGGAGTTGAAGTCCTCCAGGCTTAAAGTTGCCAAGGTTGGAGACCCCTGGTCTAGGAGGACACCCAGGGTTTCATGGCTTTGTGGAACATTGTTTTTGTGGTCTGTATATTCTCAGATTTGTCTTTCTCCAAAATGAATCTTTTCTGTGGATTTGGAAAAATAAAGATGATTTAGCTTCTTCATGGCCTCTTAGATGTCTTGGGCATTTTCCTATAATTGCCAAGAAAACTCACTTTTCCCTATAATCATTCTAATCCTATTAATTCCCTTCTAGCCAAATCCCCACCAAATTCATAACAATGTTCATAACAAAAAAGGAGAAGAGGGAAAACTCATCACAAAACCCGCACTTGCATTCACATCATATTTCTGCACTGCTACCACTTCTATTTCCTAATCCCACAAAGGAAATCAAAGATTATCTATTATAAGATTTAATATCCATCTCGCTTTAATGCTCCACTTGAATAAACCATCTCACTGAAAAAATAAATCAATTGCTTTCAGTGCCCATCCATGCTCCCCTCCTTAATTCATGGGCACTTGTTATTTGCATTTTTCTGTTATACTTATATGTGCACAAACACACAAACACACACACCACACACGAGCAATTTTTTATGTGAAGGGTTCTGCAAAACTGTCAAGCCAGTGTTCCTCTTCAAAGGTTTTTTAGGTCAGTTAAATCAGAAGAGCAGTAGGCAGAATGAGACGAACGTCCATACAGATTGGGGAAATAGATCACTGCAAGATCCAGAGATCCAGGGTTTCAAAGAAAAGACTGGTTTGTGACAATTCTAAATACCTCAAAACTGAGTAAACCTTACCCCCCCCAAAAAACACTAGTTAAGACCCCACCCACTCTGGGATACATGGGGTTGGGTGAGGCACACAGGTAAAAATTAAGCTAGGGTGCGATGGGCGTACAGCTGCCCTACTACTTACCTTTGAACAGTTGCAGCCAGGCCTCACACACCCCGACCCCTGCCTTGTCTTACTGGCCCACTTCTTCTGCAGCTGCTTGCCGCCCAGGGGTGGGATTCTACCAGTTCGGACCAGTTCGATAGAACCGGTTGTTACGATTCTCCATAGTTCAGATAACCAGTAAATCAGGCCTCTGGATGGCCCCACCCCTCTCCACCCGCTTCTCTGCCCCCTGCCCAGTCAGTCCTTATCGTGCATGTGCAACATCAAGTGCATGTGTGACATCGCTGCCTGCAGACTGCTTTTGAGCACCTGCCAGGCCAGCCATTGCTGCCTGCCTTCTACTGTGGCCCTGCCTGAACTGATCTCCCTGGATGAGTGAGGCTCTGCAAGCCCCGGTCACCTATCTGCCACCGCCAGTCGCCTTTCCCCCTCCCTCACACCACTTGTGCCACCGCTGCTGGTTGCCTTTCCCTCACTACCACCATTTGCTTTTTGCTGCTGCCTCCGGTCGCCTTTCCTCCACCACTTGCCTTCCCCCAGGGAACACATGGAGAGGCTAGTGTAGGTTCTGGCCAGGTCAGCAGCTACTACTCTCACCTGCTGTTCCAGCTGGGAGAGCAGGAGAGTCTTTCCCAGCACAGCGAAAAACTTGCAAGTCCCCCTCCCATCGGGAAGTGGCTCCCAAGCAGCAGAGAGAAGCAGGATTCAACCTGGCTGCTTCTCTGCTGCCTGAAGCTGTTTCCCAATGGGAGCGGGACTTGAAGCTTTTCACTGTGCCGGGAAAGACTCTCTTGCTCTCCCAGCAAAAGCAGCAGGAAGGAACATGTGGAGAGGCTAGTGTAGGCTAGTGTAGGTTAGTGGCTGCTTCTCTCACCTGCTGTTCCAGCTGGGAGAGCAAGGGAGTCTTTCCTGGCACAGCAAAAAGCTTGCAAGTCCCAGCTCACTCTCCCAGCAAGAGCAGCAGGAAGGAACACGGGGAGAGGCTAGTGTCGGCAAGGTGCCCCTTGATTGAGTCTCGGACAGGTGACGGTGGCTGCGGGGAGCAGAGTCTGGAAGCCCCGATGCACCACGTGTGCAGCCACATGGGTGGCAGGGGGAGAGCTGGTCCTGGAAGCCCCAATGCCACTGGAATCGCCATTGCCTTCCTTCCCACCATCACCATTGCTGCCTTGCTGCCGCTGCATCCCCCACTCCCTGCAGATATGGTGATCATGACCCCGGGACAGGTGACCGACCACCTGAACTGCTGCTCCCACTGACTTTTCTCCATGCCAAGAGTGGAGGTGAGAGAGAGAGAGAGAGAACAGCCCTCTTGGTGTGGAGAAAAGCTGCACATCTTCTCATCTTCCTCTCTCAGCGAGCAGCCTCTCGCAGCACCTTTAAACTTAGCGCACTTCACAAATGAGGCTGCTCGCAGGGAAAGGAATATGAGCTGCTCTCACCAGTGACTCCACACTGTTTTGTTCAGCTAAGACTAGAATCTAGATCAGTGGTTCTTAACCTGGGCGATATCACCCCCCAAGGGGCGATTTTGTTTTTCAGGGAGGCGATGGAACTAAAAGGGGTGACATGGGGGCAAAGGAACGGAAGGGGGGCGATATGGGGAAGATGGAGCGAGATATATTGGGAGAGAGAGAGAGAGAGAGAGAGAGATCTATATTGGTAGATAGGTAGGTAGACAAAAAGACAGACAGGTAGGTAGATAGATAGGCAGGAAGGCAGGCAGGCAAACAGACAGACCTTTTGGATGGATGGATGGATGGATGGATGGACGGACAGATGGACAGACAGAAAGAATGCGAGAGTGGCAGCACTTTGGGAAAGCGGTAGCGGTGGCTTTTCCCAACATGCTGCCGCATTTGAGGCGCTGGTTCAGGTGCAGTACAACAGTCAATGGGGTGAGCCTGCAGGGCCGGTGCCTCAAACGCCCCCTGCCGCCTCTTAGCCATCCCCAAGGGGGCCGGCAGAGGGGCACTAAGAGGCGACGGGGGCATTCAAGGTGCTGGCCGGCCCTGCAGGTTCACCCATTGACTAGCACTGCTCCGGAGCCGGCGCCTCAAATGCGGAAGCAGTGGCACATTACATGCCGCCACGGCTGCGTTCAACATGCTGCCCCCGCCACCTCTTAGTGCCCCTCTACTGGCCCCCTTGGGGACACTAAGAGGCAGCAGGGGGATGTTCAAGGCGCTGGCCCTGCAGGCTCACCCATTGACTGTAGCACTGCTCTGGAGTCGCGCCAAAATGGGTGAAACTGCAGGGCCGGCCAGCACCTCGAATGCCCCCCTGCCACCTCTTAGCACCCCTCTGCTGGCCCCCTTGGCCTTGGGGGCACTAAGAGGTGCAGGGGCAAGCAGTCAATGCAGCCGCGGTGGCACATAACGCACTACCGCTTCCACATTGGAGGCACCGGATCCAGAGCATTACTACAGTCAGTGGGTGAACCTGCAGGGTTGGTGCCTCGAACGGCCCCCTGCCGCCTCTTAGCGCCCCTCTGCTGGCCCCCTTGGGGATGCTAAGAGGTGGCAAGGGGGGTGGTTATGTTTGGGAAGTGGGGCGATGACAACTTCCTCAATGGCTCAAGGGGACAACAATACTTCTATTGAGTAACTTTACAATTGTTACTCAATAGTAATATTGTTGTCTATACAAAGTACTAAGAATACTTCCATATATGGAAGGCCATTAATGGTGGTTTCTCCCAGTATTTCAGGCAATAGGTATCTCAGTGCTAATATCTGGGAATATCAAGAGGTGTCTCACAATGCTCCTGCATGAATTATCTGCTTGTGGATGTCTGTAGATATTTGGTTGATAACTGTGGGAACAGAAGACGAACTTTAGAATGACCCAAGTGGGCTTTTTTTTGTATTATCAGAACATTTTAATAAAGAAAAACTACTGCATCCATGTATGAACAAGGAGTCAGCTGGTAATGGCGAACTTATAGTGCTAATGGCATCATTCGTCCTGTATTGTTATGCTCGGGAACTAATTTTAAAATGGGACCAGATACCAGCTTTTATGCAACAACCCATCACACTGAGATAGTTGTCTTCTCCTCCCTGTGATCCATATCCATTTTGTTTGTTCCTGAAGGTTTTAGATTTTGGATTGATTTTAAGTTTGTACTTTGTAACTATGTTTTGGGGCTGTTTAGTTTAATTCTTTTTTAAGTATTTATTGTTATTGTTCTTTTAACTGTGAGCCGCCCTGAGTCTTTGGAGATGGGGCGGCATATAAGTCCTACTAATAAATAAATAAATAATAAATAAGAAACAAGGATGTGACATATATTATGGTGGATCTAAAATTCATTCCTCATACATTAGGAAAACATGTCTTTCAAGGACCTCTAGCTAAAGGACGAAATATCTGTGATATTATGTATTGTGCAACATATATCATTATCTTCTGGATTTCTTTCTGGGTTCAGATGCTTAGGATCAATCTGGGGAGAAGCATGTGCTTTAACCAGAATGTTAAAATAATTATACTTAGGGATAATAGCAATAGCAATGACAATAGCACTTAGACTTATATACCACTTTACAGTGCTTTAGAGCCCTCTCTAAGCAGTTTACAGAATCAGCATGTTGCCCCCAACAATCTGGGTCCTCATTTTACCCACCTCAGAAGGATGGAAAGCTGAGTCAACCTTGAGCCTGGTGGGATTCGATCTGCCAAATTGCAGGCAGCCGGCAGTCAGCAGAAGTAGTTTGCAGTACTGCACTCCAACCACTGCACCACTGAGGCTCATAATAAGTCTCAACCCCTTAGACTGCATGCCACTTTGGGCTTTTTTTTTTTTAGCCAAATGAAAAATCCTTGAAGTATGAAAGAAAGGGAAGGGAAGAAGACAATCTTAGTTTCAGGAAGAGCATTAGCCATACCTTCTTGAATGGAGATGGAAGAGTGGGAATAACATTTTGGAGGCTCACCACACATGTGAGTGTTGTCCGTGGTGCTGAAGACATACTAAAGGGGAGTATCATGAATTGTCATATGCGACTCTCAGGATATTTTATGGTTGGATGGATACTCATTGGAATCCACGGAAGTTGAAAATACTTTTTTTGTTGAAGGAAATTAGAGTTTCATCCACCATGCACTTGTAAGCTTCAGAGTTAGTCTTTCTCCCTGTGTTGTCACTTTGCAGCAATACTGAAGTGGTCTTCTCTTTTTTCAAGTTTTTGTATATCATTTTTGAGCTCCTATACATTGTCACTGAACCAAACATTGAATTCTGATGTTGTTTGTCTTAGTCCTTCAGGACAACTGTCACATTTCCATAGGATTAATTAAGCAAGCATTCTGCCCATCTTTTTCTATTAATATAGCCAAGAAAAGTATTGACTTCCCCTTCATTTCTTTGGCGTCAAGTGTGAATTCAAAATGTACACTGAGCAACATTACTATTGTCTCCTTAATCTTCAACATTGCTTCAGGCTTTCATTTTTTAAAATTTTTTGCTGTTGTATGTGTTTGTTACATGACTAAGACTATGGTGGTGTTTCTTTGACCTCTGCTTTGATTCTTATGCTTTTAATCCTGCTTTTCTGTTTCAACACACAGCAATAGCACTTAGATTTATATACCACTTCACAGTGCTTTACAGCCTTCTCTAGGCAGGTTACAGAATCAGGCTGTTGCTTCCAACAATCAGGCTCCTCATTTTACCAACCATGGAAGGTTGGAAGGCTGAGGCAACCTTGAGTCGGTCGTGCAACAATTTGTGTCCTTTTTTATTCTCAGTCTATTCTGAGCCACCATAGTTTACAGACTCAATTTTTACAGTAATTGCTTGTTCATTTTAAAGGTTTCATCAAAAGAATTTTTGCATATCCATTAGTGTTCCACATTTACACTATCAAGGCCTTGATGCACTCAGTAAAGTATAAGTAAATGTCCTCCTTGAATTCTTTTGTTCTTTTCAGTGTTCATCCCATGATAGCTATTTGATTCATGTTCTTTTGCCTTTTACTATTCATTGGCATTTCTCTTTTTATTATAAGTATTATCTAAAATCTTTCCCTTTAATGCTAACCTCCCACATTCATTAGTTTTCCTCTTGTGTTTAAGGTTTCTGAAAGTTTATTTTTATTTTTAACTTCTGCTTTTCACTAGGAGTTCATGGTGACATACATGCATATCTCCCTCCATTTAATCCCAACAATAATCCTATGAAGTGGAACAAGAGAAGATGACTGGCACTGAAGCTACCCATTATTCTCCACATTTTAGACTCACTCTGAGTCTGAGTCCTGGTTTAACCACTGCATCAAGCTGGCTTTATGATTACGGTAAATTTTGTGGAGATTTATTTATGGAAGGAGGAAAGAGGGTTTGTGTTAAGTTTGCATGAAGAGTCAGACGCGAGGAGTTCCAGCAAAAGACTTTATTAATGACAACAGCTCGAATGGACCCGTCCGGGTAAGGCTAATGCTGCTTCTTATAGCCGCAGCCGTAGCTGCTAGCCAATGGGAGTGCAGGGTTTCTTCCCGCACTATTTAAACCAATACCATTTGACATTTTACAAGACCAATTCAAATAAACCAATAACATTTAAACCTACATACATAACACCCTCCCCACTAGGTTCAGTCCATACCAAACCCCAACCTATCTAATGTATTCCTTTAAATAGGTGGGGCTCTTACGTGTACGTTGAGACCTTCGTGGTTCAGAATCTTTATTGTTCTCACCCAGTGAGAGGGGAAATGTGTCTGCTGACATTTCCCTGTTAGGACTTCCTGTGAAAGAAGACCCTGTTAGACTGTTAGAATCTGGTCTCTCCTCCCAACCCATCTCCATTCCAATGTCAACACCCAAGTCTGGTAGTGATGTACAATCTTCCACTTCTAAGGATGGATCTAGGCATTGTGACAGGGTTCGGGATGGTTCCTGTCGTAATGACTCTACTTCTAAGGATGGATCTTGGCATTGTGACAGGGTTCGGGATGGTTCCTGCGCAATGGCTCGTTACAAAGGGTTGATTCCTGTTTGCTGATATTCCTCCTGTTCCTCCCCTTCCCCCTAGAAGAGACATCAGGTGAGGGACCTAGAGAGAGACAGGGGCGTGTTCCTGAGTGAACCGGATCTAAGTTGGTCAATGTGCCTGCTCCAGAGGAGGCCATCCTCTGTTTGAACCCTGTAAGAAAGAGGGCCAGTGATGTGAGTTATTTCAGCAGGAATCCACAAAGGTTCACCTGTAAGGTTCCTAGCATAGACAGAATCTCCCACACTGAAAGAACGAACTTGGAAGTGGAATCCAGTGGTGTATTGGGTGCATAAGTGGGATGAAGTCGGTCAAGGGAAGACCTAAGTTTCCTGCCCATTAACAACTCTGCTGGGGACAAGTTAGTTGATGGGCTAGGAGTGATGTGCTGAACACTAAGAAGCTTTTCAAGCTTCTCAGTGATGTCCCCAGGACCCAGCTGCTGAAGCTTTTCTTTGGTAAAGCGTACCATACGTTCAGCCCGCCGTTGGCCGAAGGGTGCCCAGGGGCTGTAAGGGCATGTCTGATGCCCTGTTGAGCTAGAAAGGATTCAAAAATGTTAGACGTGAATTGAGGGCCATTGTCAGAGACAAGGACATCTGGTAACCCATGGGTTACAAAGCTTTCTGAGCTGCTTGATAACAGCCTCAGTAGTAGTAGAAGTCATGAGAATAACCTCTAGCCATTTGGAGTATGCATCTACAATTACTAGAAACGTGTGCCCTCTTGTAGGGCCTGCAAAATCAATGTGGATTCTAGACCATGGGCCCCTAGGACATTCCCATTCCTGTGTGGGGGCGTGAGGTGGGGCAGGCCTGACTACCTGGCAATTGGGACAAGAGGCAACCCAGTTTTCAACCATTTTGTCAATACCTGGCCACCATACATAACTCCTGGCCAAACCTTTCATCCTTACAATCCCAGGATGACCCTCATGTAACATTTCCAAAACCTCCCTTGCAGTTTTGCAGGAATAACCACCCTGTTACCCCACAAAATACATCCTCTTAATACAGATAATTCAGTTTGCCTGGATTTGAAAGGTTGGGCAAAGTGAGGTAGATCTTGAAGAGGCCAACCTTTCTTAATCCAGCCCATAACAGGTGCCAACACAGCATCTTTGGCAGATTCTCTGGCAATCTCAGCAGCATGGACTGGAAGCTTAGCAACGGTCTCCAGGAAAAAGGTGTGAGTCTCAAGTTCACAGTCCTCCTTGTGGCAAGGTAGTGGGCAACGACTCAGTGCATCAGCATGTCCAATGTCCTTGCCAGGCCTGTGAATCAGTTTGTAGGAGTAGGCTGCAAGAAATTCAGTCCACCTCAGCATTCTTGGTGACAGGATAATAGGTGTAGGTTTGTCTCCTGCCACGATGCCAAGCAAAGGTTTGTGATCTGTAACAATGGTGAATGACCTGCCATACAGATATTCATGAAATTTCTTAACAGCTGCAACAACTGCTAAGGCCTCCTTGTCCAATTGGCTGTAGTTCCTCTCTGCTTTGGACAGCGTGCGAGAGTAGAATGCAATTGGGCTTCCGGCCATTGGGAAGCCTGTGGCTCAAACCCCTCCCACTCCAAGGGGATGCATCACAAGTCAGAACAACAGGTAAATTCTCAGAGAATTGAATCAACACAGCATCAGACGTGATTAGTCTCTTAATACTGTTAAATGCTGACTGTTCCTTCCGCCCCAGATCCAAGCAGCCTTCTTATCAAGTAAACGATGTAAGGGTTCAGCAATAGATGCTTTGTGAGGTAGAAACATGTGATAAAAGTTAATAAGGCCAAGGAAGGCTTGCAGATCTGACTTGCAACGAGGTTTAGGGCTTCCTTGATCGCTTTAACCTTGGCATCAGTGGGGTGGATGCCCTGTTTATCAATCATGTACCCCAGGAATTCAACTCTGTCTGTTTTGAGAGTGCATTTGTCTTCCTTGACTTTCAAACCTGCTTTTCTGAATCTGGTAAGGACTTCTCTGAGTCTCTCTTGAAGCTGAGTGTCATTTTCAGCAGAGATTAACACATCATCAAAATAAGGCACTACCCCTGGCAGTCCTTGCAACATTCTTTCCATAAGACTTTGAAAAATGCCAGGTGCCACGCTTACTCCAAATTGTAGTCTTTTACATTTGAAGGCACCTCTATGAGTCACAATTGTTTGTGCCTCTGCAGTGGCATCATCAACTGTTAATTGTTGATATGCCTGAGCTAAGTCCAGTTTAGCAAATACTGTACCCCTGCCAAGGGAATGGAGCAGATGATGCACAACAGGTACAGGGTATGCGCTCTGCTGCAGCGCATGGTTAAGTGTCCCCTTGTAGTCACCACAGATTCTCACTGACCCATCAGCCTTGACTGGTGTGACTATGGGTGTTTCCCATCTGGAGTGGTCAGTAGGTTCCAAAACCCCTTGGGCGATGAGCTTATCTAATTGTGCATCAATTTTTTCCTTTAAAGCAAATGGAACCCTCCTGGGCTTTAAACGAATTGGGGGCACCTTGGGGTCTAAACTGAAAGCAATAGGGGTCCCCATATACTTGCCCAGTCCTTCGCTGAAGACCTCTGGAAACTCAGACTTCAAGGACTCTTCCCAGTCAGAACTGCTCACGTGATGGATGCCAGTCACCTCGATGCCAAGTGGCTTGAACCACTCAAGTCCCAGCAAACTTGGGCGATCCTTGTCCACGATGGTCAGTGGCAAACGTTTGGTGTGGCCTTTAAACTGCACGTTGAATTCCCTCGCTCCAACTACTGGAATCTTGTTCCCTTGGTAGTCTTTGAGGGTCAGTGCTTGCTTCTGGAAATGTTTTTTCTGAATTCTTGAAAGAGTCTGTGTATAGTGTCCCATGACACCATAGATAAATAAGAGCCTGAGTCCACTTCCATGTGGCACGGTCTCCCTTCAATAAACACCTTCACATGTACTTTTCTGCTATTTAAATGTGAAGAATGACCAATGGATATTGTTTGGTGAGTTTCACTCTTGCCATTTGCTTTTGAATTTCGCCCCATTTTTCCAATTAAATTGTTGGGCTTAAAATCTTCCTCAGGAATTTTCTTCCTGAATGGTGGAGTTCTGGATGATTTGCAGACTCTGGCTATATGACCCCGTTTCTCACAACGTAGGCAAATGGAGTCAAAGAACTTGCATTCAGTGGGGTGGCCCCCCCCACACCTCTGCAAACGAATCCTTGCCTGTTTTTCTCAGAGTCTTTTCTTTCTTCTCCATTCTGAGCTTAAAAATCCCCTCTTCTTCCTCACTGCTATCCGAATCAGAGTCTATTTGTTTGCAATGAGTTGTTGAGGATTTTTCCCCATCAGAATGGCTTGAGGCCTGGCTCGAGGCCTTGTTAATCTTTTTCATGGCCGCAGCTGAGGACTTGGTGGCTTCTGCTGAAACAGCCTCTTCAATAGCCTCTTTAAGCGTGATTTTTGGTTTCATTAACAGTTTGCTTTGTAAGATCTTATCTTTAAGGCCCAAAACAAACCGATCACGCATGGCCTCTTCTACGTTGGTAAAGTCACAAGCACCCCAATGTCCCTTAAGCTTGCCACGAAGTCATTAACACTCTCGCTATCCCCTTGATCCCGACGGTAAAATTCGTGTTCTTAATGAGGCACGATACTTGTGGGGCGTAATGGGCTCTTAAAAGTCTTTCTAATTCGGGCCATTCTATTACCTTCAATTCTGCTGCTCCCGCCAACGCCTCGCCATTTTGAAGACTGCCGGACCGCAGTGTGTGAGAAAGACCGCCCTCTTCCGTCTCTCGGGATGCCGGCGAGATCGTTCCCTTCCAGGAACATGTGGAACCGGTCTGCATACGATTCCCAGTCTTCCGTCGCCGGATCGAACGGTGCTGGGGGTGTTCAGCGCAGCCATCTCGCTCAGTTGCTTGTTCGTCGCGTCGTCTTCTCTTCAGGGAAATCCCACCTCGTCGCCAGTGTTAAGTTTGCATGAAGAGTCAGACGCGAGGAGTTCCAGCAAAAGACTTTATTAATGACAACAGCTCGAATGGACCCGTCCGGGTAAGGCTACGGCTGCTTCTTATAGCCGCAGCCGAGCTGCTAGCCAATGGGAGTGCAGGGTTTCTTCCCGCACTATTTAAACCAATACCATTTGACATTTTACAAGACCAATTCAAATAAACCAATAACATTTAAACCTACATACATAACA